>OY482675.1:31206652-31806652 GCA_960531455.1 Urophora cardui | reverse complement strand
CTGCCGACCAAAGCGGAAATATTTTATGTTTTGGTGGCCCGTTTCAGAAATTCTTACCCATTGATAATAATAAAAGTATAAAACTCATTTATATATAGAGTTTAAAAACCCAATAATTTCCTTTGAAAATAACGTTACACTTTTTCGGATATCTTCTTTAGTACCTGAGATATTGTTATTTTAATTTCATTAACTTGCTAAAAAAATAAAAAACTTTAAAATTTCCTATCGCAAAAAAATGAACTTAAAATAATATTATCTCCAAAACTACACGTAGCATCGAAAATCTGACTTCAGATTCAGATTCAGCGTATCGGAAACCTTTAGAAAAGTAAAGTTTTATCTCTATTTGAAATTCAACCTAAATTTACAGTTTCCACTATGTATGGCAGCAGCAGCGAAAAATGGGCGTGGCTCGCCCATTTTCGTCATGAGACATTACTTTTACCTTTAAATACCCTATGAAAAGTTTTAGACTGATATCTTAACTCTAACTACTTTATTCCTCAAAATCTGAATTTGGACCATAGTGCACTGATACAACGTCATACATTAAAAACTGTTGGACTATATTGATAGTGGGAGTGTTGACAAATAGTAGATGTAATATGCATTGTAAAACTAAAAAAGCAAAAAAAAAAAAGTAAAAAACCTTTTATTTAACCTTAATATAAAAATTTGCTAGAAAGGAAAAAAATAAATTTTTAATATTTGGGAACAAGATTTACATTAGTCCTTAGTTCATTTGGATCTTAATTTAAATCCAAGCATACCTTTAACGTATTTCTTTAAAGCATTTCCATATATGTATGTAATAATAACACAATGGCGTTATTATAACTCTGACGAGTTTTATGGTCGAGCTTCTCTCCCAATTCTAGGAGTGCTCCTTTTGTTTTTCCTACTAATTGGGTGGACCTACAGTTTTATGCCCGCTCCGAACAGCGAATACATATGTATCAACATAAATAAAAGCGCGGGTACTCATTAGATATTCATTTTATAAAACAGTATTGGTGAAATTGAAGGAAGCGCTAAAAACTTTAAATTCCAATTACGTAAGATATGCATTACGTAAAGCGCACCCACGCTTTTATTTATGTTGATACATAGTATACAGAAATGCTTTGAAGAAATACGTTAAAAGTATGCTTAGATTTAAGTTAAGATCCAAATGAACTAAGGACTAATATAAACCTTGTTCCAAAATATTAAAAATTTATTTCTTCCTTTTTAGTAAATTTTTATATTAATATTAAATAAAAGCTTTTTAAAATTTTTTTTTACTTTCTTTTATTTTTTATGGAATGAAAGTACAATGTCCAAAGTATTTGTACATGAAATGAGTTTTGCTCGCACTCGCTCACTTTTCAACTATATGTCTATGTATATATGGAAAACCCCCCTTTTTTAAACTTTAAGAAAAACACAAAAAAAACTTAGAAATAACAAAAACAAAATAGTAAGACTTTCTGTTGCTTAAATACCTGAAAAAGAAGGCTCCATTGTTGTTGTTCATTTCTCTTTTTAACAACTTAGAAATAGCTTGAACAATTAAAGATAAATTCTCGATTTTCATTTTGCGCACAACAAATGAAGGAAGTGGCAAATTCGGGAGGATATTGCAAGAAAACGGTACATTTCCAAGCAAAAATTTGTTAACAGTGTGGTGTAGAATTTTATTCTATTTCATACACTTCGCTAGCTTAGAGTGCAAATTGTGTAAGTCCTTTTTTCAAACTTTGTAGGAGAGACAAAAAACAAAAAATAAAAAATTTCTAAATGAAAAAAAAATTTCTGTTCATATAAAAATTCTGGACTTACACAATTTTCTTCGCTTTTTGGACTTACACAATTTGCGTATCACTGAATAAAAACGAGTAGAAAAATGACAAGTATCACAGACTTGTTTTGCGTGGTGCGTATTTGATTTTTCTAGCGTTCTACATAAAAATACACTTTTTCATGAAAATGGACTTACACAGTTTGCACTCTAAGCTAGCGACTTGTTTGTACTATGAATTTCGTTTTTTGAATTAATCGCCAACATGGCAATGAAATACCCCATTGCGCATTGTCTAACATTTTTATGATTGCAGTGGAACAGCTGTGCCTTGATCAGACATCAACCTCTCGCACCGTCACTACTTTCCACGCATTAGGGAAACATAACGTTGTGATGCTGTGGTTAATGACGTGGGTGATTGATATTATGTATGGTGCAATTAGTTTTACAAACTTAATTGGAATACCATCAGCATTGCATAGGACCTTATATTATATATCGGCAGCCACACTGCTAAACCTTGTATGTTTAAAACCAAAAAGTTTTCAGGAGAGAGAAAAACTATGATAATTTTATCATATGAAACGGACTTTTTTAAATGACAGGTTATTACATTTCACCACTGAAAAGAAACGGGAAGTTGTAACTCGATTTTGACTGCATTTTAATGCGCGCAAGTCCACGATCTATGGGAAAGGCTCAGATCTTATTTTTGGAAAAATAGTGACTTACTTAGTGGGGAAAATCCAACAGCTTGCACAGAGTCTCAATGGCCGAGTGTGTTTAAGCGTTGGGTCATTGCGGCTGAAGATGGAATGGACTCGGGTTCAATCCCCGGTGCATCCACTTCCGAAAAGAGTGCTGATGATCGAAAATGGTTTTTCGTGAAATAGCTATACACTCAACCTTCGCTGTAAATAGTTGTTGAATTTTTTTCCACTTACCCCAACAGTGACTTACGGGGTTTTGCAGTGGGACTGTCGATATACACTTTTCCACTTCGAACTCCGACACACCTTTCAACTCAAAGACTGAGCGAGCAGAAACTGTAGGGACAAAACACTTTGTGGGGCTATGACTAACACCAGTATTAGCGGACAAGGGACTGACACCACTCACAAATGCATTATTAAGGTCTTCACAATTGAGGCGAGAAGTTGAACTGTCACTAACATGAACACGGAGCACAGTGCTTCGTCTCCATATAGTGAATCGGCAAAATAAGGGAGTAATCGCAAAACATGGAAATACAGGCATAAAATAATAGAGATAAGAAAAACACGAAGTTTTGGCCAAATCGATGCAAGGACATGACTACCTCCCATATGTCCTTGATTTTAAAGTTGTGATTTCAGCATCAATTTTAAACAGAATGAAATGAAATTTGGCATATATTTATAGAATTATGTTTTTCAATTGGGTTATAAGTTTCGTTATTTTATGTGAAAGGACATAACTACCTCCCATATTAATTTTAAAATTGTGATTTCAACTTCAATTTCAAACAAAATGAAATGAAATGTATATTTTGAGAGCTTTTTGGCCGGTAATAAATAAGCAAAACTAAGTTTTCTTATTTTCTCCTACGCGTTTCGGCTTGATTCTCAGCCTTCATCAGGGAGTCTATTTATTTAAACAATTAAAAAGAAGAAAACACACAACATAAATACACAGACTGATCTATATACATATTAAGGTGGAGTGAAATCATATGGAGATTTTTTGTTTGTTCTTTTTTTGAACGTACCAGCAATGAAAAGTTGCCTTTATACGAGTTAATGAACCCCACAAAATTTTATCGCGATAGGATGACGTTTTGAACTGCCCCCAGCCCCGCAAAGTTGAAAGCAATAAGCACGATCTGGTACAAATGTGAAATTTTGAAAATTATAAAATCAAAAAACTAAGTATGAGGATTGATAAAGATGGCTAAGCTGAGTATTAAAGTGAATTTTTTTTTTTTTGGAAATAACAGCAACAAAAGTTATTAAAGGTCAAAGTTTATATTATGCATTTTTTAAATTGCAATTACTTAAAAAATACTGAACCGATTTCGAATATTTTTATACCATTCGATAGGTACTTTGATTCCCTTTCATTTGATATACATTTTATATATGAAAAGTAAGGGGGGTAAAAGGGGGGTTGACCCCCACAGGGGGGGTGCTATGGAACCCACATAAAATGTATATCAAATTAAAGGGAATCAACATACCTATCGAATGGTATAAAAATATTCGAAATCGGTTCAGTAGTTTTTAAGTAATTGCAATTTAAAAATGCAGAATATAAATTTTGACCTTAAATAACTTTTGTTGTTGTTGTTTCCAAAAAAAATAAATTCACTTTAATAATCAGCTTAACCATCCTTATCAATCCCCATACTTCGTTTTTTTATTTTATAATTTTCAAAGTTTCATATTTGTACCAGATCGTGCTATTTTTTCAACTTTATGGGGCTGGGGGCACCTCTAAACATGCGAGTAGGTCAATAAAATTTTACAGGCTTATTACTGGGCTAGAAAGCTTCCGTTCTGGCTTTGGAACAAATTGAATTTCCAAAAAAAAGTTTCACTCCACCTTAATACATATACATACATAAATAAGTAAATTATATGACATCAATAAATATTATACCTAAAAATTGAAGACTTTTAAACAAAATACTTTTCACTTATATTTTAAATATTCAACAAGTTACATTACACTACATTTATATATTTATATATATATACATAATTATCGTGGTCTATGTTTCCTACTGTCATTCGTCAATTCTATTTCTACTCGTTAGTATTGATCTGTAGGCGCAATTTATGTTACCGACGTCCTCTTTGAAATTCATTGTATTTTGTATTTGTTGCTGTATTCGCAGACTTTCTAATGTTAATCTTGTTCTTGTTCTTTTTTCTATGTCTAATATTCTTGTGTTATCAAAGTCTGCTACATGTCCCGTGTTGGTTAAGTGTTGCGCTAATGCTGTGGTCGACTTTCTGTTTTTAACGTCTGTTTTATGTTCGCCTATTCTTATTCCTAATGCACGTTTTGTTGTGCCTATATATTTTTTGTTGCAAAGATCATTTTCGTTTCCTTTACATGTTATTTCTCAGACTACGTTGTGTTGTTGTTCTTTGGTTATTTTGTCTTTTGTTTTGCTAAATATTTTGCTAAGAGTTTGGGGTGGTTTTGGTGCAAAGGTTAACTTGTCATTTCGAATACACTTGTGTAAAGTTTTGTTGTCTGTTAAGCCTTGTATAAATGTCACTCCCATAAATATTTTGTTGCTATTTTTGTCAGTTCTTGCTATATTTTTGTTGTATGTTTTTTGTCTGTGTTTTGTTGTTGTTATCCATCTTTCTATTGTTTTTGTCGGATATCCATTTTTAAGCAATATATTTTTGATTTTCGTTTCATTTTCTTTTCTGAACGCCTGGTCGCTCAGTGCGTAGATTTTGCTTATTAATTAAGTTCATTGCTGTGTTCTTCTTCTGAGTCCAGGGATGATTGGAGTTGTAATTAATCATTCTCGAAGAAGAAATAGGTTTGTTGTACCAATTTGTTAATATTTTGTTGTTATGCTTGTGTACTTCTATGTCTAGGAAGGCAAGTTTTCCGTCTGTTTCGCGTTCAATTTTTAGGTATAATATTTATTGATGTCATATAATTTATTTATTTATGTATGTATATGTATATAGTATCAGTCTGTGTATTTATGTTGTGTGTTTTCTTCTTTTTAATTGTTTAAATAAATAGACTCCCTGATGAAGGCTGAGAATCAAGCCGAAACGCGTAGGAGAAAATAAGAAAACTTAGTTTTGCTTATTTATTACCGGCCAAAAAGCTCTCAAAATATACATATATATATGATCTATGGCCTTATATCAATAAGAAATTAAATGAAATTTGGCATGTCTTTATAGAATTATGTTTTTAAACTAGGTGATAAGTTTCGTCCTTTTCAGTGCAAGGATATGACTACCTCCCATATATCCTTTTTTACAAAAAGTAATTTTTATAGTCCAGTTAGTCGAGAACGTAAACCCGTGTACCGTGTCAGCTGATCCAACCTATTCAATGGGATTTGTATGTAACCGATTATTCAACGACGGACGACGCAGATGCACGTACCACAGAAATCAAAATCATTTTGATTTTTTACGTAAAAACGTGTCAGCTGATCGCTCGCATGGTTGCAAGGTAGAATGGTTGCCGGTTGAACATTTTTAGTTATTAAATATTTAAACAGTAATTTTCACAGTATTATACAACTAACTCAACAACATTGTAAAATGTTATCGAATATACATATACGTGTTCACATGGAAAAAATAGTATGTCTACTTAAAGGAACCATTTATTATTACTTTAATTTTTAAAAATAAAAGGAAAGAAAACGTTTATAATTTTTTTTTTAAATCCCAAACAAAATGTAAATATATATGCATATAAATTAATAACAAGATAATAGCTTTCTTCAACAACTTTACTTGCAAGTCAATGTCAAATTAAGAGTAAAAACGAGAAAAAGAGAAAATTATCAACCAAAGTAATTTAACACAAAATCGTAGGTTGTAATTGAAATTTTTGAAATTGGAAATGAATGGAAATAACTGAATTAGGAAAACCAAAATCTACTTTGGCTATTCCACAACATCGTCAAGATTAATTTTTCGCGCTAATTTATTTAGTACACAATTAGAAATTTGCGTTTAAAATATTTCTATATTTCCAATTGAAATTTTTGTGATCATATATTTTTGACACTTCTATTTTTTTAAAGGTGCAAGTAGTTGCAAGTGAAAATTTTACTTGCAGCTTTTATCAACTCTCTCGGGGTTTTACTCTCTCAATTTGGCTCTCTTTTGCGAATTTTTTGGGTTATTGAACATAAATTCGTAACTATTCGTAAAAATATGTAAAAATTGAACACTCCTAATAATTGAAGATATTACTGAAAATTAAAGCAAAAATTGTATTTAACCACATATGGTGGCTGTATTTTCTTAATTTATAACTCTTGTTGGTCTTCTTGTGCAACTTTTCTATATTAAAAAGTTATAAATTGCCACAATAGATCTAAGTTTCTGTAACAAAACCGGGGAAAGTGTCAATTAAAGTTATGTCACACTAATAGGATCCACACTTTGTCACCACCTATTTATACTAGAAAAGATGTGAGTTACAGAAACTCAGTACAGATTTCTTAATTAAACACACATTTTTGTGAGAATCTTGTTGCTTCCCAATATAATTTTTTTATGGATTTTCAATTTTGTAAATTTAATGTTCTGACTGTGTTTTTTGTTATTTTATGTTTTAGCCCTTGATAACTATCACCAAGGTGTGATGGAAATATATTGGGCAGCTACAAAATTGCAAGAAAAATGTGTTTTAATTACCAACTAAGCCGTAAAAAAGTAACTAAATTAATAAAAAAAAGTCGTCAACGACAACTTTAAAAATGATTAAATTAATATTTGTTTTTACATGGCCGTTTTAATTCTAATAATTATTTTATGTGAATTTTATAAGAGCTATTGGCCAGTTTATAATAAAGTAATACATACTAGGTAGCAAAGACAGTGTCATTAAGCTACTGTTGTTGGTATGTGGATTGTAATATAAGGAAAATTGAAATTTAAGCGAAACAAAGCTAACGGCGCACAATGGGTGATTGCGGCCAAAAATAAATTCAAAATTACATCATTACATAGATAATGATTTTTTCTTTCAGAAATTATAACGTAGTTGTAAATACCGTTCACTATTGAATTTATATGAATTTTCAAATATTGCCAAAAAATGTCGATAAGAAAAAAAATTTGCTCGACTGAATAAAAAAATTAAAAAAAAAAAAAATATTACCTCCTCAAATTTTTTTTATGCTTTCAAATAATATATTCTTAATCAAACTACATTTTCATTTTAAAAATCCACTTGCTCCATTTCCTTTTATAATTTTTTTCCCATTGGCCTAAAACTGCGTTTTTGTTAACGCATTATTTATGTTAGTTTTGACATTATGAAAAACGTTTATATTTAGGCGAATAATCGAATATTTCTTTATCGTCTTACAGTAAATGGTGCATACTTTCAAATTATGAGGTAATCTTTTTTATCAGCGTTAATTCATATCTTTGACAGCTTTTTTCTTTTGGAAATTAAAAAAAATGTGTAAAAATTGTAAAACTTTAAAATGAAATTAAAAAAAAAAAAAACAAAAAATATTACCTCCTCAATTTTTTAATATTTCATAGTCCTAAATGTCTTTTATAAACAGGAGAAAAAATTCGTTTGCTCCATTTTGTTTTATGAACATTTTTATGGAAGGTGTTTTTTGAATTTTCGTACATTTTTCCCATACAAAATGCCCAGAAGTATGCTTCAAATAGTTTAAATTTTTTTGTATGGGGAATATTTGTCAAAATGGTGAAACTTAAATATCGATATTTCCAATTCTAGTTAAGATATTCGAAGAAACTAAACGCTGTTTTCAAGGGTAATGATTGTGCTTTCAACTGGTTTAATCGAATTTGAGTGGAAAGTAATTACATAAAAGATATTAAGCAGGGAATAGAGCCAAAAATCGTGTTTTTTGCCTATTTGAGCATGAATATCTCAGAAACTAGAACCAGAACTCCAGATTCAGCTTTAGCACACTGAAATCCTTTAGAAAAGTGTAATTTCATTTCTGGTGTAAAATTTTTTTGAAATGCGATTTTTTTGTATGAAAGTTTTATGATAAATGCTTATAACACACTTAAAAGTGCATATATTTTTAATTTAAAAACGGTGAAGTGCTTTACCCCTTTTCCAAAATGATTACTGCATTTGATTTATATTTCAAAAATGTATACACTATCCAAAATGGAGCATTTTAGCTATATTAGTTAGGAAAATGCTGAAATTTCAAAAATACCGTTATATGGGATGTGGGCGTATTTGTGGGTGGATTTTGTTCAAATTTTCACAGTTTACTAATTTCAACCAAAAAAGCTTAAGTTCCGAGCAGTGTTGCCAGGTCATGAAGAAAAACGAGGCTAGATTGGCAAAAAAAAAGTTAGAAAATGCTGAAACTAAAAAAAAGAAGCTAAAAAGAAGTCAGCATTTTTTTTAAGAAATTCATTCAAATTTTATTTATTTAAGTTTTGTTCATTTGCATATAAAAACTATAAACATTACTTAAAGGAACTATTCATGTTTGAACACATATCAGGCACATTTTCTTGACTAGTACATGACTTTGTTTTTTAAATAAATACTTATACATAGAACAAAAAATCACTCCAAACTAGTTAATTAAATAATATCATCTTCGTCTGATGAACCAGAAGAGCTTGAGGTTTCGTATAAATTTCGCGCATTTACCATAGAGGTGAGATCATCAGAAATTTCAAAATCATCACAGCATTTGGATACGCGTTTTAATGAACATCTAATATTAAGCAGCGAATGAAGCATTTTAGTTTTTAATCTGTTCCTTAGCTTAGTTTTTAAAATGTTCATGGCACTAAAAATTCGTTCAACCTCTGCATTACTGAGTGGTAATACCAAAAAAACTAAATACAAATTCGACAAGTTCCAAAAAAGGGGTTTCGTTTAATGCGTTTTTATATTCGCGGACTTCCGCCCAAAATTCAATGGTAGAGACACTTGTCCACTGTACGGTTATTAGCTTTCGCCACTGTAGCTCTATTAATGCTATTTGACTTGAAGTATAACGAGACTTCTCTTCTTCAAAATGAGCAAATATATCTCGCTTTGTTACTTTCATAGAATTTTCAACAGAGAAAAAATTTTACTTCTCTAAAGAGTTCATATTATCAGGTAGGCGTTGTCGTAGCTGGTTTACCAACTCAATTACAAATAGCTGACAGTTTTTACGAATAATTTTTTGCATCTCGTCATTAATACTACCTTCATTTAACTTTAATGGGGGGAAAATCCAACAGCTTGCACAGAGTCTCAATGGCCGAGTGTGTTTATCCGTTGGGTCATTGCGGCTGAAGTTGGAATGGACTCGGGTTCAATCCCCGGTGCATCCACTTCCGAAAAGAGTGCTGATGATCGAAAATGGTTTTTCGTGAAATAGCTATACACTCAACCTTCGCTGTAAATAGTTGTTGAATTTTTTTCCACTTACCCCAACATTTAATTTTATATATTCTTCGAAGTCGTATGAAAAATATGGTGTTGGAATCAGAAAAGGGGTAAGGGGTGACAGCAAAGGGTCAAATTCCTCAGAATATAGCACAACTTGACTACAATAAGTATAGAGAAGTGTTTTTAGGTCAGAAAATAACTTTGTAGGGTCAGCCGTATTACTTTCAAATGATTTATTTAATTTTTGGACCTCATGTAGGACTGGCTTTAAAAATATAAGATATGCCATGATTGCATCCGTATATAAATTGTATAAAATCTTAGCTTTGTGGCACTTCTCTTTTTGTGAAGTAATACCAAAATGTGTTTTCAATTCAATCCACTGACCGGCTATACGTTTGACTGCGGTTTCAATCGACAACCAGCGCGTATCGCAAGCTCTAACTAACTTGTAAGGCTCAATGCCATCGTTAATCGACGAAAAAATTTGCTTATAACTATTTTGCCTGGACGCAGATTTTGCAAACCAGTTATAAGTCTCAGAAATTAAAAATTCAATCTCATGAGGGATGTACTCGGAAGCCCTGGATACGGCTAGTTGAATCGAGTGACAAACACATGGTATTAAAATTATGTCACTATTCAGTTTTTGTAGAAGCGCAATAACACCTTTGTTTCTTCCAACCATTGTGCTGGCATTGTCTGTCCCTAGCCCTTTCAATTTGCTTATATTTAATTTATATTCCTGAAGCGTTTTCAATACAGCATCTACTATACCCTCTGCAGTGGAGTTTGACAATTCTACTAATTTAAGAAATGTGTTGATAAAACGCCTCCCACTTGCACTGTAATACCGTATTTTTTTACCTAGCTGCTTTTTGGTGGCAATATCAGTGGACTCATCTATAATTAAGCTAAAATAATAGCAATTTTTTTGTAAAGTAGGGAGACAAGAAATTTTTTATCAACGCACCACACTTTGTTCTTCCTAGTTGCAAGTCTCGCGCAATAGCGCTATCCAAAAACGTATTTTTCTGCATCTTGTTTAAATTATCAACCGTACGAATAGATGAGTGTATTGCGATGTGGACTGCGTTTCGTAAAGCGGCTCGTTTTGAATTGACGCCTACACCCTTCGGTATAAATGGAACTGCTGGTTGCCCCCCAGTCTTAAATGGGGCTAATGCATCAATATGCTTTTTCCTGTTTGCATGTGCAATAAGGCCAGAAAGTTTTGGCTGTAATTTGCATGAACAATATTTGCAACTTAAGCAGTCATCTCTTAATATTAGCCACTTGTTGAACCTTTTGTCACTTAGCCAGCTCTGTCGAATTTTTTGTTTATATACCCTGAAATTATTGAGGCACGTATATATATTTATCTTCGAAACAATGGCAAGAGGCAGTGACAATCACTTTACATACATTTTCTTTTTTTTGTTCCGAGGTTCTTCATCCTCAGATATTGAGCTTTCGCTGTCATTTGATGCCGATTCGCTATCATTTGATGTCGAGTAGCTTCCGCTTTGCTCATAATAATCTCGGCTGAATTTTCTACAATATATAATTATTCATTGTAAAAATAGTAATGTAATATTTTCCAGAATTCTAATTACATGCATACATACGTGTTAGATGTACGGAACTTCGCTTGCTCATTGGTAATAGCGCCACTGCTGCTAATAGCGTTGGGCGAAGGAGTATTCGGCACCCTTTTTAAATACCTGAATTAAATTTATAAAAAAATTACGTAAATATAATGGGATAAGTAAAATATGAATATAGTTAACTTACTTTTCCATTTCTTGCGACCGAAACAACTTGACAGCAACTCGATAGGCTTGGGTAACTCAGCACTGAGTCATGACTCTGTGTCAACTCCCACCAGTGAGCTGCACGCTCAAGCTCACCACACGATAAAATGATAACTCAGTAGCACACTTGACTCCGTTGGCACGTTTATAGCACGTCAACTCAGTAGCAAACTTATGGCATGTTAACTCAGTAGCACACTCGACTCCGCTGGCACGTTCGATTTCGCCTCTGATTTAATTGTCATCTTGTGCATGCTTACTTTATATGGCACTTGGTGTATTTTGTTGGTTTTTGGTATTGGGGTGGTCACCTATTTATGCATTTTTTCATTTGTTCCAGGTGATTTAGGCAAATTTGGTGTATGTAGGTGTATTCTGCATGAATTGCACTAACTTTTGGACACTAACCCGTTTTTGTATGGACACTTATTTTGGTTTTTTTTCGGTTGTTCCCCCTAATTTTGGTAAATTTTGTTATGATATTCAGAAACTAGATGATTTTTCCCAACTTTTGGATTTTAACCCATTATCGTATATCGTGCATATATAAAAAGATACATTCATTTGAAATTTGTAATTGATCTTATCAACTAAGTTTATATTGGCACACATATGTATATTTTATTTATCCATCAGATAGCCCAATATGTGTACTTCATGAACATCTCAAAAATCTCTAAATACCCTATATCTCAGAGCTACATAGGTCTAAATCAATAATTAACAACAAAAACGACATTAATTAACTAATTAATTTTCCATATATTTGCCCACCCACACCTATCACTTCAATTCTATTATTGATTTATATGCCATTCTCGTACAAATATCAATTCATCATCGGAACGACTCTTTCACTGACACAGTCTCTGATAGCACACAGTAACACTTTTTGGTTGACAATAGCACGAAAGTAATATGTGCTGTAGCACAATCGTGCTGTAACACAAACGTGTTGTAGCACAATCGTGCCAACTCAGTGAGTCGACTCTTTTTAGTGAGTCAGTGCTTATGTGTCAACTCCCAAAAAATCGTGTCATTACTCACTCCTACAACTCGAAATAAAAGAACATATGTATGCATGTATGCATGTATATATTTCGGGGAAAACCAGACCTACTATATTTTGACAACAATGTAACAAGGTTGCTATAAAAACCTTACGGTCAGAACACATTCATGGCGTCGCATACGTACAACGGCGTTCACATGAATTACTGCAAGTTCTTGTTATACAAATTAGTACAAGTAACATTTTGAGTAAAAAAGGCTAGAAAAAAGCCACGAAGCTAAACCGAAAATTATGAGGCTAAAGGACAAAAAAAAAAAGGCTAAATCTAGCCTCGGAAAGGCTAACCTGGCAACACTGGTTCCGAGTTTCAAGATTCTAGCTTAATTATTACTATTTTTGGCCGCGTTTGTATGGAGGTGCCCTCACTGTGCGGCGGTGGTAGCTTAATGGGATGACATTGGACTACCAATCGAAACGACCTAAGTTCGATTCTCGGTTGAGGCCGCTGGAAGAAGTCTGATGAGGGGATGTGGTGGTCTCCGAAATGGATCCATAACTTCTACCAAAAAATTTTTTTTAATTTTTCTTAATCAGCTGATCCAACCTATTCAATGGGATTTGTATGTAACCGATTATTCAACGACGGACGACGCAGATGCCCGTACCGCAGAAATCAAAATCATTTTGATTTTTTACGTAAAAACGTGTCAGCTGATCGCTCGCATGGTTGCAAGGTAGAAGGGTTGCCGGTTGAAGATTTTTAGTTATTAAATATTTAAACAGTAATTTTCACAGCATTATACAACTAACTCAACAAGATTGTAAAATGTTATCGAATATACATATATGTGTTCACATGGAAAAAATAGTATGTCTACTTAAACGAACCATTTATCCCTACCAGACAGGAGAGCATATTATAGGTATTTATATAAGCATTGACATTAATGGCTACAGCCCTTAAAAAAGTAGTCAATTTTGTTCAGGCCGCGTGAAAAAAGTGAGCACTTATCTTCCTAAGTTTATATGCCATTTCTTTTTTACTAATGGTATACTCACATAACCAAATAATATATCTTACTCGTTCTAACAGAGCATGAAAATCATCATTATTATACTGACAAAGTAATTTGCGCTAGCAACAATATTGTTGAATGTTTACATCAAAAACACCATGCACCAAATGACAAAAGTCCTGAAAAAAGTCCCCAAAAATTATTCGCACCGAATGCTAGAAGTGCTAAAAAACTACTCAAAGCGAATGCTAAAAGTGCTGACAAATTTCACCAAAAACTACTTAAAGCGAATGCTCAAAGTGCTGAAAAAATGTACTCACCTTCATTACCGGAAAAATAAAATATATTCAAAATTAGCTATTTTCATCTTAAAATTATAAAATTTTATTGAAAATTTTTCTTAAATACTAAATTTAATTTAAATAATTATAAACAATCAATTGCAATGCAAACAATGAATGCATTGCATCGTTTCATATAAAGCTAGTGTGTGCACATAAACATTTTGTAAAATGCAACCAATTTTATAATTAAAAAAAGTTACTGTTACAATGGTTTGCCAATTTAAACACTATATACTATTTCATCCGGTAGGGAGTTGCTTATTTCAACCATCAGCTTACCTCGTTCGTGCATAAAATTTTATTGCACCATTTCATAGGTTCTACGGCGCAGCATCGGTGTTTGTTTGCTGTTGTGTGAGCACAGCCGTACGGTTAAATTTATTGCTCTGGCGGTGGTGAACTATTTTCCGGCGTAATGGGCGGTGTTCTTGTAGTCAATTCTGGCTCAACGATTACCAAAGTTGGCCATTGCTGAAGAATCCATGGACTAGCTGCCGCGGTTGAATGTGATGTTCGACTCGAAACTGAGTTTCAATTCACATATCTCTGCTATTACTGTGGGATTTGACTGACGTGATATTACATGACAGCCATTAGTGGGATCGTACTGATACATTTGATGCAATAATATGCAACCCTGACGTACGATCATGGAACGGACCTAACGATAGACTTTGACAAGACGGACGATGAACGACAGAGATTATATTGTCATCACTAGTTTTTATTATTTTGTCATCTCTAAATTATTGTGTTAACCGCCATCAAGCGACGACGTTACCCGTGTAAAGCTAATTAATGTGTTTGAATGTTTTAATAAATAATACTGTATTTTAAATGTACCAACATAAACAATCGAGTTGTGTTTTATTTATACTCGGATCCTACAAATTGGTGTCTGAAGTGGTATGAACCCACCGCCGCGAAAATAACACATGTACTTAAAACAGAAACTGGACGTATATATATTGTACATAAGTGCGGAAAATCAAAAGAATATAAAAAAGAACGTTGAACAAAAGTAATGTGCGAAACTATGTAAATAACGTGCGCATGACATTTTATATTGTGCGTGAAAATACATATTTTGGTAGTGCATGTGTGTACATACATACATATATACACATGTACGTATATGTACATATATGTATGTTAATATGCGCGGGACAAAATAAATAAAATTGCGTACATATGTACATATATTTAATGGACGAAAATCATAAAATAAATACATATGTACATGTGCGATATATAAAATCGGTCGCAAAATTTTCCAAAAACTGTAACCTGGAAAAAAACGGTGAAATCCGTGGCGTGGTCCGTACAAATAAACGGTATTTCCTGAAACGGTATACATATATTGTACATATGTACACAAGTGCATTTACATAACGCACATATCGTTGACAATAAAACCAGCGCTGGACAGCGCCAGCAGCGAAGTTCGACGCCGACAGCGGGCAGAGGCGAACAACCACAGTAGACGACAACAGCAGCAGTGAGAGCAGAATTCGTATGTAGTAATTTTATGTAAGTGTACGTATTTATGTATGGCTTTTGAGTTGAGATGAGTTGCTATTGATCTACAGTAGTGTGAAATAATTTATCGTAAATTGAAAACGAACTTTAATATTTCTTTTGATTGTTGGATATACAACCATATGAAAATATAAGAACTGCCATACAGTAGCGTGAAATATTTTGAAGTGAATTGTAATAAATATTGATATTTTTTGTGACCTTTTGTGAATAGTAACGTAACTTACCAATTCGTATGGCACAGTAGAGTGCGGAAAATGTTTCTTGTATCATTTTATATTTAAAAAAAATTGATAAAAGCGTTTATAAAAATTTTAATAACTTTGTAAACATTGTAAGACATGGATCGTGACGAAATTTTAGGTTTGCCTGTTGACGGTCTTAGGGAAAAGTTGTGTTGTTTATGGTTGTCGGCCAATGGACGGAAGGCTACTCTCCAGGACAGATTACTGGAACACTTCAGCCTGAATGTGAGCGATGACGAATTTTCCGACGATGGCGCCGCAAGTATTGTAAGTGTGCGCGAAGTGGTGGTCGAGCGATCGATGTTCACGCTCCGGGACATTGAAGACTCGTTGGAGTCATTCAGCGGTACAGGGCAGCCCAGTTTCGAGCAATGGCTTGAGGATTTTGAATCCAACGCCGAAGCAGTGAAATGGAACGAGCTGCAGAAGTTCATTTATGCCAAACAGCTCTTGAAGGGCGGAGCAAAAATTTTTATTCGAAGCCAAGTCGGTGTACGTAACTGGAGCTCACTAAAGCTCGCATTGCGTCGGGAGTTTGGCGTAACTATGTCATCACTTGAGGTACATCGCGCCCTGAGAAGCCGTCAGAACCACCCTGGCGAAAACTTACGAGAATATTTGTACGTTTTAATGGAAATTGGAAAACCCATCCGCCTGGATGACTCTAGCCTTATCGAATACTTTGTCGAGGGTATACAAGATTCTCGGATCAATAAGAGTAACTTATACCAGGCGAAAAATATCGACGAACTGAAAGAACAAATAAAAGTGTACGAGAAGATCCGGTCGAACAATCCACAGTCCACTAGTGGGAGTTATGTGAGACCAACGCCTCCAAGCAGGGATCCACATAACACAGCTTCGTCTAGTAAATCATGTTTTAGTTGTGGCGACGAGACTCATATCGCTCGGAACTGTCCAAGAAGACGCTTGAAATGTTTTGAATGCGGAAATGAAGGACATCGAGCAAATGAATGTAAGAGTGCTGGGAAGGAGGTGAAGTCGGAAAAGGCACCAGCAAATATGATGGCGGTAAGACAAAGCGGCCTAATATTTAAAGACATATTTTTCGGCAAGTCAAATAAAACAGTTTCGGCGCTTGTCGATACAGGGTCGGCCTTGTGTTTGATGCGGCATGATACTCTATCGATGCTACAGTTGGGTGTTAAGCTCAGCAAGCATAGACGGAGGCTTGTGGGAATTGGTGATGGAACGGTTACAACAATTGGAAGTTTTGCCACACCAGTGTGTATCGACGGAATTTTAGCTGATATTACGTTTCATGTGGTACGTAAGCGAGACTTGAGCTACTCGCTGGTAATAGGCAACGATGTCTTCAAACATGTTGACCTAGTCGTTTCCGGAAGCGGAGCAGTGTTCAGAGAAAAGGTGAGTGAGTCCAGAGTTTGCAAGGACGCACTCGAGCGTAAGGCGGTGGCCTGTAATTATGCTAGTGCGGATCGAGTTCGAGTAGGTCAAACAGAGGGCGCAGCGGCGCATATGGCAGTGGCCAGTAAGAGCGTGAGTGAAGGTACGTGGAACTCGATAGCCGATAACCTAGAACTTTTATGTAAGGTGATCAAGGAAATAACTGAACAGCTCAAAGAGAGTAAGATGCAGACGAATGCGGTTGGAAAACAGTCGCGGCACGATGAGATGGAAGATGGTGACAATGGGCATAATGCGATTGCGAGAAATCGTGGTGAGATCATGGGATCGGTACAAAAGCATGCGAAAATGCAAAAGGTGGATGAGCACAAGCGATGTGCAGAGTTAAAGCTTCGCGATAAAAGACCTTCAAGTCGTATCGGCGAATTGCAAGCAGCTGATGTTAATCTATGTGTGGCAGCAGAAAACGATCGAATTGTAAAGGGTAATACAGATCTCCAACGTTTAAATAAGAAGCGAGCAGAAGTGGTGAGCAATGCTATATCAGCATACAAGCTAGCTAAGAACAAAGCATTACCAGCGAAGAAAAAGATCATGTTGATAGGTGGTGTGCCGGTACATGAAATTCAGAAGCGAACATTTTACGAGAATGGAAAATTATGCAAACACCACCGCCGAGCTGAGACCGAATACGCCGTGAACGAGCTAGTAGCCATCAAGCGAACGCAATTTAAAGCGGGCCCGAAGCTGGAGCCGAAGTACTTGTCTAAAGGGCTGAAGACCACGAAGATTCAAACCGAACAACCACCGTGGCCTAATTTATCTAGAGGTGGAATTCATCATTCGAGGCCGAATGATAGCGCAGGATGGCCGAATGTGGGATTTGACTGACGTGATATTACATGACAGCCATTAGTGGGATCGTACTGATACATTTGATGCAATAATATGCAACCCTGACGTACGATCATGGAACGGACCTAACGATAGACTTTGACAAGACGGACGATGAACGACAGAGATTATATTGTCATCACTAGTTTTTATTATTTTGTCATCTCTAAATTATTGTGTTAACCGCCATCAAGCGACGACGTTACCCGTGTAAAGCTAATTAATGTGTTTGAATGTTTTAATAAATAATACTGTATTTTAAATGTACCAACATAAACAATCGAGTTGTGTTTTATTTATACTCGGATCCTACATTACAAATAAAGCAATGGGTACTCTTGGTTTTGTTAAACGCTGGGCTAAAGAGTTTAATGATCCTTATCTCACCAAGGTCCTTTATATTTCGTTGGTCCGTCCAATACTTGAGTACTGCTCGTGTGTATGGTGTCCAAGTTATATTACTCATATAAAGCGTATCGAGTATTATTTGCACTACGGGCCCTTAATTGGGACTCAAATCTTCATCTACCACCTTATAGAAGCAGGCTTCTTCTTATTGATTTGCCAACTTTGGAAAATCGTATAATATTGCTTGGGGTAATGTTCCTGCATAAGCTGATTCTTGGCGAGGTAGATTCCTCTGTGCTTCTAAGCCAACTAAACCTTGCAGTTCCGGCCAGGGCATCCAGAAATTACGTGCCTTTCCATTTACCCCTTTGTCGCCTAAATTTTGAAAAAAAAATGATCCCTTACGTGTTTGGTGCTCGTACTATAATGATTTGTACAAATTTATCGGTTTTGAATGTTCGTTTGCTGTCTTGCGTAATACAATACTTCTTGGTCTAAACTGATATTTTAAATTTTAATTTACTTTTTCACTTTTTATGTAATGTTAGATACATTTGTTAAGTTTTGGTTAAGTTTATTTCTGTATTTATCTTTACGTAACTTTACTTTGTATCTTGTGTTAGTCGACCGCGATTTATGGTCGACTTTAAATAAATAAATAATAATAATAATGTGATGTCTGCACAATTTTATGACCATCTTCAAGCTCTGCAATTAAGATGAAAAATTTATGAGTACAAATAAAGCCCAAATTATGTACATTGCAACTAACCTATGTAGGATGATAGTTTTTAAAATTTCTTATTTTGTGCAACGCTTTTTGTTATTGAAAAATATTAAATTTAATTTTTTTATTCAATTTTTCCATTACCGTTTGACGTTTATTTCGTAATTTTTTTGCCGGCCAACTGTCGATTTTTTTTGAATAATATGTGCTCTCGCTCTAACATATTAGTTTTTCTATTTTACTACTCTTATTGAGGGAGAACATACAAACCAAATCAAACAAATAAATGTGGGACTGTTCTACTGGGCAAGTCAACTAATCAAAAATGTGCTAATTTTCAATGACTTTATCAAAAAGTGTTCAGCCTTGTCTGGTAGGGATTATTACTTTAATTTTTAAAAAGAAAGAAAAGGAAACGTTTATAAATTTTTTTTTAATCCCAAACAAAATGTAAATATATACATGTGTATATAAATTAATAACAAGATAATAGCTTTGTTCAACAGCTTTATTAGCAAGTCAATGTCAAATTAAGAGTAAAAACGAGAAAAAGAGAAAATTATAAACCAAAGTAATTGAACACAAAATTTGGCTTTTCCACAACATCGTCAAGATTCCTTTTTGCGCTAATTTATTTAGTACACAATAAGAAATTGCGTTTAAAATGTTTGTATATTTCCAATTGAAATTTCTGTGATCATATATTTTTGACACTTTATTTTTTTAAAGCTGCAAGTAGTTGCAAGTGAAAATTTTACCTGCAGCTTTTATCAACTCTCTCGAGGTCTTACTCTCTCAATTTGGCTCTCTTTTGCGAATTTTTTGGGTTATTGAACATAAATTCGTAACTATTCGTAAAAATGTGTAAAAATTTTGAGATATTGAACACTTCTAATAAATGAAGATATTACTGAAAATTAAAGCAAAAATTGTATTTAACCGCATATGGTGGCTGTATTTTCTTAATTGATAACTCTTGGTGGTCTTCTTGTGCAACTTTTCTATATTAAAAAGTAATAAATTGGCACAATATATCTAAGTTTCTGTAACAAAACCGGGGAAAGTTTCAATTAAAGTGATTTCACACTTATACGATCCACTAGCAGTGGGACTTTTTTCGAATAATATTCGAATAAATATTATTCGAATAAACGAATAATAATATTCGAGGGAAAAAATTCGAATAGTACTATTCGAATAGTAGTATGTTGTACATGCATAGTTTGGGAATTTCACTTGCCTCCGCGTAAGCCAGAGTACGTATATGTATATGTACATACATATGTATGCACTTACAAAAGCAAAAGCATACATACATACATACAATAGCTATTCGAGAATAATGGTATTCGAATAGTGATATTCGAATAGTACTATTCGAATAGTATTTATTCGAATATACGAATAAATTATTCGAATAAATATTATTCGAATTACGAATACCTTTCGAATAAAAGGATTTTTTATTCGAATAATTTTTATTCGAATAGTCCCATCCCTACGATCCACACTTTGTCACCACCTTATTATATATACTACAAAAGATATGAGTTACAGAAACTCAGTACATATTTCTTAATTAAACACACATTTTTGTGAGAATCTTGTTGCTTCCCAATATAATTTTTTATGGATTTTCAATTTTGTAAATTTAATGTTCTGACTGTGTTTTTTGTTATTTTTATTATGTTATTTAGCCCTTGATAACTATCACCAAGGTTTTATGGAAATATATTGGGCAGCTACAAAATTACAAGAAAAATGTGTTTTAATTACCAACTAAGCCGTAAAAAAGTAACTAAATTAATAAAAAAAAAGTCGTCAACGACAAGTTTAAAAATGATTAAATTAATATTTTCTTGTCATTTGGCAAATAATGCACAGTTGTGTATTGAAGAGTAATCCGGATAACACTTTGAAGATTAGTAAAAGTCTTGTTTGTTCAAAAACGACTAAATGGCAACCCTGCCGAAATGTAAACTAATTATATAATAATAATAATACAATGGCGCTATTATAACTCTGACGAGTTTTATGGCCGAGCTTCTCTCCCAATTCGAGGTGTGCTCCTTTTTGTTTTTCCTACTAATTATATATATATAAATATGTGTGAGTAAAGCAGCTAATTGCTCCGTTGCCCTACGGGCTCAAAAAATCTTAAAAATTGCATACGGGCGTTTGGGTCAGCTGGCGGACCACACGTTCTCGACTAACTGGACTATTAGATTAACATGTCATCACAATACATTAAAAACTAACTATAACATATATAATTATCAATTTAAAATCAAGGATGGACTACTCCCGTTAGTTATTGCAAAAAATGGTTATAAAGAAAATTACACTTAAATTTTTTCAGAAAATATGTTCGTTATTATAGTTTAATGTACTATTTTATTGCAAAATTTCAATATGATTTTGGCACATATAAAATTGTAACTTTTAAAGGCACAATATTATTAGGTTTAACATAGAAACAATTTTTTATTATAAAATTTTTCCATGTAAAAAATAAAATTTTGGGGGTGTTAAATGAAGTACTGAATTAGCGATTTCCGGCATACTTTTGAAACTTTATTGTTTCGTTGCAAGACCTCCTAGCATAGAATAAAAAAAAAAATAAAAAAATAGTGGTTTTTTTGTTTTTTTTTTTTTTTAATTTTTTCAAACTGCAAAATTTTATGTGTGTCACCTAAATAAGTGATTATTACATATATGTTGTTTTTTGTTAGTGTTTGTCACATATTTATAAAAACTGTATATTTTATCATAATTAGGCTAATTTCCTATAGCATGAGAGAAAAAATAGTTCCATACATTAATATTGCTAAATTTTTTCCATACCATATATATAAGGTTCTGTAAAATTTTCTAAAATTTTGAAAATATGACTTTACAATATCGAATTATGAATGTATATTACCATTTCAGTAAAAACTTTCGTCTCAATAAAGACGCGTTCAAATACATACGTATTGTAGGTGGTGGAGGGTCGACTTCAGTATAATGTGCCCGCCGTATTTGTTTTCAAACCACTAAGAATGTTTCAATGAATCATTCAGGAAAAGTTCTGTGAATGATAATTTTACTAATTTTAACACTTCCCGACTACGAAAAATTACTGTAAATCTCCCCAGATATAACTCCAGAAAGGGAGTTCTGTCGGCTGAGGGTTATTTTTCAAAGCGCGGCGGCCTTCGCAGTTCATAAGGGTGTTCTACGCAAAAATACTGTATTATTATTATATTGTTCTCGAAATTTTCTCCTGTTTTTGTATCCAATTTGCTTTGATGTAGTTCAAAGTAAATCTCTATGAAAACCAAAAAAAAGTACAAGGTAAAGATTTCTTTCACGCAAAATTAAGACTATTTTTTTTAATAAATTTTTGGTTGCTTGTTTTTCCTTGACAAGAGATGACGGAAAATCGTTCCACAATAAATCACAATTTTTTTTATTTTCATTTCAATACTTGTTATTTTATATATTTTAAACCTCTTATTAAATTTGCGCTTGTCTACTTAAAGTAAAAGGATTTCTCAGATCTCTCAAAAACTTTCTTTCGTCCAGAGGATTCCTTTGCTCTTCTTCCTCGACTAATAAAGCTGCTATCGCAATAGAATCAATTATTTTATATTTAAAAAAATATTATTTTTTAAAATAAAGTAAAAATGTATTTGTTTTTATCAAAAAGGTAAGAAACGTCAGAAAAACCCGTTCAATTTCGCATCAGCACTTGGTAACGCTGATTCGAACATAGTTCATATAGCTGGCAACCAGAGGCGGGCGCTTCATACAAGCAGAGAAGCCCGGCTTGCGTACATATTTTCGTTCATTTCATTTTTATTTTACGTTTTAAATGTGTTTATTCTCAATAATATAGCCCCCCACTGTAACATACGGCGCCTAAAAGTATTCTAAGAAAATAGCGCAAATACACCACCAATCCACCCCACCAAAGAACGTAAATAGATTTACGTTCTTTGACCTCACAATGTGTATTTTGTTTGCACAGCCAATCACAGCACAATATCAAGATAATTTTAAAAAGCGACGGAAATCAAAATCAAATAAAATTTCACGACTTTGGGTAATTGGACCTCACTTTTTTCAAACACTAAAGCACCCATTTTTTTTAGATATTAGATAATAAGCAAATACACTTGCTACTACTAAAATTTCCGTCGGTATAAGGAAACTAAAAATACCTCTGCGCTTTCGTGTGAGATTTCCCTATAAGTTTGGCGTCATCAATCAATTCAATTGAGTTCTTCCCAATTTATTCTAATAATTTCTCCTCTGCTTTTGCAGATAATTCTGATGGTAAAAAACTTGAATTTACTTTCGACTTAGCCAGGCTTGTTGATATGCTGACCAAAAGTAGCTACATCTAAAATACCAAAAGTCATATAGGTACCTACATACATATGTACCTACATATCTTCATAGTATCCATTGTATATAAAAACTTAAAAATTCTTTATCATCCTCATTTTCTCGATTTAATGCTATACATTCAGTTTCATATGTTATGAATATAAACCACAAACCAAATATGCAAACCGAATTTAATCAAAGTAGAGCTCTAGATACCCGGGTATCGAGCAATTCGAAAAGATCGTTTTTGTTTGAAGCCCGTTGTTCAAATTCCTCTACCAACATTCGAGCTTATACTCAGAGAAAAGGAATCAAAAATTAAATTTTTATTTTTATAATGCACGTTTTAAACTGTCATTTTTATTTAAAAAATAAAAATTTTTAAATTAAATGTGTTTAGGATTTAAAAAGAAACATTTTTAAATTAAAAATTAAAATTAATGGAATAAAAGCGAAAGTTTTTGGTTCAAAATCTCATAGTGCTTAAAATAAAAATAAAGATTATTAAATTTAAAAATGTATTGTATTTACATTATTTTTAAACACGTTTTTATATCTATCAAGAAAAAATATCTTCAGTTTAAAAATATTTTTTTTTATTTTAAGCACTATGAGATTTTGAATCAAAAACTTTCGTTTTTATTCCATTAATTTTCATTTTTAATTTAAACATGTTTCATGTGAATTTTATATGAGCTATTGGCCAGTTTATAACAGGGCTGCACATTAACGTTATTTTTTATCAATAACCGAAAAAATATTTTGTTTTCAATTCAAGTTTGAAAATTTTTAACGTTAAATGCTGAACAAAAAAATAATGTTTTGATAATTATCAAAAAAAAAAAATATCAAAAAAAATTTCGTTTTGTTGATTATCAAAAAACAGATATTTAAAATATGTATTTCGTTTTGGTAGCCAAAAAAAAAAATTATCAAAAAAAATAACGTTAATAAAAATTCAAAGTAAAATGAAGCCGTAAGCCCGAAACAATTTTTTATTATTATTTTGTTTTTGATTATCAACGAAACGAAATAATTTTGATAATTTTTTTTTGATAATCAACGAAACGAAATAATTTCAATAATTTTTATTTGATATTCAACAAAACAAAATTTGTTTGTTAATTTTTATTTGATATTCAACAAAACAAAATTTTTTTGTTGATATCGTTGTGCAGCCTTGGTTTATAATTAAGAAAAATTTAAAAAATTTTTTTGGTAGAAGTTATGGATCCATTTCGGAGACCACCACATCCCCTCATCAGACTTCTGATAATTATTAGAATTAAAACGGCCATGTAAAAACAAACGTAAACATGTTTCTTTTTAAATCCTAAATACATTTTAATTTCAAAAATTCAATTTGTAATTTAAAAATTTTCATTTTTAAAATAAAAATGACTTGGTTTAAATCGGACATTATAAAAATAAAAATTTTATTTTTAATTCCTTTTCTCTGAGTGTACAAACAAAAAAATGTGTATCAGGAAAACAAAGATAAAAAAATACATATGAAGACAACAAAAAACAAGTAAAAGCGCGGTTGTCTTCGGCCGTACCGAAGACTTCATACCTTTCATGAGTGGAGAAATGAAAAGTTACCTATGTATGTACATAGCCTGATTAAGTTTAATATATAATTTTAATTCTGTGGGTTATTTATGGAAAGATTTATTAGAAAAAATGGTGTCTTGGCTATTTAAATGGAGGAGCTACACACCAAAATGTCCATATCTGAACAATCGGTTGTATGGGAGCTATATGTTATAGTGGTCCGATCTTGACAATTTTCGGTAATCCCGTTTGGGCCCATATGGGTACAAATACTTCAAAATTTCACACCGTTAGCTGTTAAAATGGAGGAGTTATACACCAAAATGTCCATATCTGAGCGATCGGTTGTAGGGGAGCTATATGTTATAGTGGTCCGATCTTGACAATTTTCGGTAACCCCGTTTGGGCCCATATAGGTACAAATACTTTAAAATTTCACGCCGTTACCTATTAAAATAGAGGAGTTATACACCAAAATGTCCATATCTGAACAATCGGTTGTATGGGAGCTATATGTTATAGTGGTCCGATCTTAACAATTTTCAGTAATCCCGTTCGGGCCCATATGGGTACAAATACTTCAAAATTTCACGCCGTTAGCTGTTATAATGGAGGAGTTATACACCAAAATGTGCATATCTGAACAATAGGTTGTAGGGGAGCTATATGTTATAGTGGTCCGATCTTAACAATTTTCGGTAACCTTGTTTGGGCCAAAATGGGTACGTCTACTTCAAAGTTTCACGTCCTTAGCTGTTTAAATTGGGAAGTTATGCCCAAATTACATCCAAAAATTTCATGTATATCTGAATAATCGGTTGTTTTCTATATGTTATAGTGGTCCGATTCGGCCGGTTCCGACAAATGATCAGCTGCATATAACATCATACCTGTATTCCGAATTTCATTCAGATATCTCAAAAACTGAGGGACTAGTTTGCGTTCACACAGACGGACGGACGGACAGACAGACAGACGGACAGACGGACATGGCTTAATCGACTCAGCTCGTGATTCTGACCATATCGGTATATATTTTGGTGGGTCCCCCACGCTTCCTTCTGGTACTTTCGACAAAATTTTTTTGGCACTAAGTTATAATACCATTTCATTCTCATGAAAGGTATAAAAAATAAACGAGAAAAAAAACTTCAAATACAGCAAAGAAAATTACATAAATGACTAATGGTTATGCTTCACACCAGAACCGTAGCCAAGAATTTTTTTCGTGGGGGGTTTTCATCGTAGATTTTTTTTTTTTTTTTTTTTTTTGAGAAAAATATATAACCTATTTCGTGCACTAAGTAAAAATAATAAAAAAATCTGGTTTCTAAAGTGCTATTTAGAACAAAATTTTTTTTACAAAACTTGATTTTCAAATTAGGGTTGTTATAAGAAGTTTTAAAAATCAGGAAACTTTTATTCATTTAAAAATTAGACTGTTCTAATGCAAACACGATAAATACTTTATTTTTGGAGATTTTATCCAAGTGAAAAAAAAAATATTTTATGGACGAAAAACTCGGTTAGATTACCCAACCATGTGGAAACGAAAACAGCTGTAAAAGTCCGCCCTAAGATTTTTAGCTTATGTTGAGACTCTAACTTGTTTTTTTTTTTGCAACTTTGTTGTTTGACATCCGATTTTTAAAATTGATGGATATGTCATTATTTTAGTCTTTTGAGCAGGGTTTGAAATTATTTTCAACTTTGTTTTTTCATTTCCATTGAATTTCATTTTCATTTGAAAATTAAAAAAACAGCGCGGCAGAAGTATAAAAAATAAAAAGTTCTACTGTACCGCAACTGCGCAACCTTAAGTTTGAAAAAATTATAGTCGACTGTTGCTGTATTGTGGAAATTTTTACAGCACAGCAAAGGGCAAACATTATTTCGAGTTTTTACAGCACTGTTGTTGTGGGTTTTTGTTTTTAATTTATGGGAACACAATCGAAATTGTAATGAAAAAAAAAAAACAATTTTAAAAAGCCGCACTGAAAACTAAAATTCTGTTTATCTGTGCTTTGCTATCGCCAGCACAAATAAACAAACAAATATATTCGACTGTTCTGTGCTTCGACTTCAGATATTTTCAAAGGAAATCGAAATTCAGAAGTTCTCAAAAAATTATGAGAACAGCAACAGCTTATTTTTTGAGACTGTTGGTGTTATGCTGGCAAACAGTGCCTGGGAAGCTTTATATCTCCCTCTAATGTCCTTTGATCTGTGAAGTCGTTTTCATATAGTTGGGTCACCTAGCTGAGTTTTTCGACCATAAAACATCCTTTTTGTTTCACTTGGAAAAAATCGCCAAAAATAAAGTATTCATCGAATCTTTTTAATATTACGTTTAAAATGTTTGCCATAAAACAGAATAATTTTAAAAAGAATAAAACCTTCCTGATTTTTACAACTTCTTATAAAACCCCTAATAAAAACCAAATTTTTTCAATAATCGCAAAAAATCAATAAAATGTTGACTTTGAAAAGTTGGTATTGAAAATAGGTGAAATCGGACTATAACAACGCACACATCCCATATATGGGATCTTTCGAAAAACGCACAAAATGTGCGAGTAATGAATTTTCAGCTTTATACAGTTATAAAGAAATATGCTAAAATTTTAGAAAATGTGTGTAACATACTTTAATTTATAAGTGGTATGTCGTTAGAAGCGTACTTTAATTATCTTTCGAATGGAGTAGATACGGTTTGCGGGTATTTGTAACTTCAGCGAAAAGAATTTTTTATTGAAGTTGTAACCAAAAAAAAACCCAAAATTACGTTATCTCAAAACCCTAACCATAAAAAGATGGTTTTGACCTCAGCAGGTTCATGCCAGCCCTCCCCTATACCTGAAGTTCTTGGTATTTTCTCAAATTAATTATTTGTAAACTAGTGTTTTCAACATATAGCTTTGAATATGATAGAAGTAAAATGTATCTACTAGAATTTCGTGGGGGGTTCAAACATGAACATTTTGAACATGTGTTGTTTAAGTATATTTTATTTATACCTTTCTTGCTGCTTTTTGCACAGAAAAGGCGGTTTGGGCTGCTGCAAGCACAATAATTCTAAATAAGAACCGCTTAGCAGCGTGCTTATGGCAATTTAATGTAATGAGTGGGAGCGATGGCAACAACAATGCTGAACCACCTAGAAAGTTTACAGATATGAAACTTAAGCTTAAGCCTCAGGTGCATAAAAAGAATTTGGTTCATTCATTCGTAAATATTTGTTCCAAGCGATTAGTGAATGAAATAAAGTACGCGTATTTTGAGTTGATAATTTATAATATATATTAATATTAAATAATTAAATGATGGGAAGACCAAAAATGAAACTATTTGGAAACATTTTCATAGCAGTGGAAGTAGCAAAGAAGTTTCATGACAATATTGCGAAAAGCGGTACAAATTTCCAAATGTGAATAAAATGGCAAAACATTTAACAACGTGCGTCAAGTGTCCATCATTAATAAAGCAACGAGTTCAAGACATGCTTGCAACCAATGCGGCTATAAACAAGATACAGACAGCAAGTGATTCTCCGCCTTCGTCTGATTTACATATGCATATTCTTTCAAACTCGGCACAATACAACTTAGCTAAGGCTATTTTTGTAACCGGCGCTCCTTTGGCTATGGTGAGCATCCATTGTGGAAGATTTTTTTAAGGACCTTACTCCATATTTCAAGGATCCAACTATAAAAGAAATTTCCTTCACATATTTGGATACAATTTATAACGAGATAAGTATGGACATTACTCTGCAACTGAAAGCAGCAAATTTTTTACATATTCAATGTGATGGATGGAGTAACACTCGTAATGAAGGTGTTGTAAACTTTCTCATATCAAAGCCAGAAACTGTATTTGTGAAAAGTCTGTCAACAGGCATACAGATAACTATTTATCACATGGAATTATTGAAATCATGAAGGAATACGGTGAACACAAGTTGTTCGTGTTAATTGGTGACAATACTGCAAATATGCAAAAGGCGTTCAAAATAGTAAAAGAAGCCCACCCAATGTTGTACCTGTGGGTTGTGTACCGCATAGCCTTTATTTAATTTGTCAGGACTTTTTAAAATGCGATACCTTACAGGAGAATTGCTCATCTGTTTTAAATACATATAATCAAAAAAATTAAAAACAACCAAGTTCTAACAGCAACTTTAGCTAGAATTGTGCAAGAAAAAGAAATCTGTGAACAATTAAAACTACCTCCCAAATCAAGGGGGGGGGGGGGGGGTCGGGAAGTTATTTCTATTCAATACAGAGTGTAATAAAAACTAAAGCATCCCTTCAGGTTTTAGCAGTTTATGAACAAATTAATCTACAAGCCGCTTAGATTCAATTAATATTCTTTATTGAACTGAAAACACAACCGTCGCTCGCTCGATCAAATACAATACTAAAAAATACAGGTTACTCTCTCACGTTTGAACACCGATATAAAATCACAGGTACTTAGTGAAATCTTTTGGGAGCAATTAAATTTAAGCTCAAGCGTATTTGGTTGCATTCCAGAATAGATTTGTAAGCTCTAATCCAATGAATATAATATACACAGGGTATATTTCGCGTTCAATGAAATTAGAAGTAAGCTTGATTGGAGTTTGGAAGTGATCTTGATCTGTCTGAGGAGGTAGGTGCGTTGGAATTCAGTCACACAATCTCACAGGCGCTAAACATAAATATAATGACAAATTTCGCCAATTACAACGCCAAAATAGACTTCTGGGCAAAAACTTTTGCCTGGAGCTGTTTGGATGAGATTTCTCCATTAACTTGGCGGAAAGGAATTTGTGGCAGCACGCAATTAAGCAGATTAGCTGCTCACCACCTGCAGCAGAAAATACGCACTCTACTCAATTCGAAAATGCCATTAATTCTTCACTAGAAGGTATTCAAGACGACATCCCTTCAACTTCAACGGGAATCACGCACTCTACTCGATATGAGTTTTTATCGGATACTGATAGCGAAAGCGATTATGACTAAATTCATGTAAAATTTCATTTGTCACTAAAAATCTATTTCATACTAAAAAATTAAATTCTTTCTTAATTCTGGTTTATACCCACATTTTGGGTAAATACCCAGGTACTTCTGTAAATACTTGGGTATTTACCGGTAAATACCCAATTTACCATTTGGATATTTACCCCTGTCCCATCACTAATCGTGAGTGATATATAGTTCCATTCATAACTTGCTGTCAATATTTGTGTCATAGCGGAGAGTTTTAAAATACATGTTTTAAAGCGTGTTATTTACTTTTTCAGATATGCATCCGCGTCCTGGCTCTTCGTCGAAAGTTACTCAAGCATCACGGTCAACAATGGGTGGGCCAGCAGGTCAGAAATCTACAACTAGCTCCAAATTTACACAACAGGAAGTATCGCCAGTCGGTACTACAGCATCAAAAGTGGGTTTATAAAAATATTGCAATTAAGATGTGTTTTGTAAATAAATAAACAATTTATCTTAGGTGCTATCTTCTGTAGAAGGATTGCTGCATCCCCAGGGTATTACTGATACATACCCAAATTTGAATTCAAAAACGGAAAAAATAGCGCGCGAGGAGCCTTTACAGTCGCCAACTGAAGTGTCTGAAAAATTTAGTGGTGTTGACACTAGAGTTTTAAAATCAGTTGTATCAGATATGCTAGATATAGCTTCAAACTTTAATATTACACAAACTTCTATGGTGATGTGTATACAACGGGTGAAAGAAAGCGAACGTATCGCGTTATTATATTACATTATGACCGATTATTTGCACTTGCGACATATAGGAAAGTTACAACGACGATTTCTGGGAAACACAATCGTTTATTTAATTAACAATAATTTAATCTCATCCGACCAATTTATCTTAGCATATGATGAGTTTTGCGTGATAGCCAGTGATTTGGTGCTTGATATACCCGACCTTTGGAAATATATGATGGAATTCACGGGTACAGTATTTTTTTTTTTTAAATATAATCAATAAAATTGATATGTAATGAAGTGTTAACTTTTTAGGCCCATTAATTAGTAAAGGACTTCTAACAGTATATAACCTTTGGAACAAGCATCTTAAAGAGGAAAATATGCCAAGCTTGGGGAAAATTTTTTTAAAAATATTTCTAGATTATTGCTCGATCGAAATTGGTCCCAATTTTACACGTAACATGTGGAAAAATACCAGTATCAAATGGTCTGATTTCATGGCAGAGAACGAAACTGAAGCTTTTAAACTTAATAATGTCCGGAAATAAATTACGGTTATAACATAATATTAATAATCAATTTTCTGCAGGGATATCAATACATTGATGATGAATCAATTCAACCTATAATAGCGGTAAACGAACCCCACGAGGATGTTATAAACAGAGTTTTCGAGACTCTGGAGCTTTTGTTGAAGGACGGAGCTTCTGCTGAGAGCATAATAGACTACATTAATGTAAGTTTTGTTCGAGTCGTGTATATGGGAATATTAATAATTATTTCTTTCAGGGAAACTTATCAGAAATTGATAAATCATTTGTGCGGAATTTAGCATCTAAGCTATGTGATTTTGCTATTTCATATAAAGAGAATAGCTACAAGTTGGAAGCCGGTAAATTTCAAAAAATTTGCATACCTGTTCTTCATCGGTATATTGATGCGAAAGAAGAGTATGAACTTGAATGTTTGTACGCAATGCAGCTCTTAGTAGCACGACTGGAACACCCTAGAGGTACATGACTTTGTATTTATATATTAGCATTTATTTTAAAGATTTTTTTTCTAAAAAGGGTTGTTAAGTGATTTGTTTGGCGAATTGTATGATGCTGATGTTATATCACAAGACTCTTTTATGAAATGGCGCAACTCGAGAGATCAATCAAATGGAAAAGGTATGTTGGTCCATTCATCTCTTTCCCATGATTCATGATTCTTTGTTTCATAGGTGTAGCAGTTAAAGGGTTAAACCCATTTTTCAATCATGTACTTAGTAGCGAAACTAGTGATGAGAATAACTAAGAAGTCTTCAATAACATTTCAAAGACGTGTAATAATCTGCGATAATAAATCGCTATTAACTGTTAATTATGGAACCAACATATAGTTCATACATTTCAGATATTTTTGTTGGTCATAAAAGACTGTAAATATAAGCAAAAAGGAAGAAAATCAATAAACTTAATATATGCGTAATTTAAATATATATAATATTGCAACAAATTTTTAGCTTCTTTAAAATATGCTTTACTCGTAAACATATTTGTATAAGATTTTGAAGGATGATAAAAAAATACCTCCCAATATCGGCATGTTTTTGAAATTCCACAAAAATAAAACGATTTTGTTGGGAATCGTTACAGCCAGGGATTGCAAATAATCGTAGAAGTACACAGATATAATCACCGTAACGCATACTACCTCTAGGTGCATTAACTTATTTTTTTGATTTTTATAAAAAATTGATTTTTCATCATTTTCTGAGTTTTATTTTTTTGCTCAGGAAATTAAAGTTAATTTTTGAGTTTTATTTTTCGTCCAAAAATAAGTTATTTTTTGAGTTTTCTTTTTAGACCAAAAATAAAAGTTATTTTTCTTAGTTTTATTAGTTTTATTTTTATTTTTCTGTTTTATTTTTTTCATCAGAAGATAAGTTATTTTTTTAATTTTATTTTTAAGTTAGAAAAGAAGTTAATTTTTAAGTTTTATTTTTCGCTTAGAAAATAATAGTTATCTTATTTTATTTTTCGATCAGAAAATAAAAGTTATTTTTGGAGTTTTATGTTTCCCTCAGAAAATAAAAGTTATTTTCTGAGCTTTATTCTTAGAAGAATAGTTTCTTCAGCTTAATTTTAGCTGCAATTGCCGATTATGCCACATAAATACCTAGGTAAAGTTTATAAATCAAAGAAAAAATGACAAAAAGTAACTTTAATAAAAATTAACTTTTTGGATATGAGTTATATCGGTCCCTGGTTACAGGCAATGTATTAAGTATATAGAACAAGTCATGGAAACTAAGTAAATCTTAACCTTAGTTAAGTATTTGTCGATTGCTGGATTATTTCTATCGGATCCTTTTCAATAAACTGTTAAATGAAACCATTTATTTACTCCTTAACTCACCTGCAAACTGAAAATATAAGTGGAAAAACCATTATCACGCACTGCCAATGATGCTAAACTCTCATCATTGCCAATTTCCTTTTTGTTAAAAAAATAATAATTTGCGTTTTTCGCGAATATCAGAACTTCAAATGTTTAGGAAAAATTGTGTACGCTTCAAAACAGTTCTGACGTTCTTCTTCAACATTCTTTTAGATTATATTGACACTCATCGTGTTGAATAAACAAAAATTCTAAATGACGTTTATGTTTCAAAATTGTTTCGTGTTATATCAACCAACTTTTAGTGTTAAATGTGGTTCTTGTGGTTTTAACATTTGTTTTCATGTTGTATTAACACTACAATTGGGACTTCTTTATTTTAACATTTTTTTATTTTATATTAACAGTATTATTATATTCAATAAACCAAATTCCAAATGACATTTAGGAATAAAATGTTTTATTTGAATCATCTTGTATATTTTAAAATTGCTTCATGTTGTATCAACAATAAAATTTTGTTGAATTTACCAAATTTTCAGATGACATTTACAAAGCCAAAATCATGATTCAAACATCGTGTTATTTGAAAAAATTGTTCCTGTTATTTGTGTAAAATCGATCGTGTTAATTTTACATGAATCGTGTTGATGTTTTCTTCTTCTAGGTGTATTTACAAATTATATAAATTTGTTATATTAACAAATTTTGATTATATAATTAAAATACATACTCATTTCCATTACAAGAAGAACTAAATACCTGCTCACATTTAAACTTTAAGAAATACTCTAAATTATTTGGTACAAATTATAGTAAACTTCGCAGATAGACCAAACAGCTACATGAACACTAAATCGCAGCAAGCTCACAACACTGGCATCAGCACCACTCGACGTACTATTATCACCCACACCATCCAATGCATCCTGCCACAAGGTCCATTCGCCATCGTACAACCGCGGATCGAATTTTGGATCGACATCTTTGTTGTTGGGCGTATATGTTGTCTTGCATTCATCTAGACATAAATTATTTTGCTCATATGGATCTACATCGGTATCGCAGAGGCAGGGTCACATGCCACGCCTAAGTCCGCTGTTGCGTTGTGGTGAGGGTCATCATAGTGATATTGACGATGGATTTGTACATCCGTGCGTAATTTTGTGATATTAACTTAATGCGGAGCTATGGCACTACTTCTCGATCTCACTTCGGTGGTATTCATAATGACTTCTTTAGCGAGGTTATCTGTATTTGCGTTAACACGTCCAACTAGTCAGCCATCATTTTCGCCATTATCGCTTGTACCATTTATACGTATAAGTTAACACATGCAGCTCGAAGCCAACAGTAGAATGGCTGAGCTGGCATATTCCCATCACAAGCAATAGTCAACAATTTCAAATTCCCGAATCTGCAATACACCAACCTGCAGGTGCACTTTAGTTGCATACGGTTCTAAGAAATTATAATAGCAGGTACGACACGGCCAGCACTGTTCCCACCAGCGATACAGGTTGCAGGTGTTTTCCACGTAAACATCACAGTCCAGTCACAGCGCAGTCAGCGTCGCTCCCACCAGCAATACCAGCAGTAATAACAGCAGCAACTGCGGCGACTTTAGATTTAGATTTATGTAGCTATAAGTATCAGTAGATTAGATGGATAAGTTTTTAGTTTTAATTTGGGAACTCACCGGCTCAGACACGCTGACCGGAAAATAAATACGAAATACAAAAGTAAACAGTCTTTTATTAAGTAGCGCCCATAACGTGGGGCCACGGTCGCGTCGTGGAAAAAGTAAAAAGGAACCCGAAAATCGTATAACATCAAATTGTCAAATCTCATCATCCCTTGGAAAGGACAACCAGGAAAATCAGGACATCAACATCGAACATCAATATTTATGTAGATAATATTATAAGATTTTAAAATGTAAGGAGAGTGCAAAAAAAAAAGAAGGAAAAAGCAAAGATAAATTGTGATCTTGTTTTAAATTTTGGCCATTGAATAAATTGTGAAGTATAAAAAAGGAGGAAATAAAGATATATTGTGATCTTGTTTTAAATTTTTGGCCATTGAATTCAACGAAGATCCTTGCACGGGAAACTTGTGAATCAATCTGATAATTTTTTTTAAACCTTTTTCATGAGTGATTGTGAATTGAACCAACTCTTGGATAAGATAACAGAGATAGAGGTTAATAGACGAAAATTTAGCGGTATTTAGTGCCATTAGTGCTGCACTTGCCGTGCAGAGAGAGAGTTTCGAAGAGAGGTTGACAAATATTAGTCAGCGCATCAATGAGGTAAAGATTAATGCACCTGAAGTAGAAGCATATAAAGAAATAGAGGTAATCCCTGGCAGGCAGTGTGACGAACCACTTGACATCGTGAAGTCCTTACCGGATTTCGATGGTAAGCAGGAATGTTATGTTTCCTGGCGACAGGCAGCACAAACGGCCTACAAAATTTTTGAAAAATATGAAGGCAACAGTAAACATTACCAGGCTGTTGCCATAATTAGGAATAAAGTGATGGGACCGGCAGACATGGTGTTGGCATCTTTTAATACGGTATTAACACCCTCATTCTGTATTACGAAACGAACGTTCGTTTCGTGTCAGAGACGAATCGTTCGTCTGTTTGCATTATGTATTACGAAAACAGAAGCAGACGAAAACAGCTGCCAAAACGTAAGAAATTTACATTCTCTATTTCGAAAAATCGACAAAACGACGAAAAGAAATGTCAAATTCAAACGAAAGCTATTTTGTTATCGTTGATGAATTTGAAATAGAATAATGATGGGTTAGGCACACATGCACCACCAAAAACACCACCAACAAAAGTACTGTAAACAACCACCATCCACAACAGGCCCTACAACAACAACAACACTTCCTACTACTACTATCTACAATAGAGCCACCTACATCATTGATTACACCATGCCCACCAAAAGTCACACAACCAACAACACTACACCGACAAGACCATCGCTGCGACGAAAGCGCAGCTTCTATGATATGATTGTTAGGCCAGCCGAAGCAGCAAACAAAAACAAGTCAAAGCTACTAACAAATTAGCAACAGCAGCTATTGCCGAATGTTTGCGCGAGATCGCACCGTCAACGCAACCATTATCACCGTTGAATAGGTAATCGCAACCTTATGTATGAATTCATTTTCGAATAATATGAGAAAATACCGCCTGCAGTGTGGTTATAATTAAACCGCGATGGATGACAAATTCTGAAAGTGCCGCTGAACGTTTATATGAACGACGGCCGTACACCAGCAATAGCTTTGCGATGTGTGAAAATTGTGGTATGCTAAAATCACCGGCAAGCGAAGCCTGTCTACCCTTTCACTAAAATTTTTGAACAAACTATTGGGAAAATAAACAAATAAACAAATGAAATTATACATATGTATATATGTATGTACATAAATATATTGACAGAGACAAGAAAACAAAGAAGACTGGTGTTTCCAGATTTTCGGAAAAATGCTTAAAAAATATAAAAACTTTGAAAAAAAGCAGTTTTTTTATAAATCTTAAATTATTTTCATATGGTAAATTGGTATTTGACAAATGCTTTCTTCTCATATTTTGTCATAACGTAACCAACGTAAGAATTGACGAATAACATAGAGAATGCCAATGCTAGACGAAATCGTCTCGAGACGATTCGTTCGTCTGAGCTTCCGTTCGCAATACAGAATGAGGGTGTAAATTTCAAAGCCATAATCAGTCGCCTCGACTTTACATACAGTGACAAACGACCCATTTACTTGATTGAACAGGAGCTCTCAACCCTTCGCCAAGGGGGTCTGACTCTCCTACAGTATTACGACGAGGTTGAGAAGAAACTGACACTTCTCACCAACAAAACAATCATGACGCACGATAAACAAATGGCTGCATCACTCAACGAGAAGTATAGGATGGACGCCTTGCGTGTGTTTATTTCAGGTACGAAAAAGCCACTTTGTGATGTATTGTTTTCGGCACGACCTACCGACTTACCATCTGCTTTAGCACTCGCACAGGAGGTATAATCAAATCATGAGCGGTACTTGTTTGCCAGTACTTATGCTAGGAGTTTAGAGGATAGGGCCCAAAAATCTGAGGTAAGACAACAGTCTAGAGAAAAGGGTTCTGGTGGAAGAACTGCAGTCAAGGATGTCTATCCTAAAAAAAATCCACATTTCAGTAGAGCCCAGGGCCTTAATAATAAGTCACCCCAAAAGGTAGAACCAGTGCAGCCAATGGAGGTCGATCCTTCACTTCGCTATAGTCAGACCACGCAACATCGACCCAATAATAGTTTCCCATCACGGGGCTCAGTACAGCCTTACACAAACCAGAATAAAGAATATGGGCAGGCTGCGAAGAGGCCAAATAGTGGCTCCGCTCGATTTACGGCACCAAAACAGCAAAGGATCAACCATCTATCCTCAGGCCAGGAGGACGAAGAATATCGGGCTGTGGCAAATTCAGAGGCTGCAGCAATAGAGGAAGAACTGTCTGAATCAGAACAAATAAATTTTTTAGAGAAAGCTCCCTGCTACCTTTCATTGAAAGGACAATTGCAGGGAAAACAATTCGATTACTAATCGATACAGGAGCATCGAAAAATTATATTAAGCCCCTGAAGGAACTTAGAAATGTAGTACCAGTAGAAAATAGGTTCTTAGTAAAGTCAATTCATGGCTTTAATGACGTTAAAGAAAAATGCATGGTGAACTTGTTTGGTACAAACAGTACCTTTTTTTTTGCTCCCAATGCTTTCAACTTTCGACGGAATAGTAGGGCTTGACCTGCTTACGCAGACCAGTGCTACTTTAGATTTTAAGAATAAAAAAATTACAACGAGTTATGGCTCTGAAGAGCTAAAATTCCTAAAGTGTGGTAATGTAAACTTCACCCAAGTGGAAGATGTAGAGGTTCCGCAAGTGGTGAGAACCAAATTTCAAAAAAGATTAAAAGTTTAGTAAGAGTTTTTTCAGACCCAAATGAGGCTCTTCCATATAATACAAACATTGTCGCCACTATTCGCACTGAGAGTGACGACCCAGTATACTCTAAGCTATACCCATATCCTATGGGTGTGGCCGATTTTGTGAACACAGAAGTTCAGGACTTATTGAGGAATGGCATAATAAGGCCATCTAGATCACCATACAACAACCCAATTTGGGTCGTGGATAAAAAAAGGCAAAGATAGTCAGGGCAATGCAAAAAATCGCCTTGTTATAGACTTTAGAAAGCTGAACCGAAAAACTATCGACGACAAATACCCCATACCCAATATTACGGCCATATTGTCAAACTTGGGAAAGGCCAAGTATTTCACAACACTTGACCTCAAATCAGGCTTCCACCAAATAGCACTTGCCGAAAAGGATAGGGAAAAAACCGTTTTTTCAGTTGGCAACGGGAAATACGAGTTCTGTAGGCTTCCTTTTGGATTGAAGAATGCACCTAGCATTTTTCAAAGAGCGCTCGACGACGTGCTTCGGGAACAGATAGGAAAGTGTTGCTACGTTTACGTCGACGACGTGATTATTTTTTCTGAAAACGAAGAAAGACACGTCGAACATATTGAGTGGGTTTTGCGCAGATTATACGAGGCAAATATGAGGGTCTCACGGGAAAAATCACACTTCTTCAAACAAAGTGTGGAATACTTGGGTTTCGTTGTATCTAAGGATGGTATTAAGACGAGTCCTAGTAAGATCGAAGCAATTCGAAACTACGAGGAGCCCTCCACATTGTTTAATATCAGGTCCTTCTTAGGACTTGCAAGTTACTATAGGTGTTTTATTAAGGATTTTGCAACAATAGCAAGGCCTTTGACGGATATCCTTAAGGGAGAAAACGGGAAAGTTAAGGCCACACAATCCAAGAAAATTAAAATAAATTTGGATGAAAAACAGTTGCAGGCCTTTAACAAACTAAAGGACGTCTTGGCATCTGAGGATGTTGTATTACCCTACCCTGATTTTAAAAAGCCATTCGATCTAACGACGGATGCTTCTTCATTAGGTATAGGGGCGGTTCTATCTCAGGATGGAAGGCCAATAACGATGATCTCTAGGACCCTGAAAGATCGAGAACAAAACTTCGCTACTAATGAGCGCGAGCTATTGGCGATTGTCTGGGCTCTCAAGAGCCTTAGAAATTACCTTTATGGTGTTAAAAATCTTAATATTTATACAGATCACCAGCCACTCACGTTTGCGGTTTCAGACCGAAATCCAAACGCCAAAATTAAGCGCTGGAAAGCTTTTATTGATGAGACAACGATCAAATATTTTATAAGCCTGGTAAGGAGAATTACGTTGCTGACGCACTGTCACGACAAAACATCCATGTCCTGGAAGAGGACTTGCAGTCCGACTTGGCTACCATCCATAGCGAAATTTCGCTATCGCATACAATAGAATCAACAGAAAAACCACTCAATTGTTTCCGAAACCAGATTGTTCTAGAGGAAGCGAGTCTTGACTTGAGACGAAACTTCATATATTTCGGAAAAAAAAACTCGCCACGAAATTCGGTTCACTGACAAGAAGACACTTGTTGACGAGATTAAGGTGGTCGTAAATCCAAACGTAGTGAACGCAATATATTGCGATCTGCCAACATTGGCAATCATTCAAAATGAATTAGTTACATATTTTCCGGCAACAAAGTTTTGGCGCTGTAAACGCATGGTGTCGGACATTGTTAACAAGGACGAGCAAAGGGAGATAGTTACAGCCGAGCATAATCGAGCCCACAGGGCGGCTCAAGAAAACGTAAAACAGATCCTCTGTGATTACTATTTTACAAAAACTGTAAAATTTGCAACAAGTCCAAATACGACAGGCACCCTCGTAAGCAGACATTGGGGGTAACTCCAATAGCGACCTATGCTGGAGAAATGTTGCATATCGACATTTTTTCTACAGACAAAAAATACTTCCTTAGAGCGCTTTCACATTACTCGGTGCGGAATCGGATCGACATTTTTGGTTTTTACCGAGAGTATACCGAAACCTTACCGACCACATGTATTTCAATTGGCACTTTCACATTAGTGTTGCATACATGAAAACGGAGCGGATTAATTTCGGTATACCGCAACGCGGTAAGACCGGTCAGTAAAACTTGAGGAATTACTGCATACATTTTTGCGGCGTAATAAAAGAAGAATAACAAAGTCAGTGAAAAAACTCCTTTCGGCTATAAATGTAGCAAGTTATAATGTCTTCGTGTTCGCTAGAAGACATTATTGTTATTATTGAGTGATTTGTTGAATTTTAATATTTTATATTGTAAATTTCGATGTGTTTTCTTATTTTCTGAGGATTACGCACCGAAAGCATTCCCACAAGTATGAAAAACACAGCAACGCGGAATCGTTTCGGTAAGCTAAAAATACCGAGGAAAAAATGTCGATCCGAAGTCATACCGAGTAATGTGAAAAGGCCCTTACTTGTATTGATAAATTTTCTAAATTTGCGGTTGTTCAACACATACCATCTCGCACTATTGCGGATTTGAAAGGCCCAATTCTACAATTAATGAACATATTTCCGGGTACGAAGACTGTCTACTGCGATAATGAGCCATCATTCAATTCCGAAACGATAAGGTCACTGTTGAAAAATCAGTTTAATGTCGATATTGTGAATGCGCCTCCGCTGCACAGTACCTCAAACGGTCAAGTTGAGCGTTTCCATAGTACACTTGCGGAAATTGCGAGATGTCTGAAAATGGAAAAGAAAATTGACGAAACGGTCGAACTTATATTATTGGCAACATTTGAATATAATCGAACAATCCATTCTGTGACAAACAAAAAACCCGTTGACATAATTCACGCCTCGCCGCAGGAATTGCGAGAGGAGATAAAGGATAAATTAATTAAAGCCCAACAACAGTTAGAGAGGAATAACCCCTCCAGACAAAATAGGGTGTTTGATGTGGGAGAACGTGTGTTGGTTAAATCCAACAAAAGATTAGGTAATAAGCTTACACCTCTATACACAGAGGAAAGGGTAGAGGCAGACTTGGGGACCACAGTCTTGATTAGAGGGAGGGTGGTCCACAAGGACAATATAAAATAGTTTTATCATTAGTAATTTTCGTAAATTTGCAGGATTCTTTTGGTGATACTTCTGATTGGGTCTACGGCAGCGAAACTGACAAACTACTCGAAATCTAATTACATACCAATTCAGGACGGATTTGTAACTATCTGGCAAGATGTTAACTCTCTAAAGCATACAACTAATATCGATACGTATATGGAAATAGCCGAAGAAACAAAGAAACTAACGAAACTTTTGCCTGCATCCCATATGAGAATGTTACTGGACTCAGATATTACACATATAAAAACACTTTTGGCAGCGTTTGATATTCAACACAGACAAACTCGAAGCATAAATATTTTAGGAACAGCTTTAAAAGTCATAGCAGGGACACCAGACTGCGATGATTTTGAAAATCTGAAATTCCGACAACAAGAACTAATTAACTCTGAAAATAAGCAAATAGAAATAAATACGGTAGTACGTGAAAAAGTAAATAAGCTAACAGACACGGTGAACATAATCACAAAAAACATAAAAGCGCAACACTGAACATTTATATGAAACATTGCTTGCCAGAAATAGAATTTTAATTTCCGAAATTGAAACCTTGATTTCAACCATTGCCCTTGCAAGGATTGGCGTTATTAACCCTTCAATATTAAATTTTGATGATATAAAAGATATAACTAACATGCACTCTACAAACACAACTGTAACAGATTTAATGGAGGTATCAAGCATTAAGGTCCTGTTAGATAATAAGTTTTTATATTTTCTAATAAAATATCCTAAACCTATATTAGTATGTAAGCGAATTTTCATGCTTCCTGTTCAACATAACGAAACTGTCCTGCACTTTGGGAATGATAACAACATCGCTGACTGTGATAATCGGATTTTGGCCCTTGGAAACTGTACTACGGCACTTACTTCCACATTCTGCAAAAAACTGAATAGCACAACATGCGCACAGCAACTCCATTCAGGAAATGTAGCTCACTGCGGTACGCGCCCCAGCCACCTTGAACCAATTACAGTGGTTGATGAGGGTATCATAGTTATCAATGACAATACCGCTGTGATCAGATTAAACGATGGTTCTGAAAAAACCGTTACCGGTACTTACCTGCTTACCTTTGAAGACGAGGTGCAAATTAATGGATCTTATTACAAAAATAAACTGGGCATATTGAAGAAGCTGCAAAATTCAGCAACAACAACTCTTTTGAATATTACCAAACATCATGAAATATTGAGCCTACCATACCTCCGGCGAATTAGCGCGGAGAACCTAAGATACATTGAAAAAATTCAGCTAAGAACTGTATTGTGGCCGGTGCTATCAGGTTTAGTTACTATCACCATTTTGATTGGTTGCTACTTCATCCTCAAACTACGTCAGAAGAAAACCATAAGACGTCAAAAACGAGATATAGAAGCTGTCATTGATAACCTAAAAAAGTCCGAGGACGTCCTTCATTTGAAAGGCTGGGAGTTAACACATGCAGCTCGAAGCCAACAGTAGAATGGCTGAGCTGGCATATTCCCATCACAAGCAATAGTCAACAATTTCAAATTCCCGAATCTGCAATACACCAACCTGCAGGTGCACTTTAGTTGCATACGGTTCTAAGAAATTATAATGGCAGGTACGGCACGGCCAGCACTGTTCCCACCAGCGACACAGGTTGCAGGTGTTTTCCACGTAAACATCACAGTCCAGTCATAGCGCAGTCAGCGTCGCTCCCACCAGCAATACCAGCAGTAATAACAGCAGCAACTGCGGCGAATTTAGATTTAGATTTATGTAGCTATAAGTATCAGTAGATTAGATGGATAAGTTTTTAGTTTTAATTTGGGAACTCACCGGCTCAGACACGCTGACCGGAAAATAAATACAAAACAAAAGTAAACAGTCTTTTAATAAGTTATACATATGTATACTTCCATTTGCCTATATTATACGAAACAAAATTAAAGATTTCATCAATTTATATAGTACAATTTAACGATTCACCTGATTATAACTATGTATATTTAAACCATCGAGTTTCATTTGCGCAGTGTCGAGTAGAATATCCGCGGTGGCGCATATTATGGAAATACGGCTTGAATGAGAAGTTTCTCGCACAATAGGCAACGATTATTGAAAATTATATATTATTTAGAAAAAATTTGGCCCTACTATGCTTAAATTAAGAATTGCATTCTTAAACCAAGATTTTTTCATTTTCTTTTATCTTGTTTCAAGAATGCCATTCTTGATTCAAGATTGGAGAAACATAAATCCGATGTATTTTTCCTTAATTTCAGTTCTAAAATCAAGACACAGCTTGATTTTAACCTGCTAATTTTCTCTGAGTGTACATACATATTTTGCTTTGCTATTTTATTTTCAATGAAAGATACATACATATATTGTTACACAGAAACCGGATCTCAGACAAACACCTCGAGTCAGTTTTGCTACTATCAACCACAGATGTTGAAATAGACATAGATAACATTATCGAAAATATGAACGAATCAAATTAGTATACACATTAGGCATATAACAAATTTTGACGAAAAATTTGGCATACCACCACGTGGTGGCAAATATTGTACAAGTAATGAATATCACTTTTTTAGGTGATTTCGGTTCAAAAACGTTCCGGGCAAAAATGGATTTCTAAAAAAAGTCAGATTTTTTTTAAATTTTTTTAAATATTTTTATTTTTACATTTTTGTCAATTGTTGTATGAAATAAGTTTTAAGTTTAAAGTATGTGATAATTTACACAATGGTAAAATGTCTTACACAATTTTAATTGCACGCTCTGCGCAGATGTACAAAATTTTTTTGTTTTTTTTCAGCAGTTCTGATAAAAAAGTAATTTCGTTTTGCGCGGAAACTTTTTTGCAATTTCACAAAAAAAAAATACTGGGGTTCATACTTTTTTATGCTCTATTCGACTATGGTATGCCGTTTTTCATATTTTCAAAAATTGTAAAAAGTTATATGCCCAATACACATGTAGGATGTTGTAGGATAACTAAGCTGATTTTTATTTTTTTTTTAGAAAAAAAACTGTGTGGGCTACTCCAAAAACAGCGATTTTTTTTAAATTCCATGATAGGCTTAGATTCATATTTGAAAAAAACCACAGAATTAAAAATACAAAAACAAAAGATACATATTCTTATGTAAAATTAACGGCTTAATCGAATGGTGTACTCAGTTTTTCAGTGCGAGTCATAGGGAAGGTACCAAGATCGCCTAAAGTGGAATTTGTTTTTTTTAGTCACGGATTTTCAGGTTGGACCCGGGAATTTTCAAGATACCTTAAATTTCTTTTTAATCAAAATATACAGGAGTCTGGGCAAATTAATGCAGTTTTCAGAAAAGTTTATTTGATCGAAATCGAGCTTTTTTTATCCAAGCTACTTTGGTTTAAATGAAACATTCCAAAATCACTTTCATATTGAACAACATTTTTTTTTACATATGTATATAATAAATTTTCGAATTTTGTACTTGCAAAAATGTACTTGCAATAATGAAAATTAAAATGGCAGGATGGCTATGTACTAAGTATATTTGGAACAATACGCTACGAAAATAGGACTTCTTCATTCCCTTGATTGAAAAGCAGAAGCTAGATAGAGTTTGCTAAATTTACAACTTGTACCTTATTCCATTTCTTTTTTATTTCAAAATATTTTTATTTTATTGTTGTCAAGCTACCTTTTTTAAATATAGTATTTGACTATTTCTATTGCACAAAAAACAAGAAAATAACGTCGTTTCATATAGGCATAAGCACTAGGTGCTTTCTCGCATTCTGTGATTTGCAGATTTTAAGAAGGCTATTTTTGTCATAGATGGGCACTTTTAAATATCAGTAGTAATTCATTATTTTTACCTTTTCTACTGCTTACTTAAAATTTTTACAGTAATTAGTACCGCTATACTTATTACTGTCAAAAATTTTAAGTAATAAGTAACGTATGTGTGATGAGAAACACAAAAGTAGGAGAAATAGTAGGTAAGACCGCAACGTTACCACTTTGATAAAATTCTGTCTAAATTGGTAAACAATTTCTCGCTCGGTATAAGGATTTTTTTTTAAGTATGTATTTCGAGTAAACAAATAACCGGAAGATGAAAGTCCTCATCTGCTTTACTTAAAAACACAAATCCATCGACATTAATCGGGAATGCTTTCGGGAGCATGCGACTACTCGTAATTTTATCTGAACAACGTTGGTCAAAATAAATAATTTTTATTAAATTGTATGTACATATGTACAAGCATTCATATGTACATATGCAGGTAAGTATTGGCAGGCCTAAAATTTCACATGACCTTAAATTGCTTACTTTTGAAACTCAAACAATCCTTTTTGTTAAGCTTGCTTAATCTAGGTATCCACATCATAAGAAATTGCTCAAGAAAAAATTGGCATTTATTTCTTAAGTAATTTTCATTTTTTCTTGAAGAAATATATACAATATATACCCCATTTTTCGTCAAAATTTTTAACAGATTTTTTTGTGAAGTGGATACTGCCTAAAGAAAATTTGACAGAAGAAAATTTCTTAAGCGTTTTTTTATATGGAGTTTTAGCATTTCTTGTGATGTGGATACCCTGCTTAAGGTAGACTCTGCTTAAATGCTAAATATCTGTCATGAAATTCTATTTAATTTCCCTTTAAAAAATAAAAACCTAGCAACTTCATAAGTTTACAAAAACGATTGCCTGAGTTGCAAAATAATACGACCATTTACACTAACGAGCGTTAACGCGCGGAAAACCTCAGTTTTAGGCTAATAGCTAAGTATCCGTCACGAAATTGAATGTAATTTCTTTCTGACCACAAAAGGAATGTTTGAGTTTCAAAAGAAGGCAATAATTTAATATGAAGAATGAAATAATTAGTGTAGAGGCTTTTAAAATTTTTCAAACGAGTTAAGTAGCTAAACCAAGCATCAAATAAAAAAGGATATCTGTAATGGGAACATTTCACGTAAACAGGATATAAAGGATACTCTGACTAATTTTTTCCTTAAGTACACTTAAGCTACTGTTCCATATGAACACAGGTATACAAACTGTGAGTTATGTTTTTTATTATGAAGTAATAAATATTTCGTTTATGCAAACAAAAAAATATGCACCCCGATTCTAAACGAAAAATCCACAAGGATTTTTCCGCTTCTCCCTGTTCCCTTATTCTGAACACAAATTCCTTGTGGATTTTTTCGCTTCTCCCCTTCCGGCTATTCTAAATGATGTTCGAAAAAGTGAAAAGCGAATAAGGGAGAAAAGTAGGTATCACGAATGAAAAAAAAAAGCGAGAATTTATGCAATTATTTTGTGAGATTTTTCACAAGACAATTTTAAGTGAATGCTGAACAAAATGTGAGTGAATATAACTTTTGTTAATAAAAAATACATAACTGAATTAACTATGTACTGTTTTGCTTATTTTTATGACGGAAAGTATAAACAGCAAATAGATATTTTAGTAACTTTATATTGGAAGCGCAGCCGGATATTTCGCGGCTTGTAGGCTGTAGTATCCCTTCCGGTTGTAGTAAGGGTGCTTGTTTTGATATGGAGCGATGATACGGACATGTGTTCCATCAATACATTCAAGGACACTAGAGATGTCGTTGTTTTAAAAACCGCACTTACAAATTTTCTTTTTCGTCGCTGTTCATAGCTTTATAAATCCAAATCGGATACAACTCATTTTCAACAATTTCAACAACATATAGAACTTTGCTGAAGGTGGATTGAGCCTAGGTGTGAGTAATGACACGATTTTTTGGGAGTTGACACATAAGCACTGACTCACTAAAAAGAGTCGACTCACTGAGTTGGCACGATTGTGCTACAACACGTTTGTTGTTGATTATTGATTTAGACCTATGTAGCTCTATAGGGTATTTAGGGATTTTTGAGATGTTCATGAAGTACACATATTGGGCTATCTGAGGAATAAATAATATATACATATGTGTGCCAATATAAACTTAGTTGATAAGATCAATTACAAATTTCAAATGAATGTATCTTTTTATATATGCACGATATACGATAATGTTCTAAAGTCCAAAAGTTGGTAAAAATAATCTAGTTTCTGAATATCATAACCAAATTTACCAAAATTAAGGGGAACAACCGAAAAAAGCTCAAAATAAGTGTCCATACAAAAACGGTTAGTGTCCGAAAGTTAGTACAATTCATGCAGAATACACCTACATACACCAAATTTGCCTAAATCACCTGTAACAAATGAAAAAATGCATAAATATGTGACCACCCCAATACCAAAAACCACCAAAATACACCAAGTGCCATATAAAGTAAGCATGCACAAGATGACACTTAAATAAAAGGCGAAATCGAACGTGCCAGCGGAGTCGAATGTGCTACTGAGTTAACATGCTATAAACGTGCCAACGGAGTAAAGTGTGCTACTGAGTTATAATTTTTTCGTGAGGTGAGCTTGAGCGTGCAGCTCACTGATGGGAGTTGACACAGAGTCATGACTCAGTGCTGAGTTACCCAAGCCTAATTGAGCCAATCAAACGTCAGAATTTTTTCCAACTCCCGTTTGATATCCGTCTTCAAGCAAAAAAACGGAAGAATGCGCATAGTTTTATAATAGGAGAGACTGCAAATAGTTTCTCTGGCTGCTGTGTATGAGATATTAAAATGTCCAATAAATATTTGAAGGCAGGTTTATTAATTCTATAGTATTTAATAAATCTGCAAAATAATAAAATCAATGCAATACTCTCAAAAAACTTTTTTATTTCCTATAAAGATTCCGTCAAGCGGATTCGTACCATCGCGCAATCTTCCTCTTATAGACCTCTACTACTTCCGAAAAGCAATGCTATGTATATTTACGCTTAATTTTGTTACATTTGCAATTTTAGGGTAGGGGGTTATATGGATCACTAAAATGCAAATGAAATCTTTAGAAAACTTACCTATAGTTATTAATAATAAATTATTTTTGCGTAGTACACCCTAATGCGTTGGCGGCCTTCGGCTGCGCTTAAAAAAAATAACCCTCTGCCAGCAGAATTCTCTTTCTGGAGTAAAATCTACGGACCGATCCACAGTTGTTTTGAGTAGAAAAACATTTTGCGTTGGCGGCCTTCGGCCTCGCTTCAAAAAAAACTACCCTCAGCCGGCGGAATTCCCTTTCTGGATTTATATTTCTGGGGTAGTCTACAGTATTTTTGCATAGTGGGGTTTTAAAATTAGTAAAATTAACATTCACATAACATTTCCTGAAAATTTTATTGAAAAATTCTTAGTGATTTGAAAATAAATGCGGCATTCGCATAATATCGAAGCCGACACGGGTAGGCGCATAGGCAAATTCCGAAGCTACTTTTTTATTTACAAGAGTGTAATGTAGAAATCAAAGCGAATTCACATCATGGCCCAATAGGAATGTGCCAGTCCCAAGTGAATTCAGGTTTCAACCAAGGCGAAATATCATTTTGACACTACACTACCAATTACAATAACAAAATGTATGGGAAATTTCTCAATCCGCTTATGCGCCTACCTTCCTAGATCTGCCTTGCAACAAAACAGCTGACTTCGAAAATCCGCTCACATGTTCGAAATTCTGTTCGCCAGTTTTTCTTCTCGCTAGTGAAAGAGAATAGGAGGAAATTTTCCTGGTGAACAAAAAAATCCACAAGGGTTGAGATCCTGGCGGATATTTAGAATCGGGGTGATGATTCTAATGACGATTAAATAGTGTTTTTGCGTTAATCGCATAATAAATAAAAATTAAACAAGTAGGTAGGTACAACAAATAATACGAATGCACATTCTTGAAAATAATTTTCCTTTTACCTATATACGTACATATGTATGTAAATATGTATTCGTAATTGCATCTGGTGAATTAAATACATATTTACATATCTACACATGTACCTACATAGATGAAAAACAACAAAAAACAAGTTTAGGTAGAAAGATGGATTTTACATACCTATTCAATCGCCTGAAACGGGCATAAATATGAAAAAAGACACAAAACGACCCTACATGCTATTTAGCAGAAAAACCATGGCACTCCAGCGGATAATCCAGTACAGGCCTCCCAAAACACGTCGCACGCGGCGACAGAAAATGAAAGACATGCGTCAGTTATTTACGCTCGATTGCCTGTCCCTGCGATATCCAGTTCCAACATAGAGGCATGGTTTACCTCCATGGACTTTTGGTTCACAGCCTCCGGAATCACATCTGACAAGCGAAAAGCAGACGGTATTCGCAGCGTTGGACCCTACTGTTATAGGTCAGCTGGGCCAAGTCATCGCCAACATGCCAGCGACCGATAAATTCGCGTATGTTAAAACAAAGATTATCGAGCATTTCGCGGACAGCGAACAACGACGCCTAAATTGACTACTGTCAGAGCTGCCGCTTGGCGATAGAAATCCGTCGGAGCTATACTACGAAATGAAACGGGTTGCAGGTACTACTTTGGGTGAAGCCGCCCTCAAAGGTCTGTGGACAAAACGCCTTCCAGAGTTCGCACAACCAGTCATTGCCGCATCCACTGGTACCCCAACAGAGTTCACGAAGATAGCTGACTCAATTATCGATGCTGTCGCTCCGCACCAAGTCACGCAGGTTCGGAAGGAGGCGACAGAAATAAATCAACTCCGTTCCGCCGTTGAAGACTTGTCTAAGCGATTCGAACAAATCAACTGGCGAACACGCCCTCATTCTCGCTCCCAATCTCGCTGACGATTTCGGTCAACAACGTATAACAATTCCCAGACCGCAAGTCGTCCGCACCAAGCTGCAGATAAAAGCGCCGCAGCGAACAACGCAGAATGTTGGTACCACCAGAAGAATGGCTCGAATGCTCGAATGTGCCGAAGTCCATGTCGACGCCGACAGCGAGCAGCTCAAGCTGTAGCAACACAAAATCAAAATTGACTAGAAAAGACCACGACGAAACCTAACGATTTTGCCACGGAAAGCTCAGTTTTCCGCCTTCAGGTAAGAGACAAGACATCAAATACTACATTCGTTATCGATACGGGTGCAGACGTATCCATTCTCCCATTAAAAACGCTATCATATGATATTCGCCCCACGGCTACGAAATTGTATGCAGCAAACGGCGCTGCGATTAAAGTGCTTGGCGAAAAACGCCTTAAGTTAGACCTAGGACCTCGACGCGACTTCATTTGGTCATTTCTGGGCGCCGACGTCACACAACCCATTATAGGCGCCGACTTTATTAAATTCTACGATTTGCTTATCGATATGCGACGGAACAAACTTATCGATAACATGACATCGCTCGCCACATTACTAGGAGAGCCTATAAAATGCACAGTTGCTACAATTAAAACATTCACAGAAAAAAATTTATTTGCCGATATTTTAAACGAATTCCCGACTATTACCAAGTTAGCGCCATACGGATCCAAAACAACATCAGCCGTGTTCCATCGTATCGAGACAACAGGCCAACCAGTGTTCTCGAGACAACGTCGCCTGCCGCCCGACAAACTGGAAGCAGCCAAGGCAGAATTCGATTTTTTGTTAAAGACTGGCATCTGCCGTCCATCCCGCAGCAACTGGTCAAGCCCGCTGCAAATGGTAAAAAAGGCCGATGGAACATGGAGACCGTGCGGTGACTATAGTGCGCTAACGCTCGCACGCTTCCAGATCGATATCCGCTCCCTTATTTGACCGACTTTACAAATATATTGCGAGGTAAGAAATTTTTTCTAAAATAGACCTGCAAAAAGCGTTTCACCAAGTCCCGATCCACCCCGATGATGTTGCGAAAACGGCCATCACTACCCCTTTCGGATTATACGAATTCGAATATATGACATTCGGCTTGTGCAACGCTGCACACACATTTCAGCGCCTAATTGACGAAGTCCTAAGGGGTCTTGATTTCGTATTTCCATACATCGACGATATTTGCGTAGCGTCCGACTCAATCAACGAGCACCGACAACACCTGCGTATAGTTTTTCAACGCCTTCGCAAAAACAATCTCTCCATAAATTTCTCGAAATGCGAGTTTGGTAAGACAGAAATCAAATTTCTCGGTCATCTCGTTGATGCGCAAGGCATTAGGCCTTTGAAGGAAAAAGTTTCTACATTACTCGAATTTCCTAAGCCAACCGTGGCCAAAGACTTGAAACATTTCATAGCTATGACGAATTTCTATAGAAATTTTTTGCCACATGCCGTCGACTACCAAAGAGAATTACAAAATCTTATTACATGGAATAAGAAGAAAGACACTACTGTGCTCCTTTGGACACCAGAAGCTGAATCCGCTTTTCAACGATGCAAGGAGGAGCTCGCCACCGCAACGCTGCTATTCCACCCATCCGCAAATGCCGAATTATCCTTACACATCGACGCGTCGAACTTCGCAGTAGGCGCCGCTTTACATCAAGTTGTGGACGGTGCATACCAACCTCTAGCGTTTTATTCGAAAAAATTGACACCACCTCAGTGTAAATACTCCACGTACGACGAACTGACTGCTATGTATCAGGCAGTCGTCCATTTCCGATACATGATAGAGGGACGAAAATGTCACATTCTCACCGATCATCGCCCACTTACGTACGCATTCAGTCAAAAGCTCGAAAAAACAGCTCCTCGTCGTGCCCGACAACTTGACTACATCGCACAATTTACGACCGATATACGACACATATCAGGCGAGGCCAACATAGCCGCCGATATGTTTTCACGAATCCATTCAATTCACGACGCTCTCGATTATAAGAGCATAGCGATGGAACAACACAATGATGAAGAAGTTCAAAACCTCTTACGATCAGGTAAAAATTCACTTATTCTTAAGCCTTTTGTGCTTCCAGAAACGGATGCCCAACTGATTTGCGACACTAGTACGTCAGATTGCAAATACTTACGAAAATTCACGGCTTATCGCACCCCGGTACTCGTGCCACAACCAAGCTAACAACTACTCGATTTGTTTGGAAAGGCGTCATATATAGACATAGACATCGTTGGTCCTCTCCCATTATGCGAAGGCCAACGATACTGCCTTACGGTAATAGATCGCTACACCAGATAGCCGGAAGCCATCACAATGCCGGATATGACCGCAGAGGCCGTTGCTAAAGCTTTGACAGCGCACTGGATATCCAGGTTTGGCGTGCCAGAACGCATTACTTCGGATCGAGGCAGACAATTTGAGTCATCCGTTTTCAGAGAACTCACCTCTACTATTGGGACAAACCATCTTCGTACGACTTCGTATCATCCCCAAGCTAATGGACTCATAGAACGTTGGCATAGAACCTTTAAAGCGGCAATCTTTTGCCACAATCCTGAGAAATGGACGTACTACCTACCGTCAATCTTGCTCGGTCTCAGAGTTGCCTTTAAACCCGATATTGGTGCCTCGCCAGCGGAACTCGTATATGGGACGACTTTGAGAATCCCCGGCGAATTTTTCCAACCCAGCAACACACCCGAAGCGACCAGCGAAACAGTTGCGAAATTTCGTGAAGCCATGGGAAAACTAAGACCAACGGAAACTGCACATCACACACCACCAACAACATTCGTTTCACCAAAGCTACAAACGGCAACACATGTATTCGTAAGAAATGATTCCATACATCCCTCATTGACGCACCCTTACGATGGCCCTTATGCTGTTACACGCAGACATATAAAATACTTTACAGTGATCATCAAGGGGCGGCCATCCAAAATTAGCATTGATCGATTAAAACCTGATTTTTTAGCAAACACCGACCACAATATGCCGACATTTCCGAAGCCAAACCAACCAGCTCAACATATTCATGAAAACACTCCACCGGAAAATAATCCAAGTTCCGAAACAACCCAACCAGCACAAAATGTTACGGATAATATCCCAGCGGAATCCCACCGAAGCTCTCAGACAGTTGAACCAGAACAATCTATCCACGAGCACATTCCGACGAAATCCACCCGCAGTGGTCGACGAGTTAACATCCCCTTAAGATACAGGTAGCTTTCGTCTGGAGGCGGAGTATTATGGGACACCCTAATCAAACATTTTTATTCCAACACATTCTTTACATTTTTTCTTCTTACTTATTAATATTCACCCCGATTCTAAACGAAAAATCCACAAGGATTTTTCCGCTTCTCCCTGTTCCCTTATTCTAAACACAAATTCCTTGTGGATTTTTTCGCTTCTCCCTTTCCGGCTATTCTAAATGATGTTCGAAAAAGTGAAAAGCGAACAAGGAAGAAAAGTAGGTATCATGAATGAAAATAAAAGCGAGAATTTATGCAATTATTTTGTGAGATTTTTCACAAGACAATTTTAAATGAATGTTGAACAAAATGGGAGTGAATATAGCTTTTGTTAATAAAAAATACATAATTGAATTAATTATGTACTGGTTTGTTTATTTTTATGACGGAAAGTATAAACAGCAAATAGATATTTTAGTAAGTTTATTGAAAGGGCAGCCGGATATTTCGCGGCTTGTAGGCTGTAGTATCCCTTCCGGTTGTAGTAAGGGTGCTTGTTTTGATATGGAGCGATGATACGGACATGTGTTCCATCAATACATTCAAGGACACTAGAGCTGTCGTAGTTTTAAAACCCTCACTTAAAAACTTTCTTTTTCGTCGCTGTTCATAGCTTTATGAATCCAAATCGGATACAACTCATTTTCAAAAATTTCAACAACTTTTAGAACTTTGCTGAAAATGGATTGAGCCAATCAAACGTCAGAATTTTTTTTGATATCCGTCTTCAAGCAAAAAAACGGAAGAATGCGCATAGTTTTATTATAGGAGAGATTGCAAATAGTTTCTTTGGCTGCTGTGTATGTGATATTAAAATGTCCAATAAATATTTGAACGCAGGTTTATTAATTCTATAGTATTTAATAAATCTGCAAATTAATAAAATCAATGCAATACTCTCAAAAAACTTTTATTTCCTATAAAGATTCCGTCAAACAGATTCGTACCATCGCGCAATCTTCCTCTTATAGACCTCTGCTACTTTCGAAAAGCAATACCATGCATATTCACTCTTAATTTTGTTAAATTTGCAATTTTTTAACAAAAATGCAAAATTTGTGGGGAAATTTCGATACCGCCCAGGCCCCTGAATTTTCGGTTTTTATTTTATTTTAGGGTAGGGGGGTCATATGGATCACTAAATGCAAACGAAATCTTGGGAAAACTTATAGTTTATTAATAATAAATTATTTTTGCGTAGTACACCCTAATGCGTTGGCGGTCTTCGGCACTCAGCCGACAGAGTTCTCTTTCTGGAGTAAAATCTACGGACCGATCCACAGTTGTTTTGAGTAGAAAAACATTTTGCGTTTGCGGCCTTCGGCCTCGCTTCAAAAAAAAATTGCCCTCAGCCGGCGGAATTCCCTTTCTGGATTTATATTTCTGGAGCAGTCCACAGCATTTTTGCATAGTGGGGTTTTAAAATTTGTAAAATTAACATTCACATAACATTTCCAGAAAATTTTATTGAAAAATTCTTAGTGGTTTGAAAATAAATACGGCATTCGCATAATATCGAAGCCGACACAGGTAGGCGCATAGGCAAATTCCGAAGCAACTTTTTTATTTACAAAGGTAGAGTGTACTGTAAAAATCAAAGCGAATTCACATCATGGCCCAATAGGAATGGGCCAGTCCCAAGTGAATACAGGTTTTAACCAAGGCGAAATATCATTTTGACACCACACTACCAAATACAATAGCAAAATGCATTGAAAATTTCTGAATCCGCTTATGCGCCTACCTTCCTAGATCTGCCTTGCAACAAAAAAGCTGACTTCGAAAATCCGCTCACATGTTCGAAATTCTGTTCGCCAGTTTTTCTTCTCGCTAGTGAAAGAGAATAGGAGGAAATTTTCCTGGTGAACAAAAAAATCCACAAGGGCTGAGATCCTGGCGGATATTTAGAATCGGGGTGATTAATTTTCTTGTAAGCTAGCTGTAAATTTAGCTGAACAATTTTCTTTCACTTCCGTTTGATTTTTCGCTAACTAAACCACGATTTTTTCGGTATTCAATAAAGAACTATGAGATTTATTTCGTATTAAACTAAAATAATAAAAATTTAATTGGCGGTAGTTGCATACAACTAAGGAAGTGTTTTGGCCAACAAAACACTACATCGTAAGTAGTTATACAAACAACTAAAGATACATATATGTACATATGTATGTATGCATTCTAATGCAGCGTCATCGCGCATTCCTCAGTCACACGCTCCCACACATTACACCGTGAGAAGAGGAAACTTACGGCGGCTCACTCCACACGCAGCGTGAGCGGCTCCTTCGAACCTCACTCCAACAAATGGAGTGGGGATACAAACAAAACACTCACTCCGCGTTCTAGAGGAGTGAAATGCAAACGGCCACTCCACAGCACGCCGTGAGGAGGAGTTTCCTCACTCACTCACACGTACTCGGAGTTTCTTCCTACCCTGCTTACGAGCATTACAAAAACAAAATGTGTATGCGAGTATAGGGCTTGGGCAACTATGATATATGTATATTCCTGCATGATCAGCTGTTCAATTATACTTGCTCTCTATGATCACGGAGCGTATAAACAGATGTGCATATATGTATACATACATATTTTGTTTTGCTATTTTATTTTCAATGACATACATACATACATATATTTTTCAAGACCAAGTTCGTTTATCAATGTTGAGATAGGTCAGGAACATTCTTTTAACATAAGCCCACCCGAAAAATGTTAGTGTAAATATTAATGTTAATAATTATAGAGTAGGTAGGATATGGAGTATCTTATAGATTATAATACGTATAATAAGATAAGATTAAATGAAATACTTAATGTAATAAACATGTTTTGCTAATGAATATATTGGGTCTGATTTCTGAGGAAGTGTAGATAGACTAATGGGGCTTTATCAACACCAACAAAGCCATGGAAGGGTGGGTACGAGACGCAGCCAGCAACAGTAGAAAGCGCTGCCAATACTGAGACAGGTTTCCCCGAGCGTTTTCAGATTGCAGTGTATGACTTGTGGGTTTTGGTTGTGTGTCCTATTGTGCAAGATAACTTATTTTTTCTGTTGTGGTTATAGGTTCATGAGGTTGTTTCTTGGGTTTGCTACCGCGTTACAGTATCCCATGAAACTGAAGCTCCGGCTATAAGCCAATGCACACGCCGCTGCAGCAGTCTACGACTTGCAAAAGCAATCTCGCGCGAATTTGACTTGTAATTTCATAACAGATGAAAAAAATCTCATTGTGTTCCCATATAATTATTCTCCCATGTAATATGTTTTTTTCCTTCCGGTTTCTCTTCTTTAATTTTACTTTATTAGAGTTACTGTATTCTTGACTAAGGATTTTTGTTTATTTTTAATAAACTTCAAAATCATTTCATAGTTACTTAAGAGTGCAACTCTGTTGTTTGTTTCTACATTTTTCTTCTCTCCTTATTCTTTGTTTACAATTTGGCAAATAGCCGCTTGAATTAAATAAATTAACATCTAATTGGAAACTGTAACTAATACAGCGCTAACAAATATTATTCGGCAATTATCAACCTTATCCAAGCATGCGGAAGATATATTTGGTGAATTGGGAAATATTAGTAACCGTGCGAATTCGCTACAGACCCGAATAGATAATTTATTAATAAAAGTTTACCCAGTTGGCAAATAGCCGCTTGAATTAAATAAATTAACATCTAATTGGAAACTGTAACTAATACAGCGCTAACAAATATTATTCGGCAATTATCAACCTTATCCAAGCATGCGGAAGATATATTTGGTGAATTTGGAAATATTAGTAACCGTGCGAATTCGCTTCAGACCCGAATAGATAATTTATTAATAAAAGTTTACCCAGTTGGATAGTACAGTGGAAGATGTTCCATTGATTGATATTAGAAGAAAAAAGGCTTTCGATTCACTAAAATCTTTGATCAGAAAATTTCTTCACATTCAACAATGCCAGTGCCTATGTTAGAAACTTATACGATGTGCGATGAGCCACCACCTTTAAATAAGATGGCAAAGATGGGCTTAAATTTTATACGGACCCAAATTACTTTTTTGATTGGGGGCGGCAAGAGGTGTTAAAAAATACCGAAAGGGGTATGCATGATAAGGGGAAAAACTAAATGGACCAAAGCAAGATTGTGGAAATAGTAGTTCCACTGCTCCGGGAAGTAAGAAATGAGTTAGAAAACCGCACAATACCAGAGGGAAGCAAATCTTAATTGCTATCGCGAGTTTCTAAAACGTAGCGGTTGTGCAACTGTTGAGTCTTTGTCTTAGAAACGCATAGTTCCGTTTAGCTCAACAGTTGTCAACTTTTCTCCATTTTTTCCATCACAACTTTTGTTGGGTACTTGAGCTCAAAATGTGGTGTAAAGCCGGGAAAATTTTCTAATAATGTCACACGCCCCAAAAAAACGACTTCTACCGGGGGTAGGGGAGGGGAAGGGTGCTCTGAATCCGTAAAATTTAGGCGCCGGACGTACCTCGTTTTCGAGGAATTTATGGTTAAAGTTTAGTAACTCCATATAAAATCGATAAAGAAAAAACTTTTGCGAAGAACACTTTTCTGCGTTGGCGGCCTTGGGCCGCGCTTATAAAAAATAACACTGGGCTACGCTATCCAAGTCCGAACGTGTGTCATAACCGTGGCTACCGCCACGGTGATGTCCTTCTGCGTAGTACACCCTTCAGCGTAATATCTATGGCCCGGTGTACAGTACTTTTGCCGCCATTTCAACTCGCAAAATTGTACAAACACTTACCTTGACCTATGTCAGTTGTGTGTATGTGTTAGTGTCTGTCCGCTGTTCTGTGAAGTCGCTATTAACAAAATTTTTAATAAAAGTGATTTTAACGCAATATTGTAAAATTTATTAAATATATTAGTAATATACGTGTTGTGACTAAAATAAAGAGTGAAATTTGTTTTGTAAATGAGGATTTGTGGTTGTTATTGGTAAACATTTAACAACTTTAACAAATTCCGGGAACACTAGGTACGTCCGGCGCCTAAATTTAACTGATTCAGAGCTTACTCCTCCTCCCATACAACCCAGTAAAAGTCGTTTTTCTCGGGGCGTGTGACATTATTGGAAAACCAACCCGTAAAGGCAAACAGCTAATATATTCATCTAGCAGTTTCTAAGGGTGCGTTTATGTCGGAGCAATAGAAGAAAGAAAGAAAGATAGCGAAGAAAATTGTAAACGGGAATTCTGTACTTCTGTTTATGTCGGAGCTGCGATAAGCGCTAAGCTCACCACAGATAATAGCAAAGAAAATACCTTACGGAAATCACGTATAGTGTTTATGTCGGAGCAATAGAAGAAAGAGTGATACTAGCAACGAAAATTGTAAATGGGAGTTCTGTACTTCTGTTTATGTCGGAGCAGTGGGTGACTAAAGAAATTCACCACATTAGCGCTATTATCATAGCAGAGAAAATACCTTATGGGAAACGCGTGTAGTGTTTATGTCGGAGCAATAGAAGAAAGAGTGGATACTAGCAACGAAAATTGTAAATGGGAGTTCTGTACTTCTGTTTATGTCGGAGCCGCGCTATAAGCGCGTATCAAAGTATAAGAGCGAAGAAAATTAATTCATTGATTTTCTTTAGTCGATTAGCGCTATTCATTATGGACACAGAAACTTTCATCAGTGCAATTTTAAAAGGCAACCTTTGTGGGATCAAAGAAATCCAAATCATCCCAATAGGCTTGTCTTGGATAAACTGTGGACGGCCGTAGCATGTGAAATGAAGTCCACACGTAAGTAAATATATACGACTGCATGCATAAAAAATAAAATAGGTTTTAAAAATTTTTAAGTGCGTTTATGTCGGAGCAATAGAAGAAAGAAAGATAGCTGTGCGTGATATACGCTTATCGGAATAGCGCTATTGAGTGTTTATGTCGGAGCAGTGATAAGAGCAATAGTAGCGAAGAGGTCAATAAGCGGAGGTAATAGCGCTGTTCGACCAAAGCATATAGCGCTATTGAGTGTTTATGTCGGAGCTAAGCTAGCAAAGAGTGGAATAGCGCTGTTATCTGCGTATATTGAAGCTATGGTACTAGATTTGTCTTTAGTGTATTGTGGTACTTAAATAAAAATTTTAGAGTAACCGAAAAGGAGAAGAGACGTTGTTATTTTACACATAATAAATATTTACATATATTTCTGCTCCACACATACTTATCTATATATTTAATTTTTTTTTAATTTGAAAGGTTATATAAAAATTATGTATAAAAAGTAATAAAACACATAAACAATGTCCCTCTTATTCATAAAAAATAAAATAGATTCATAAAATTTTCGAAATCGAAAAATTTTATGAAAATGCCACTTAAAAATTTTTAAAACCTATTTTATTTTTTATGCATGAAGTCGTATATATTTACTTACGTGTGGACTTCATTTCACATGCTACGGCCGTCCACAGTTTATCCAAGACAAGCCTATTGGGATGATTTGGATTTCTTTGATCCCACAAAGGTTGCCTTTTAAAAATTGCACTGATGAAAGTTTCTGTGTCCATAATGAATAGCGCTAATCGACTAAAGAAAATCAATGAATTAATTTTCTTCGCTCTTATACTTTGATACGCGCATATAGCGCGGCTCCGACATAAACAGAAGTACAGAACTCCCATTTAAAATTTTCGTCGCTATATTGCACTCTTTCTTCTATTGCTCCGACATAAACACTACACGCGTTTCCCATAAGGTATTTTCTCTGCTATGATAATAGCGCTAATGTGGTGAATTTCTTTAGTCACCCACTGCTCCGACATAAACAGAAGTACAGAACTCCCATTTACAATTTTCGTTGCTAGTATCACTCTTTCTTCTATTGCTCCGACATAAACACTATACGTGATTTCCGTAAGGTATTTTCTTTGCTATTATCTGTGGTGAGCTTAGCGCTTATCGCAGCTCCGACATAAACAGAAGTACAGAATTCCCGTTTACAATTTTCTTCGCTATCTTTCTTTCTTTCTTCTATTGCTCCGACATAAACGCACCCTTAGAAACTCAGCCATTAATGCCGAACAACATTCACTATCATACACCAAATTCTATCATTAACATGGAAGCGAGATATACATACATACATAGCAGTAAGTATACATGTAGCCTTGGGCGAGTGTAGTAATTATTAATACCTATTACAACTTTAATCTTTTTTTTTGTAGATATGGGAATCTGAGTCGCGAGATCGTCCTAATTCTATTAGTTTACGAAACGTTGGTGATCCCTTCAAGCAATTGGTGGTATTCGTAGTTCCGGCACACTATTTACAGCACAGTACATGAAAATAGTGAGACAGATCATGTGGATATGAATTCGTCTATGTTGGAAAATAATCAAAATGGTGTTGCAGCAATGCACTTCAAGAAAAGCACCAAAGAAGGTATGCAGATTTATTATGAAGATGATGCTTATAATAAAAATCAGCAAATATATGACCATGGCATGTTGCCGTTTAAAGGTAGTTGTACACCAGGAATGAATTCACGTTTCAAGATTCGCTCTTCACAACCCCTTCCAGTTACACCATCAGAATTATGATTGATAAGAATACACAGCACATGATCGGTGGCCAAAAGTTAATTTTCCCACCGCTGTACAGAAGCAATTCATGAGGTAAACATCAAATTCTTTATCAATCAGTAAAATTTACATATCTGATATATTCTTTTTTCACTCCTTCCCCCTCTCAAGCCATAACTCTGCGAAAAGTTGAGAAATCAGAGCAAACGAAAATTTAAAGGAATGCTGCTTTACATGATGTCGCCAAAAGTAAAATAAACCAAATAAAACAATTTCTTAAGAATTGCATAACTTTTATTTAACAATATATCAGCCGTCTTTAGCACAAATCATTTGGAAAGAATATGGGTCGGCTTTCCATTAAGGAAGTACGCCTCCAGAAAAATCACATTTTCAGGAGTGGGTAAGTTTTGATTTTAGTTGTGAGATCTTTGAGAGCCTCTACCCCCCTGAAGAAGTCTGCGCGTGCTTCCTTAACGGAAAATTTTAACAAAAATATAGATAACTTTATAATTGCCTTTCCACACCACCTCGGAGGTAGCAATGCGGGCGTGTTACCGATTTTTTTCGGGTGTTCGGTTCCCCTAGAGGCATATTTTCACCCATACAGTTCTAATATTTACATTATTACTTGTACTTATACAGTGTTAATAGCAATAAATGAAAATAAAGTAATTAAAAAGTTTTCGAAAAAATAAATACGTTCTCACAATCAAGGGCGTAGCTAGGATTTTATCCAGGGGGGGGGGCAAGCACATCAAATATTTGAAGTAGTCAAACATCAATCTGTTTGCGACTAAAATCAAGTGTTGCTGTTCCACTCTTAAATGTCAAAAATAATACTAATTTTTGTGTGCGACTACAGCAACACTGCTAATATATAAATGACAACAACAGCTGTCAAGGAAACTGGGTTGCGCAGTCCAAAGGTAGGAAATAAACTACTGAAATACTACTATGTATAAAACAGCTCATCGGGTTGCTGTGTGCACAATTATTCAAGTCGCTCATTTGGTGAAACCCAAAAGTAAGTTAGCCCCAAATCTGGCTAGCTAGGTTAGGTTAGGTAATAGTGGCTGCTGGTACACACCAACAGACTTAGGCCCATAAGGACCCATTTTGATACCACGCGGATCTAAACCCCTACTCGAACCAGAAAGTGGATTCAGCGAATCTTAGGATTTTTCCAGGCTCTAAATCGGCCAAATCGCCGAGGCCAGAAAAGTGGGGTGCCCCCAGAAATTTTAGCCTTTTAGTCCACAGCGCGGGACATTCACAGTGTGAATTTCACACAGAAAATGTTCTACAGTTTCAGGCTCCTCCTCATCTCTACAGCTCCTACAGAAGTAATGAAAAGGAGCGCCCAATATCTCAGCATGTCTGCCGATAACGATGTGGCCCGTAATCAGGCCAACAGTAAGCGCCAGGTCTTTCCTCTTTAAAATAAGTAGCCCTTTAGTACGTCTCGCATCCCAATGAGGGGTGCCGTGATTTAATCCCAAGTGGCATAACCCCAATTTTAAAATTTGGGATTATGTCACTCACCATGGTGTGACATAATCCCAATTTTTTTTACTTGGGATTATGTCAACTATGTGGGAGTGACATAATCCCAAATAAAAGGGAGCCAGAATACCAAATCACTCGAGTAGGTACTAGTGCGAAGCAAAATCGCGATTTTTGCTTCCAAATTTTTATTTTTTATAGACATATGTACATATTTATATACCTATCGATCTATTAAAAAAAAGCGCCGCAGGCGAAAATTTGGAATCAAAATCGCGCGATTTTTTCTTCCAAATTTTCATCTTTTTATAGACATATGTACATACATATGTATACACCTATCGATCTATTAAAAAAAAAAGCGCCGCAGCCGAAAATTTGGAATCAAAATCGCGCGATTTTTTCTTCCAAATTTTCATCTTTTTTTAGACATATATATACAATGTACACAAATATTTATATACCTATCGTTTTATTGAAAAAAGTCTGTATATATGTAAATATATTTAATTTTAATGTAATTTTTTAGTTTTAAAGTAATTTTTTGAGAACATGTGTATTTACGTACATACATATTTCATCTTATACATATACTCAATGTATTATTGTATAACAATATTAACTTTATTGTCAGCTTTAATTTTTTTGCTTAATGTAATAAAATCTAAGAAAAAATCTGAAATGTTTTTTTGGGCTTGAAAATGACATTATCCCAATTGGGATTATGTCAATACGTCTGGGGTGACATAAGCCCAAGTAAAAAAATAAAAAATTTGGGATTATGCCCCTTGGGATTATGTCAGGGTACCCCAATGAGGCTATACGAGTCTAGAATGAATGCAGGTGCCAAGGGGTTTCCATCTAGCACCCGCTTCTGCATGGATGCCCCCTCTTGCAAGTTCGTCTGCCATATCATTGCATGGTATATTGCAGTGTCCAGGCACCCATACCACCGTTAGAGAAGCCTGCGTAGCCATCTCGTCAAGAGATTTGCGACAACCCTCTACAGCAGCGTTGCGCAGCCTCTTGCCCGCGGGCAGACCAGCTGTTTGTGATTCACACGTATGCACACCGATTGTCACTACCACAGACAAATAAAGAGCGTAAAACGAGCGCTTACGATGGGACCAGGCTTAGCAAAAATAATTAATTTGCCTTCAACTGTCGTGAAAGCAAGTGGTCGCTAGGTGATTTTCGCTTGAAATTCTTTTGTTTTATTTGCAGAAGCCAGACAACAAACAAAACTATGAAGAGTTTGCATATAACATACGTATGTACTTGTATACGTACGTTGTTTCATAATTTCGCAAAGCGTGCGCAGCATGACACTGCTCGCTCAACATCTGCATGCAGACTGATTACACTGGATCACAAAATTAAATTTTTTGTCCGTACTTTGGACGTGACTATCCTACCTATATGTAAAATCGGTCTCTGATTCCGAAAATCGGGTTCATTTTTAATTCTATTGGAAGGTTTTTGAGATATCGGCAATTTACCGTTATTTGGCTAATGGCTCCACTTAATCCTGTATATCTCTAACATGCATAGAATATACCCGCGCAGAGGCATTGCGCGACTTGGATGTATTTACTTGATCGCCTATAACTTTTCCATTTTGCCAAGGATTTTCTTTCTTGATAGCTTATTTTTTTGCTAATGGAATGAAGCTTCACGTAAAGGAGTAAACCCGAAGGTGAAAACATTTGTTTTAAAGATATTGCCTGACAAAGTCAATTTTTTCTTAAAAAAATCGTAAAAAATCGAAAAAATTCAAATTAAATTGTCAATATATCAGAAGCCATAAGAGTTAGAGAAAAATGTTATAGGAGCCATGAAAAGGAAATTTAATTTTCTTTCGTGTCACCCCAAGGAAGACAGCTCACTGTGTTAAAGAGATATACAGTGGAACCGTTGGCTAAATAACGGTAAATTGCCGATATCTCAAAAACCTTCCCATAGAATTAAAAATGAAACCGATTTTCGGAATCAGCGACCGATTTTACATGTAGATAGGATGGTCGCGTTTAGAGTATTTTTTGGCTGTAGAGCAGTGTTATTGTTTGTCGTTTTCCACTTTGGCCTACAGTAGGCGCACCAACACACACTAATTTTCGGAGATTGTTTGAATGTGTTTGTGTGCCCATCCCTGCTCTACAGTCCGGGATTTGCAAGTAGCAGACCCAATCGCCTTCAGCGCAGCCTATCAGAATAAATGTAAATATTGTCGTGCATAAGGACTCCTTTACGAAGATAGTCCCCCGCCTCTTGAATGGCAGCAACTCTGCCTGGAATACGCTGCAGTAATCCGGAAGGTTAAAGCTCAAATTAGTTATGCAGTAACAGTATCGTTACAAAACAGCTGATCAACCAACCTTATGAGAAACAATGTATTTGATTAGTGATTCGCTAGTCGGTAACGCTATCGGTAACAACCAAATGAATTTTGGTTTTCAGCAGTAACGCTAACCAGCTGATCGATTGTTTGTTTCAGTTGTTCACTGTCATGACCCAATAATAATATGGTCGTAGCAATCAAAAGAGAACACGCAATTAGCATTAATACAAAATATGATATTTTGCAACCTAAAAACCAAAAGAAGAAGAGCGACTCTATTGCTATGGTCACCTTTATTGGGCTATGATCACTGTTCAGCTGTTTACTGTTACTGCACCAATAATCGATCAAATTAATACCGATACTGTTACTTTTATGGAAATAAAGTTAATGCATAACTAATTTAAGCTTAAAGGAGAGTTTCGTACCCGTCTGGGCTACGAAAATTCCACCACCCACCTTACTATTCAGCGTCGAACCATCAGTATAAATGTGGAGGGCACCCGGCAAATCCGGAGGTCCATTGGACCAAAACTCCCTATCCGGAATAACAACATCGAAGTTCCTCCCGCAAGTGGTGGTCGGTACACAGTAGTCCGTTGCACTCGTCAAAGAAATTCTAAGGATCTCAGCATGACCACCTACATTTACCTTCCACCCCGGAAGTTCCCTTAAGCGCATTGCCGAGCACAGCGCGCATTGCCTACCCATCAGGACAATCGGCAGGACATTAAATAAAGTATCCAGAGCCTCCTTGGGAGTGGTGCGCAGCGCGCCACCAATACAAATCAGCGCGCTTCTGGGCACCTTTTTAAATGCAAGAAGGATTGAACTCTTTTCAAGACATTTCCACCACACCAGAACTCTGTTCTGGGCTAACTTAAGTCAAAACTTAGTTTTAGCTTTAGTCACGCTGGTGAAACCGGGCTTTAGATTCTGCTTATCAATGCTAATGCTAAAATATTTAGTGAACTGTAGACACGAATCGAAACAAATCCCACTGTTTTATTTTGACATGTAAATTTCTGTACTATTCTCTGATGCCATTATAATATTAAGCAGTAGCCAGGGGGGCACATGCCCCTCTGCCCCTACCTGCCTACGCCCTTGTTCACAATACTTAAAATTGCAATTCAGTTAGGCTTAGATATAAATTACATTTAAATAGTAATATTAATAATAAAACAAAATATTTCGCAACGAAAGACAATTAAGCTAAAACCTTACTTCTAAAAACTTATAATTGCACTCCATTGGCGTTTAAATCTTGTTAAACTTAAATTACTAAAATAACAAATATTTACATATTTGAAAGAAAAAGGCCTGTTGCTAGGGTATTTCATTCACAGACTTAATATAATAGTTATAAAAAAAATTAAAATAATTGCATTCCATTGGCATTTAAATCTTGTTAAACTTAAATTAGTAAAATAACAAATATTTACATATTTGAAAGAAAAAATACTTGTTGCTAGGGTATTTCATTCACAGACTTAATATAATAGTTATACAAAAAATTAAAATAATTGCACTCCATTGGCATTTAAATCTTGTTAAACTGGAATTACTAAAATAACAAATATTTACATATTTGAAAGAAAAAGGCCTTGTTGCTAGGTTATTTCAATCACAGACAATATAATAGTTATACAAAAAATTAAAATAATTGCACTCCATTGGCGTTTAAATCTTGTTAAAGTTAAATTACTAAAATAACAAATATTTATATATTTGAAAGAAAAAAGCCTTGTTGCTAGGGTATTTCATTCACAGACTTAATATAATAGTTATACAAAAAATTAAAATAATTGCACTCCATTGGCATTTAAATCTTGTTACACAAATTATTGAATAATTAATTAGAGTCGAAATGAGAACTATCAGGAGATATACAAAAGAAATCAATATTTTTCATGTAAGGTTGATTCGCCTTTTTATTAAAATATTTTATTACAAAGTAATCTTAATATTATGTAAAGTGCTTTTACAATATCGGGTTTGCAGTTTACACAGCAATAGTATGATTCAACAGATCCCATCTTTTCAAAGAGTATTTGTGAAAAACCAATTCTGTGGCATGTGGAATTGAAATATTCGGAATAAACTTTTTCTAGGTTTGAAACATATTGGATGAATTCGGTTGGGGCGTTTACAAGCTCGATATTAGCAAACTGCTTTTCCATTGTAAATTCACTTTCTGAAATTTCATTTTCAAGCCTAGGTAAGGGCTTTTCACAATTATGCATTTTGAAGAATTTGAAGTATAGATAACCACAAAAATAGAAAAAGGCGTTGCGGTGAAGAAAAATACTTTCATTTGAAAGAGTTTTTAGTGCTTAGCACGAAATTTTTATTTAATTCAATTTTTAATTGTTGGGGTAAGTGAAAAAAAATTCAACAACTATTTACATCGAAGGTTGAGTGTATAGCTATTTCACGAAAAACCATTTTCGATCATCAGCACTCTTTTCGGAAGTGGATGCTACCGGGGATTGAACCCGAGTACATTCCATCTTCAGCCGCAATGACCCAACGCATAAACACGCTCGGCCATTGAGACTCTGTGCAAGCTGTTGGATTTTCCCCACTTTTTCCTTTTTCATTTTCAACATTAACGTTTGTGTGTATATGCTTTTGCATATATTCTACACAAACGTGCTGAATTTTTGTTCGCAATGAACATTTGTTGTTGGTATGTATTTTTTTATATACCAAACAACGTTAACAATTTTACTTGAAAGAGTTTTTTAGTGCTTAGCACGAAATTTTTATTTAATTCAATTTTTAATTGTTTAATTCAATTTTTGATTGTTCGCTGTAAATAGTTGTTGAATTTTTTACCCCAATAACATTTTGGTTTTTATTTCAATGAAATATTCTACCTGGTTCAAAAGATATGTGCAAAAAGGTCGCGCAAGGTATGGGTACGTAGGCAGCAGATACACTGGTATAACTGGTTTTTGTATTTTATATGCAGCTGAAAGGGTTGTTTTCACACGAGGTGTTGTTATAAATGCTGCCTGTTGATATTTTCATTATTGTTTTGGTGCTCAAAAGTGTAAGTGAAAATATAAGTGAAAATAAATATAACTGAAACTATAAATAACTGGATACGAAATGACTTCAAGAAGAAACGAATATTTACCAAGTGCAGCATATAGAAGGTAAAAAATGTAAAATAAGTAACAATGTAAACATATACTAATTTTTTTATTATGCAGGCTAACTGAGGAACAGCGAGAATCATATATACAATCTTTATTTGATGAAATTTCTGGCGATGACGCTCACTATGACTTTGACTCAGAAGATGAAGAAGAAATTCAAATCAATGACATTGATGCTGAAGTTTCGCAAAGTGCCGCAGAAGTATTACCTGATTATGCGGACTATGAGGATGATGAAGAAGAAGAAGTAGAAGAAAATAATGAATTACCTGCTAGTGCCGAAAAATTTGTTGCACGTGATGGTACTGAGTGGATGAAAGAACCAAATGTAAGTCGTCAGGTACTGAGACAAAATATTATAAGAGAACGTTCTGGACCAGCTAGATGCACTGAAATGTTGTCATGATGAACAATAATCTTGCTGCACATTACAAGCCCAGCTCATGCTTGACGATTGATGAAAAATTATTTCCTTACCGTGGACACACACGGTTTACGCAGTACATACCGTCAAAACCTGCTAAATATGGTATCAAGGTTTGGTGGATTTGCGATGCCACAAATGCATATCCACTGCATGGACAAATATATACTGGCCAAGCAGAAACTGGTAGGGAAACGAACCAAGGCGAACGAGTGGTGAAGGATTTGTCGGCCAAATACCAAGGAAGTGGCCGAAACATTACAATGGACAATTTGTTTACGACCTTGCCAGTTGCAGAACTGCTTCTCACCTGGAAACTCACGATCGTTGGAACTTTGCGCAAAAACAAATCATATATTCCTCAAGAAATGAAGCAGAACAAAAACAGGACAATTGGTTCAACGACATTTGGCTTCAAAAATAATGTGACAATGTGCTCTTATGTTCCCAAAAAAAATAAAGCAGTAATTTTGCTTTCGACCATGCATAATGATGCTGAAATAGCTGACAGTGGGAAACCTGAAATAATTGAATATTATAATCGTACCAAAGGTGGTGTTGATCGAATGGACCAAATGTTTGCGGAATATCCAACACAAAGAAAAACAAAACGATGGCCACTAGCGATGTTCTTCAACATGTTGGACATTACAGCTCTTGCAGCCTACATTGTCTACGATTTGAATAACCCTATGTTGCCTTGGAGAACAAACAACAAGCGTAAGCATATCCTGCGCAGCTTGGCTGAAGCATTGTGTATGCCCATTATTGAAGCCAGAGCCATAAATCGTCAAGTGACGCGAAATTTTTCGACTAAAGTTGCTATTGAAGCATATTTCAACCGACCGGTGGAATCAATGGTGTCAACAGCAGCATCAACATCTGCCGCAGCGCGCACGCCAAAACCTGTGTCCGGATCTTGCTATTTATGTTACGCACAAGAGGAAAAACGCCGCAGAAAAACCAGAAAGCTGTGCGCCAAATGTAAGAAGCCAATGTGTCTTGAACATTCGGTCACATCAACAAATTGTTCTATTTGCCATGATTTTCCTTAGATATAAGATGCATTTTTATAACTTTTATAATAAAAGTCAATAATATAATGTGTGAAATGAATATTTTTAATTTTTCAAATAAAAAAATAATATAAAAAATGATTTTTTTTTTTTTTTATTATTATGAGGATTTTTACTATTGGGGTACAAACGTATATCGGGTGTGTGTTTACGTATATAATGTGTTTGGAAGGCTGTAGCTCCTGAACCAATGGTCCGATCTGGTTCAAATTTTGAATTTGAACTCAAAACTAAATAATCTTCCTAGATCCTAGGTATAGAGGTATAGCGGTTCAAAAGTTACAACACTTCAAAGTTGAAAGTGGATACATTTGTACCCGGGTGTGTGTTCTAGGGTTAAATTCACCGAAATATCAACCCGAAGATTTTGAAAGCTTGCGGATGGCATACGTATACTTTGAAGAGTTTGTCAAGAGGTGTCTATAACCAACGAGTCATTGCAAGCGCTTTGAAGGATTCTACTGGAAGCAGACTCCCACATATTTTCTGGTATCTCTTCACAATTACCTTTGTCCACACATTTTATATAGCTTGTTCCCCAGGCTTGTCTAAAAAGGTATGAGAAACGCTGTGCTGCTGTTTTTGTGTCACAACACCCACCCCTTCTAATATGTCCGAAAAAATTTTCTAGCTTATCTTGACATAGCTTCCTCATCATTAAATGAGAAAACCCTTGATCGGACAAGAACTGCCATAAACATTTCAGGCTATTTATATTGAGTATCCAACCTTTAATAAAGTTGAAGCAATTAGTAATGTCCTTTACGGTATCGTCATGTATTTTTATAGAATTCAAAAAAATTTCAGCGTCTTCGAGGAATTTAAGTTGATTTTCCGATGCAGTGAACGTTTCCTTAAAATTTCCTGTGACGCCAAAAACCAGGCTATTGAATAAGTTAAAAAGTTTATCAAAAAATTGTACAAATTCAGCAGTGTTAAAAAAGGATGAAGATATTGAAGAGCTTAAAGGTCCAGAATTATAAATAGCGAACATTGCGCTTGTAACTGAATTACTAAATACTTGTGTAGCTAATTTTACTTTCATTTTGTTAAAATTTTTTGGTCTAATGTGGGTTGACGTAAGTTTGTGTATGCATGAAATATCGTATTGTGAGCTGTTTTCATAAAGATGAACCACACGGAGAGAATTGTGTGCAGAAATTATGCGGTATGGGCACAACTTATGCACAAATTGTATTTTCAAATGTCTTTATTTCAAAGTAGAATTGCTTACTAACTAATATTATATGTATATATACATATTAAAATACACTAAATGATATACTTCAGTATTAACATGTTTATTTTATATAATTTATAAAATCATTAATTTTTTTATATTTCTATAAAATTCTTATCATAAAACATAAAAAACACGGCTATTAAATTTATTCACGACGGTTTCTTAGATATATTCTTATTGTATATTGCATTAGCGATTCTTTAATTATAAAAAATTTAAATTAAAAAATTTGGTGGGAGTATTTTATTAATGATATTTTCATTTAACTTGACCATGTAAAAATTTTTATTTGGCGCAGGAACAGCGTAACTGAAACACGACTAAATGAAATTACTCAAAAACGTGTATGAATGCGCGTGATTTCGGAAAGTAATTTCGGCTAATCAACGTAATTTCAAATGCAATCTGCAGAGGCTATTACACAATTATATATTTCTAAACAATATTGGGCCCAAGGCAGATCTATAAAGGTAACAGCACGGCGGCCATGTTGAAAATCTCGCGTCTAAAACGTCAAAAAGCACGTACGAAAATGTAAACAAGACGGAAGTAAACAAAATATATAATATTTTAATAAACAAAATATAATATTTTATAATATACTTCTTTGCTTACAACTATTTGTACCCCACAATATTCAACAATTAATTATATATATTAAGAATATGGCGTTATCTCTGTCCATTTATTGGGACACTCAACGCCATTAACTATTATCTTAGTCAATTAACTATTTTTTTTACTATTATATTTGTGAAATTGATGTAACTGATGTAAAAATTTAATTATTTAAGATAATAATGAATAAAACTTAAACTAAAACTAAAAAACAAAATAAAAGCAATACGATTTGACAATTTAGCCAAAATGAAAATGAATCAGCTGCTGAGCTTATATTACCGGTATAGATCTGCCTTGATTGGGCCGTAGTCATAGTCGATTTAAAACAGTGTTTTAACACATTTAAAGCCCGTCTCCACATAACTTGATTCACCAGAGAAACATGTAGCAAAACATCTCGCTCAATAACCCGTCTCCACGTGGCTAATCGTGATTCATTTTGACACTTCTCTTTCTTGTTCTTCTTAGATGTTTGTATGTTTGCTTATTTTTGCGTCTTTGTTTTGGTCTGTGTGAGATTTCGATAGATTTTCGATACAAAATTAGAGAAGACATCGATATCATCGAGGTTGGCAAGATGATTCAGAATGAAACAGTGTTTCAATCTTCACTCGCTCTCAGAAATTTGTATGGAAAATTGCGAGTTTCGGTACTGGTTTCCGTGTCGAAACAAGATTGAGAGAGAAAATGCAGAAAAAAAGAGCGAAACACGATATGAGGAGACATGGTATTAGAATGCTAGCATAAACGTCATTTTATCTCTGTCATAGTCGACTTAAAATCAGTTTTATCACTAAAACAGCGTTCTAACTTAAAAATGAGGTGAATGTCATTTTAAAATCTTAAAACATTTTTCTAAGCTGGAAATTCGTCATGAAAACTATAAAAATTGAAGGAGAGTACGTGAATACAATAAAAAATAAATAAATAAAGCGTATAAGAAGACATTTTAATAAATATGCAGGTGGCACTCCATGCTTTCCCGCAGACAAGCTTTCTCCTGCGCTCCAGTTCGGTGCACGAGATCTTTTTGTTCCCTAAAATCACAAGTTCATTTTGATTTGCATGAAGTTTGTAGTTTAACTCACTTTTAGTTGTTTTTTAGCGTATATTAAATATACGATTAAGTTAAAATATGCAAATATCAAAAGTCGAACAGATAGATGCGCTTACTTTTTTCTTTTCAATTTAAAAGTTGACACAGGGTGAACTTTTAAAACACTCGAAATTTCTTAAAATTACAGAGCGATTCTTATTATTTTATATTGGTAATCCTGTTCCGTTTCATTTTAGCAAAAACATTGTTCTAACTGGTCTATGACACACCACTCTTTTAAACGTCATTCTAAACTTAATACCAATTTTAACTAAAACCGATTTTAGTGAACGACTATGACTACGGCCCATGAAATTCAACTATTGTCGCTCTTGACACAAAGAAAGTTTTTATAGTCACATATTATGCACAATGTTCACATATTATGATCAATTGTGTTTGATTTTCAAATAATTAGGCTATAAACAATGTTCACAAACTGTGCACATTTTTGTGTATAACTTATGCACAATATTAATAGATTGTGCAGAATTTATGATTATTAGGCATAATTTATGCGCAAAGTTGCATATTCAGAAATGTACTTAAACATTTTATAGTTATGAACAGCTTGTGCATAAATAATGCCCAACAGTTTTCTCCGTGTATATGGTTCCAATCCACGGATCGGCCTCGAAAACTAACGCAGTTTTTTTTTGTTTTCCAAGCAATTTCTGGTGCTTTTAATGAGGTGAGGAGAATCGAAAAAGTAAAAGATTTTTTCTCCATTTACTTCGAAGAAGGGTCTATCTTTTGTTACTCCAACATTTCTGGAAAAACTATAAAAGTTGGAGCCTTGGTCGGACACGAAATGGCATGGATGTAGCCCAATACTTTGGAGCTGGCGTATGGCTTCGTAAACATATTGTTGTAAAAAATCTCCTTTACAGCTTTTGTGGACAAAAAAATATGCTAGTGGATGAGACCACATTTTCCCACCAATTCCTTGAACTAAAAACGCTAAGACACTTGTTGCCAATTTTGGGGTCCGATGCTCATTACCATAATCCTCTAATCGTCGCAACACAGGGACACATATTTTTGGGCGTCTGTAAACCCACGGCTATGGAACTCCAGAGCTTTGATACTACTATAATTGCAGCCAGGGTTACGTGGGCAACTTTTAACAAATGATTCGAGTGTTGATCGCGAGGGCCAGTTCATAAGCGGTTTTAAATACCTGAATGCAATGGATGACAAAAATTTAACAGCAAGTGCTAGTGTTTTCAGCTCTCGATCTATATCCTCTCGGCCTTTTAGTGGTATTATTTAAGTAATTTCTTACACATGCTTTCATATGTTGGGATAAACCCGAAAATCCGTCTTGAATTTCTACGTCCGGTGATTTTTCCAATAACTCCATCTTCCCCTCTAAAAATCTTATTTTGCGTTTAAGTTCCTCATTTTCTTGTTCTGTTTTTTTTTTAAATCCTCTGGGTATTTCCTTTTTCTTGGAGAGTCATCAGTCAAATACATATGAGTCTGGGTTTGACGACTATTAGCTCAAGTACTGATTAAATTAGAAGGGTATACAGAGTGTAAAATTTCTTCTTGATTATGTGGTTGAATAGATTCAGCTGAAGGAAAGTCATTTTCCGTCATTAGTGAGGAAAAATGTATAGGTTGGAAATCATCTACGCCTAATTCTATAATATTTGGTTGAGTGGAGTTATCCAGTGTAAAATTATTTGTCGTCATCAAGGAGAAGGAATGTACAGGCTGAAAGTCTTCGACGCCTAGTTCAATATTATTTTGTTGATTGCAGTTGTTATCTACGTCAGTTATATCAATGCACCTATTAGAGCTCACTGTGGGTAAACTTGTTCTTAAATTTAAATCTGGAACTGCGTACCTTTTTAGGGTTTTTCCTTTCCGCATTCCTTCGGAGAAGTGTCTTTGACATGCATACACATTTTTAGCTGTAGGTCCAACTACGCCCAAGAGCCTGATCCATTCACGCCTCATGTTGATATGTAAGTTTAACATTAGCAAAAAAGGCATGTATAAATAATAAAATTTTTATATGCATATGACGAAATAATAAAAAAGCGTTGGGAAATAATAATGTAGCATTGAAAGCAAATGAATAAAAATAAAAACAAAAACAAACTCAAGCCAGACGAATAAAAAATGAGATTGAGTTTTAAACAAAAAATATAATAATCATATTTTAAAGAAAACGAAAGTTATAAAAAACCAAAATAATGACGTTTTCGATAAAAAAGAAAAATAATTGAAAAAATTGTATTGCCAAATAAATTTACAAAATACCCTTTTAATATGACATCTGACGAAATAATAAAAAAGCGTTGGGAAATAATAATGCAGCATTGAAAGCAAATTAATACAAATAAAAACAAAAACAAACTCAAGCCAGACGAATAAAAAATGAGATTAAGGTTTAAACAAAAAATATAATAATCATATTTTAAAGAAAACGAAAGTTGTAAAAACCAAAATAATGACGAGTTCGATAAAAAAGAAAAATAATTAAAAAAATTGTATTGCCAAATAAATTTACAAAATACCCTTTTAATATGACATATGACGAAATATTAAAAAAGCGTTGGGAAATAATAATGCAGCATTGAAAGCAAATGAATAAAAATAAAAACAAAAATAAACTCAAGCCAGACGAATAAAAAATGAGATTAAGGTTTAAACAAAAAATATAATAATCATATTTTAAAGAAAACGAAAGTTGTAAAAAACCAAAATAATGACGATTTCGATAAAAAAAGAAAAATAATTTAAAAAATTGTATTGCTAAATAAATTTACAAAATACCCTTTTAACTCTCCGTCAGACACATATTTCGATTGTCACATTCGGTACACTTGGGTCTGGCTGGACCCACATACAAATTGTATGAAAATGAAAGTATGTGTGCATGTGTTGTTGAAGAACTTCCAAAGTATCCAATCGATTTTTATGAAATTTCCACAGTGGGTTCAAGTGGTCTCTCCGCATAATGTGGCTTGATAAAGTGGACGCTTCCCGGAATTTCGGCCCAAATGTGGACCCGAATGGCCCGGGTAGGTACTTGGCCAATATTGGTATCAAATGAAAGGTGATAGTCAGGGCTTGAATATAGAGTTTTTTTTATTGGGATATCTAAGCTGGATCACAACGTGTATTCGCTGGCCTCGGAATGTTTGTAAGCGATAGTAATAGAGATAGGAATACTCACATAGATAGAGGGAGGCATCAAAGTTCCTTCTATGTGGTCTAGAATTGTACATCAAATCAATTTCATCACTCAAAATTTTCTCGGTAAAAATAGTAAAAATAAAACAATAACGCTTATTTTATGAATTATATTTGCACTTAAATTTATCAAATGACCATAAAATAAGAACTGAAAAATATAAACTAAAAGGCAAATATCTATTGCTCCGATAATTCATAAATTTAAAAGAAAAATATGCAAACGATTCCACTCCTTCATTTTAGGTAAAAAACATATAGGAATACTAGGGTATACCCGTACCACTTCGCTGCGCTAAACTTGCCTCCCTCTGCCTACATATAGGTACATATGATTACTATCTCTACCTCTAAAAAAACAAAACATTTGGGACCCCCGGAACCACGGTTTGATCTATATCTTGTGAATCAGGTTAGAAAACCCAATAAAAATAATTCTATTTTCAAGCCCTTACTAGTACCTTTTATTTGACATCAACATTGCTCGGAAAAATTACGGGAGCTTTCGGATCCACATTTGGGCCAAAATTCCGGAAAGCTTCCACTTTTAAGAAATTATCTATTACTTTATATTCAAGCTCTGATTAGCACCTTTCATTTGATACCAATATTGCCCAAGTACATTCCGGGGTCATTAGGGTCCATATTTGAGCCGAAATTCCGGGAAGCGTCCACTTTTTCAAACCACATCTTTTTCGAAGAGAACACGTGAACCCACTGTGAAAATTTCATAAAAATTGGTTGGATACTTTGGAAGTTCTTAAGCATAACACGCACACATACTTTCATTTTCATAAAATTTGTATGTGGGTCCAGCCAGACCCAAGTGTACCGAATGTGATGTGTTAGCCAACATATCGGTATAACTAGCTTAGTATATGAGATACCAACATACTTTTTTTACAGGTCTGTAGAAAATTAAATTTTAGTAAGCTACCTGAAATTTCAAGCATCTAGCTCAATTTATAGTACTCTTTTTCGTAGTTTGAAAATTAAAAAGGTCTGGCTGGAACCAAGTGTCAGACGGAGGGTTAAATCCGCAATATTTCTGTGGAATTTTTGTATTTACAGAGATTTTTGCATTCAAACAACTCAGTCAGTTATTGCAAACGTTGCAAGATTACTAAGCAGATCCTATACCACTTAAGCGTTTATTGCAGATATAAATTTAATTAAATTAAAATTTTTTTTAACATCCAATATATTTTACCAACTGTATAAATAAAATATATCTAACAATTTTGTGGTTCGTTAAAAGTAATTAGTAATTAATAATGACTTAATAAACATGGTGAGCATGAATGGATTTCTCTCAGTAGAGCATCCATTTATTGTAGTGCATCAATAAAGATCTGTAAATGATTTTCTTTTGAGGCGTAAATTAAAATTAAAGCTTATATAGACTGAGGTTTATATTGCAAGTAAAAATATACCTACCTTTCTTTTATTTGCAATAAACGCTTAAGTCGTCTTAAACGATTTGAACACTCTTATTAGAATGCGGCATTTTCAAAAACCGGCGTATTTTGCAATTTAATAGTGCAACTCTAATGCACCGTTGCAGATGCGTATGCGTGTGCGTGTCACTGACAGCCGTGTTGCATACCTGTGTTTAAATGAGTCAAACTCCAGTGGCACGGATGTAAATGCACCACACGCATTGAAAATTCGAAGATGATTTCGAACACGCATTCGAACGCAGCTAAGTTGAAATTTTTCTACTTCTATGCATTTTCTATGCGTTTCGCAGCCAATATTAAGTTGATTGCTACATTGGTATACATATTTTTTGGTAAAAACTTCGTTAAATTGATTTAAAGTGATGTAGTGAAAGTAAAGTTAATTAAAAGGAGTTTTAAATATATATAGAAGTGGTTAATAATTATTAATTATATGTTAATTACTAGGGCATGGAATTTCATGTACTAAAAAATAAAAAATATGCGCATAAAAAATGCAACAAAAACTGAGAAATATGCATGAAAAATAAAAAAAATGCATTAATTCAAATTTTTCAACTTCAGATAATTCATGTTTATTGAAGTTACAATAGTTAAATAAATTAGGTACAAACATTTTTTAATTCAATTTTGCTATTACGTTGTACGTTTATACATATGTATGTTTATATATATATAGATACATAAATTCAGTCTTGAACATTTCATTATTTGCAAAGGTTAATCCTTATTCATCGATTCATTAGCGTACACAAAGAAATATTTTTTCATATTCTCAAAAAGAAAACTTTGCCGATTCGGTCGAAAAAAGCTCTTATACATAGAAAACGAACGTTCTACATCCACAGAGGTAATAGGAGCATGTTTGAGAACGGCTCTTTGTCGACAGGTATGCACCGTATCGAAAATACTAATAATAGCCGTGTTTACACGAAACGCTATTCGTCGTCAGATGGCTGTTATGCATGAATTTCGTTTGCATAAAACTGTCAACTAGCAAATTACAAAAATAGGCAATATAATACGAAATATGTAATAAAAAAATGCAAACAACGCAAAATATGTAAAAATATGCATATATGACCAAAATATGCAAAATATGCAAAAACATTTGAATGCCATTTTTAAGACAATTTCACGATTCGCAAAGATTGTTTATTTATTTTGCTCTACCTAAATCTAAGAAAAACATGTATTTGCATAGATTTCCATGCCCTATTAATTACTATCTGCATACCCATGTACATAGTACATGAATTTAAATTACATATACACATGTAGTTACCCGTGTGCAAATACATAATTGAAACTTAAATAAGTTTAACTGTAAAAAAATAATTAAGTGAAATGTGTATTCTTTTGAATATGGAGTTTTCGCCTTAGTATAACAGAACCCCAGATTTCAGAGGTTGTGCATATATTTGTATAAACCAAAATTTTCAAAGTCTGATATTTTAAGGCAAAGCAACATATCGTTGGCTTCGTGAGCAAATGTGCTAAGTCCATTTCTGGTAACTTTTCAGGAGAGACAAAAAACCTCCTAACTTTTTTTGTTGTTACTATTTTAAAAATCTGAGAATGCAGTTTTCTTCCTCAGATGGTGGTGCTAAAATACCAGTTATCGGCACATTTTAATATAAAGCTTGTACAAAGTTATGAGCTTCTTTAGGACTTAGCACATTTGCTTTCTATGATTTTGTTTTTTTTAGGTGGACTTAGCACATTTTCTCACAAATTATTATACTCAACTGTACGTAGTAAAATTTAAATATTTTGATGAAATTTGGTACAGAGGCTCCTAACTAGACAGGAAAGGTTGGTATTGAAAATGGGCGAAATTGGATTATGACCACGCCCACGTTCCCTATATAGTATATATCGAAAAACACGCAAAAAGTGATAATGGATGAAATTCCATCCATGCAATGAGCTTACGCTTTATAAAGAAGCGACGACTGGAGGGTTTCCGATGATAACTCCTTCTCTGACCATAGGTATATAACTTTTTCAGTTCTCTTACATACTCCGCCTGTAACAGCTTACAGAAACAGGAGACGCACAGACTGGGCCTTGTATAAAGAGGTCCTGGTCTCAAACCTCTTGAAAAACGCTTCTCACGGTAGACACAGCCTACCGTTACGAACTGATGAAGCGAGCCTTACTCGGTACAAGTTTGTTTCTCTCGGTGAGCTCGGCTCATCGCATCAAATTGATGAAGCGGTAGACTTTGTTACTACTTCTTGTAATACTGCTCTCAGAGCTTCATGCCCGGAGATTACGACCAGAGGCAAGAAGAAGCCATACTGGTGGAACCAGGAAATCTCCGAGCTAAGGAAAAACAGCAGAAAGCTCTTTAACCAGGCCAAGAAAACCGGTGATTGGCATGCCTATAAGGAAGCCTTAAAATCTTTTAAAAAGTCAATCCAGAGAGCCAAAAGGAACTCTTGGAAGGACTTCACAAATAATATCGAAGAAGTTTCTGAGGGAAACCGGCTAAGAAAAGTCCTCTCGAAAAACCCGACGGCCCCCAGCTGTATACGAATGCGGGGGGGCGGCTGGGCCACATCTAGCGAAGAAATTTTGGACACCCTGATAACCACTCACTTCCCAGGATGCTCCGCAGAACCAGATCAAACTCTCTTTAATCCAAGGACAGACAGCTGCCTTGAGCACATTATAAACTGTAGCAGAATCTCTTGGGCGATCAAAACTTTCGAGCCCTTCAAATCACCAGGAATGGATGACATTTCTCCCGCCGAACTACAAGCAGCCACTGACATCATCAGTCCTCTGCTTGTTCTTTATATATAAAGCCTGTCTAACCCTGGCATACATTCCTAAGGAGTGGACTAAGGCTAAATTAATTTTTATACCTAAAGCAGGTAAAACATCTCTTACCCATCCAAAGGACTTCAGACCAATAAGTCTGACCTCTTTCCTTCTTAAAAAACGGCATCTGGTCAATTTCATCGAATCTTTACTTAAGAGAAGGACCATTCTAACGTCAATGGGGACATCTTCTATCACAAAATTTGCCAGCAGATTTACCCCGCAAGGGGGAGTTCTCTCTCCCTTACTGTGGAACCTAACGGTGAATACACTGCTTGTGCGACTGCGGCACACGGGATGCCAGGTCATTGCGTATGCTGACGATATTGCTTTGATCGCGACAGGCAAGTATCTCCCGGTGCTTAGCGATTTGCTGCAAAATGCGATTAATGTTATAAACACCTGGTCTAATGAAAGCGGGCTAAGCGTCAGCGCCGAGAAGACTGAAATGGTGCTATTCACACGAAAATATTCTATACCCGACTTTAATCCACCTCGTCTTAACGGGGTAAACATCAAACTCTCTACCGAGGTAAAATATCTCGGAGTTATTCTGGATAGGAGGCTTAACTGGAAGAGGAATGTAGAGGAAAGATCCAGGAAAGCCACTATGGCACTCTATGCATGCAAGTCCGCCATCGGAAAAAGATGGGGACTCAGGCCTAATATTGTACACTGGATTTACACAGCAGTAGTACGTCCAATTCTTTTCTACGCAGTCACCGTGTGGTGGCCTGCGCTCGAGGTTGAATCAGTTAAAAACAAGACAACTAAGGTGCAGCGCCTAGTGATGATGTTCATAAGTGGGGCCCTCCCATCTACACCCACAAAAGCTCTAGAAACTATTCTTTTTCTTCTCCCAACTGATCTTTTTGGCAAATACACTGCCAGTTGCAATGCGGCCAGACTAAATGCCGTGAAGCCCTGGAGGGACTGGAGATTTGGGCACACCCGAATACTAAAAACAGTCCCAGCAAACTACTTTGAGTTAGACTACACAATACCTGTTATATGTTGGAACAACAAGTTTTCCACTAGAATCCCTGAGAGGAGAGAGTGGGAAAACTTGATTGGGCCCTTACCCCATACTTCATCGATTTTCACGGACGGCTCTAAGCTAAATGGCAATGTAGGCAGCGGAATCTTCTCTAAGGATTTAAAACTGAACGCTAGCCTACGGCTACCAGACCATTGCAGTGTCTTTCAGGCGGAGCTGGTTGCCATCTGGGAGGCAGCGCGCCTTCTAGGACAACTGCATTTAGGCAAAGCTGTCACAATCTTTTCTGATAGTCAAGCGGCTATAAAATCTCTACAGAGCAGTGACTCCACATCGCGGGTCACCATTAAATGCAGGGAGGCCCTAAACCAACTTGCAGGAAGGTGCAGCCTGAGCGTCGTTTGGGTCCCAGGACACAGTGATATCCCAGGAAACTGCGCCGTGGACGAGTTGGCAAGGGAAGGAACCCTCCTGGAAGCAACGGTGGCCACCAGCTAGGTGGCCCCTCCTCTTAATACATGTAAAAACTACCTTCGGTCCTATTTTGTAAAACAAGCAAATGACAGGTGGGCTGAAGAACCCACTTGCTTGATTTCCAGACAAATATGGCCAAAACTGGACCATGCAAGGTCTAGATCAATAGCTCTTCTCAGTCGGCCCCACATCGGCCCTTTGGTCGGCATAATAACGGGCCACTGCCTCATGGGAATCCATGGTACTCGCATGGGTCTCCTTACAAACGACTTCTGCCGCAGCTGCAGGGATGAGGAGGAGGTAGAAAGCGTAGAACACTATCTATGCTCTTGTCCCGCGCTGTCTAACTCTAGGTACGCTTGCCTCCCCAGACACTCCTTTGGGGGTCTGGAGGAGCTCGAAGACGCAAAGGTATCTGACATCTTACGCTATATGAAACGGACCAGGTGGTTCAGTTTTATAGGCGTCTAATCTCTCAATATAGGGGAATTTTCAAATCAAGAGTTCCACGTGGTATCACAACGAGCCGCCAGGCCTATGTGTGCCTCTGTTTTCGGACGAACAGGGGCAGCCACTTTAACCTAACCTAACCTATAAAGAAATAAATTAAAATTCTCGAAAATGGGCGGTGCCACACCCACTTATGACAGGATAAATTCTAAAAGTTTTATAAGTCATAAATAACTCAGAAACGGTAGTAGATATATAGCTGAAATTTGGAAAGCGTGATTTAATTGCTAAGGCACACGATTGGACGAAAAATTGTCCAAATCGGTGGACAACCACGCCCACTTTTATATATGGGAACTATAAAGTGGCCTAATAAAAACATTTTAAGCGACTTCTTTGTCAAATATGAAGATAATTCATTGAAAGTTTGCGGCATGAGTCCAACTATGGACAAAAACAGAAACCATACATGTTTTTGAAAATGGGCGTGGCATCGTGAATCTAAGAGATTTCGGAGCCCATAACTCGACAAATAATTGAGATATTACGGCGGAACTTGGTGCAGGTACATATGTAATTTTATTACTTGTAGTAAAATTTTACCAAAATCGGTTTGTAACCACGCCTACTTAAAAAAAAAATTGTAAAACTCCCTTTGGAAACTTGTGACGTGTAACGTGGCATCTTATAAAGGGATGAAATTTTGCACTAACGAGAATATTTTAGGCTTGGTCTGATGAGAGATAACACTGTTGATAATGGGTGTGGTCACGCCCACATTATGCTATACCCTCTCTATAGAAAATACAATAAAATGTAAAAATGTATAATAAAAATGTAAAAAGTACCGCAAACTAGTTTGCATATCAAATTGGTGGGAAATCTAGCCACTCCCACAAATTATTAACGTTTACAGTCCCAAGCCATGCTTATTAAAGCAATGCAGTAATAATTCTTTATCATTCTACAAAACAAATTAAAAAAAATTAATAATTTCTCATTTTCACCTGGACTTAGCACGTAGATTTTTGAAAAAAAAATTTTTATGGACTTAGCACATTTGCTTAACACTGCATTACACCATGAAAAACAGACATTATGGTAACTTTTTTTTGGCAGACGATGTATTTTTAGTTGTACTATCTTACTGCATTAAGATCTCAATTTTGAAAAAAATTGGACTTAGCACATTTGCACACGAAGCCAACGATATTTGTTATCAGTGCCTTTCTTCGGTAATAGTGCGCAGTTTTGGGGGTTTGTTTGGTAAATTTTACAGCTTACAAACATCTCCGGTCGACGGGACTTTTGGATTTAGAATCAGAAGGATCTCTACAACCCCCAATAATTTTTTTCAACTCGTGGTGACTATTTGAAAATTTCCCTTGGAAGGAGACCGACGGCTTACCTAAACGCCTTTTTTATAATGCAAAAATATTTGAATAAATTCTGTACATATTTTGTAAAAAAGCAAAAAACTTTAATACCACCGAAATCAGGCCAAGGAAGCGGACCATATACATACATTTTTGGTTTTTTTTTATAAATTTGGCTCAGTTTGAATATAATAAACCAATTTTATTTGTTTGCAACCCTGCAAAAAAATGTGCTATTAATCCCGAAAGAGATTTGTCCCGGATTGATCTCTTTCGCACGGGTTTAAATGTAGACTAATTGTAGACCAATTTTTCCTGAACTGGTATAAATGTAGATTTATCGCTTTCATCCCGAACGGGTACAAATCTAGATTGATTAACTGTAGAAATTTTACAAAAATATTCAATGTATGTATTAAAAAAATTTTATAATAATAGATAAAACTGAATACCATTTCTTTTAATGAAAATGATGAATAATAATTTTAACAAAATGTTACCAAAAAATCCATTGAAAAATCAATTAAACTTGCATATTGCACACTCAAAACTGACAATTTATTTAAAAGAATTTAATTTATTGAAAAGATTTTTTTACAAAAGTAACACTTATTGCATAATCTCTATTTAAATAGGCATGAACATTTATAATTTTTAAAGATTGTTATAAAAAATAGCCTTGGATAACAACTTTGAAAAATTCCTCACATGTCTTTACACTCACTACAAGATTAAAGCTAATCGAATAACCTTTCTTCTAATATATATAACAATTTATGGTTTTTAGACATTTTCATAAAAAATAGCGTTGCCTTAGAACTTTGGATGAAAGCGATTAATCTACATTTGTATCCGTTCGAGATAAAAGCGATTGATCTCCATTTGTACCCGTTCGAGATAAAAGCGATTGATCTACATTTGTACCCGTTCGGTATATTAGTGACTAATCTACATTTGTACCCATTCCTGTATACAAATTGAACAATTAGTCTCTTCATAGGACATGCTCGAACAAATGCGATCAATTCGCTCCATATAAAGGGATATAAAATTGTATTAGTCGCATGCTACCTTGCGATGGATCCCGGACACGTCCCGATTAATAGCATTTTTTGCAGGGAAACTACTGGGAATTTCTCAGTGAAACTTAAAGGAAATATTCTGCGGATGATAATTCATCTAATTTCAAAACTTTTAACTATTATTAAATTGTTATATTAAAGTTCATCAGAAAGAGAATTCTGCCGGCTGAAACTTATTTTTTAAAAGCGCGGCCGAAGGCCGCCAACGCAAAAGGTGTTGTACCAGTTTAACAAGGAATATCTCCTGAACTATAATTGTCCGGCAGGTAGGACTTTTTTTTTTGGTGAAAATTTTGGAAAACTTTCCATTATTCCAGCACGTCACGAGAAAAATGACTTATACAGGGGTGTAAAGGAGCTCTCACAGATCCCAAATCTGAAAACCAAACTTGCCGGAGGCTTATAGTTTCCGAGATATTTGTTGTTAAACTTGCTAATTTTACTATGTAACACTATACGTACACACAAACGTGGGTGTGTTTGTCACCACTTTGGCTTTATACCACCCAACAAACATATTTCACGTTACCAAACTTCGTTTGTACTATTTTTTTTTTGTCTTATTTTGGCATTTATTTAATTAATCACATTTCTTGCAGGGCACTTAAAAACTTAAAAAAACACGCATATGTGTATAGATGTGTGTAGAACAGCTTTTTGCGTTGGCGGCCTTCGGACGCGCTTCAAAAAAACAACCCTCAGCCAACAGAACTCTCTTTCTGGAGTAACATCTGTGGATCCATCCAACTATCAGCAAATTACTAACAAATAACTCGCAAACTCTAAGCCTCCGGCAAGTATGGTTTTCAGATTTGGGATCTGTGAGAGCCCCTCTACACCCCTGTATATGTAAGTAATTTTTCTCAGGGCGTGCTGGAATAATGGAATACCGACCCCTTCGGTCATATGAAACACAATGTATGTGATACATTTTCACTCACCTCAGCATATCCTCCTCCGACGGAAATGGGTAGCATGGAACTCCTAGCGCACATCCCACAATACAGCAGCGAGGCATCTTTACCTATAAAAGAGAAATACATATGTAAATGAAGGGGAGCCGCGAATAGCGTTTTTTACGAAACCCGTTTTTTTGCATTTTACCGTTTTTAACAATTATTATATTACCCCAACACCAAATCAGCTAAAAGTATTAACCTTTTCACGAGGAAAATTTAACATTTTACACACAATAAAGCGAATTGTTATTAAAACCGTTTTTTGCGCTCCTGAAAATATTAAAAACAGTTAGACATCACCACTTAATTATTTTTGCTTCCTACTGTTTCGTAGAATGAATACATAAACAACCGCAGGGTTGCATTTTATCGTATACTTTTTAGTTACATAAACACCACGATAAAAGAACAAACCGCGCATATGACAAAAAATATAAAATGTGTTCCGTCTTCTCAAAAGAGCATAAAATGGCAATTGGCACACTGCCTTTCCGAAGAAAATTCATATTTTTCTGTGTTGTATGTAAAACGATAACTTTGACGTAGAAAATGTGTAGAACAGCTTTTTGCGTTGGCGGCCTTCGGACGCGCTTCAAAAAAACAACCCTCAGCCAACAGAACTCTCTTTCTGGAGTAACATCTGTGGATCCATCCAACTATCAGCAAATTACTAACAAATAACTCGCAAACTCTAAGCCTCCGGCAAGTATGGTTTTCAGATTTGGGATCTGTGAGAGCCCCTCTACACCCCTGTATATGTAAGTAATTTTTCTCAGGGCGTGCTGGAATAATGGAATACCGACCCCTTCGGTCATATGAAACACAATGTATGTGATACATTTTCACTCACCTCAGCATATCCTCCTCCGACGGAAATGGGTAGCATGGAACTCCTAGCGCACATCCCACGATACAGCAGCGAGGCATCTTTACCTATAAAAGAGAAATACATATGTAAATGAAGGGGAGCCGCGAATAGCGTTTTTTACGAAACCCGTTTTTTTGCATTTTACCGTTTTTAACAATTATTATATTTCCCCAACACCAAATCAGCTAAAAGTATTAACCTTTTCACGAGGAAAATTTAACATTTTACACACAATAAAGCGAATTGTTATTAAAACCGTTTTTTGCGCTCCTGAAAATATTAAAAACAGTTAGACATCACCACTTAATTATTTTTGCTTCCTACTGTTTCGTAGAATGAATACATAAACAACCGCAGGGTTGCATTTTATCGTATACTTTTTAGTTACATAAACACCACGATAAAAGAACAAACCGCGCATATGAAAAAAAATAAAAAATGTGTTCCGTCTTCTCAAAAGAGCATAAAATGGCAATTGGCACACTGCCTTTCCGAAGAAAATTCATATTTTTCTGTGTTGTATGTAAAACGATAACTTTGACGTAGAAATTTGAAACTATTATGACATCACCTCTGTTCAATAACAAACAAATTTTACGAATCTTTCGTAAAACGTGTCATTTTCATATGGAGAGTTGTAATTTTTTAGGAAAAATTATGGACTTTAGCTATTCTATTTCAATACGAGTAGTATAAAAATTTTACTGTAATGTCATCTGCCTGTGCCAATGGGTAAAAAGTTTCTGTATGGTCGTGTTTGCAACGGTGGAAAAGTACGCGGTGAGTAAAAGTTTGACAAATATAAGGTAAATAAAATTATACCAGCCGATGGGGCTTTTTTACAACACAATAGAAATTTTTGACATATCGGAAGAAGAGTGTATCGCCAAATTGGCGCTAAATTTTTCTTAAATAAAACTGGCCAATAGCTCTATAAAAATACACATAAAGTAATTATTAGAAATAAACGGCCATGTAAAAACAAACATGAAGTTGCAGTCATTTGTTTTCTAAAAGAATTACAGTCAATATTGTATATATTTCATAAAATATTAATTTCGCTGGAGTTATAAAATTTATACGTCAAAATATACTGCTGTGAAAACGTTTTAATTTCACACAGCAAATCGGTAAAATTTTCCAACCACGGTAGCCCAACATAGCATTTCAGGCTTCTGTGGTCGTGATTTTTAATCGCCATTCCTTCATTCTCGCGCTGTGCGAGTGGTTGTCAATAGCGAGAAGTGGTTGCCAAACGGCCGCTTATCGATAAATCGATATACCAGTTTGCATACTATGTAGAGTATACTTTGGCCAGAGGTCCGGGTTCAAACCCCAGTCCTAGCAAACACCGCACAGTGTGCGGCGCACACCTCGAATTCGGAGAGAAGCTCGGCTATAAAACTCTTTATAATAGCGCCATTGTATTATATTATTATGCGACATAGCAATAAAATTTGCCAACACAAGAAGCTATGTAGCAAAAGTTTTTTTGGACGCAGGGACATTTTAACCACAATATGTTATTAACTCCAATCTGTCCTGTGATGATCATGTTAATGTTGTAGTTGGAAAGGTATATAATGTATTGCGTAACTTAAGGATATCTGCAGATTGGAATAAGAAAACGTCTAGCGATACAGTTAATACTACCAATCATTACCTATTCCGAGTGTATTTATAGTAAACTTATCTATGTTGTACTATAAAAGATCAGTTGATCTTACTGTACTAATGTATTACTGAATAAATATGAAATATGAAAATATGCTCACATCGTTTTCATAGACCATGTTTGCTAACCGGGCTTAAAAATAAAAATACGTGTCCTCAGTGCAACGCTACATGTAGTAGCCGAGACCTAAGAGCGTTCTCAATTCCAGACCAATACTTCCACTAGAAGAACTTCAGAGACAGCATCAGGCTACCAACAACTAGCCACACAGCTACAACAACAAGTACAACCAGTCGAGACAGGGGTAGGTCCATCCATCAGTCCAGGACTGCAAATATGCAAGAGGCAGCGAATAACACAAACAACGATGAAAGTCGCATACGTGACATCGTTTCCGTGGCTGTGTCTGCTAGACAAGCATCAGTCTTTGACAATTTGGAAAATAGTGTATCGCAGATGATTGAGCAGAAACTCGATTCTGTGGTCACTAGCCTTTTAAGTAGGCGTAATTTAAACCAACAACAAAATGTCCAAAATAATAGTCCTCCTTCTAATGTTAACCAACAACCTAATATTCAGCCTAATTTGTCAACCCCTTTTTGGCCAAGAGAAATGCCAAAGGTAGGAAAGAGCCTGTATGAGCTAGTTGATATGACGGGAAAGGCGGCCTGCATTTATCATGCTAAGGATTTGAAGGTATGAGTTGGTGATTCGCCTTTCGAGTTCATCGCCGATCCGGTGCAACGACTGGAGGTCAGCGATTAACTCGTCCTATTACGATCACATTTGATCATTGAAGTCGTCACAATAATTTGGAGGTCATCAAAGTGAGCGCTCATAATGGGAATAAAGTTCACAACAGTCACCCTGAACATTAACAGAAGATCGAATCTATAAAACCCAAAAGTCGAATCGGAATGCTCGGCTGTCAACCGGCCATTTTGGCAACATCCACATCCGCATGAAATAAACTGCAAAAGTCGTAAGGCGGCATAGTTTTCTTCATCCATATATATCGAAGCACATGGTAGGCATCCGGTTGGCCAACTCCAACACAAGTCTTTCTATTACAATCAGGTACTCGTAAGCATTAGCTGACAAGAAATGGAAAAACAATGTGTGAAGTTTTTTTATATAATCAGATATACTAGCCATTGCTCACGGGCCAGAGTCACGCCCCACAGCGTGGAAGAGGAGATTCCCTATTATAACACAGTCACACAAGAGAAAAACAGGTACATTGCAAGTAATCGAACAGCGTGCGAGTAAGTAGTCTGTATTTGCATTTGTGAAATCAAAGTGGTCTACGTGTACACACGCCAGCAGCTGAGCCACTACATATTTTGGTGTACAAGAACATTAACAGAAGATCGAATCTATAAAACCCAAAAGTCGAATCGGAATGCTCGGCTGTCAACCGGCCATTTTGGCAACATCCACATCCGCATGAAATAAACTGCAAAAGTCGTAAGGCGGCATAGTTTTCTTCATCCATATATATCGAAGCACATGGTAGGCATCAGGTTGGCCAACTCCAACACAAGTCTTTCTATTACAATCAGGTACTCGTAAGCATTAGCTGACAAGAAATGGAAAAACAATGTGTGAAGTTTTTTTATATAATCAGAACAGCGGCAACCCTGTTAGTGCGTAGAAGTGAGTTTTATTCGGTGCTATATAATTTGATTTTTTAGATAGTTGAAAGACTTTAAAAAGTTGTGTTTTTCAAAAACACATAGTGGCTGTGCCTCCTGTGTGGAGAAATATAAAAACTTGAAAGCTAAGTATCGAAAAATACTTAAATTATACTTGCAAAATTACATTTGTACATGTGTATGTATGTATTTACATATTTACATATGCATGTACATAGTTAAGTGCGTGTAATAAGCAACAACAATTGTTTTTTGTCTCCTTTTACTCGCATAGATTTTCTCAAATCAGCTGTGCAGGAAAGCAAGTGGCGCTGCCATTCGTACTACCGATATTTAGTTCAACTATTGGCCGGTAGGTGGCGCTGCACGAACATCCGCGTGCAGAGATCTGCACTATTCCAAGAGTGTAGAACTCAACCAGAGATCTGTCGCACTCTAAATTATATAATAAAGTAAATAAAATAAAATAAAATAAAACACAATAAAATAAAATAAAATAAAATAAAAATAAAATAAAATAAAATAAAATAAAACACAATAAAATAAAATAAAATAAAATAAAATAAAATAAAATAAAATAAAATAAAATAAAATAAAAATAAAATAAAATACAACAAAATAAAATAGATTAAAATAAAATACATGAGTGATCCAGGCACTCACTCTAACAATAACATATTGAGGAACAATGGGTATTTCACACTGAGGTGCAGTACCAATGAAACCAACCTGAAGGTACATACAGATAAAACATACGATCAAAGAGCACGATCCTGCTCTCCCGCTATTCCAGGAAATATTCCGCAATTTCCTCCATTCCAATCCTTAGGGAATTTAAACAACACAACAGCTGCATCAAACTCAAAAACGAGTAGTGAAATGCAAAAAGTGGGCGGAAAGGTTCAAACCGGAATGGACCGATATATAACAGTAGCTAAAAGAAAGCGGTCCCCGGAAAAAAGTGGTAAACCTAATAAAGCTTTAAAAAATTCCACGGTGAAAGAACCACCAAATGATGCACCCCAAGTAGCATTAGCCAATAACAGATTTAGCCTCCTTGCGCAAAAGGATGATAACACTCCGGAAATACCACAAAAAAAAGTCCAAACCTCCACCAATCTACCTGAGGGAACCAAGTTCAGGCTTACTTGTAAACAAATTGATAGGGGAGAAGAATTTCCACATTGTACCAATTAAAAAGGGAAATATCCAGGAAGTCAAAATCCAAACGTACGGCGAGGAATACTTCCGTAAAGTAACCAACGACTTTGAAAAAAACAAGAAGTCCAGCTGAAGAGTAGTAGAGTCTCAATGGCCGAGTGTGTTTATGCGTTGGGTCATTGCGGCTGAAGATGGAATGGACTCGGGTTCAATCCCCGGTGCATCCATTTCCGAAAAGAGTGCTGATGATCGAAAATGGTTTTTCGTGAAATAGCTATACACTCAACCTTCGCTGTAAATAGTTGTTGAATTTTTTTCCACTTCCCCCAACAATTAAAAATTGAATTAAAATAAAAATTTCGTGCTAAGCACTAAAAACTCTTTCAAGTAAAATTGTTAACGTTGTTTGGTATATACACAAAATAAATACCAACAACAATGTTCATTGCGAACTGCCTACAACAAAAATTCAGCACGTTTGTGGAGAATATATGCAAAAGCATATACACACTAACGTTAATGTTGAAAATGAAAAAGGCAAAAGTGGGGAAAATCCAACAGCTTGCACAGAGTCTCAATGGCCGAGTGTGTTTATGCGTATGAATAGTCAGTTTTGTGTTCGAAATTGAATTGACTTCCTTTATTTACTTTTACTCTCTTTTATACCAAAAATTCTTACACTAACTTACACTAATACATATATAATAAAGAATGAGTGTTCAACATATGCTGTGTCAGCATATGTGAATCATAAATATTTCGTCGGTGCACATTGGCAAACTGACGCTGTCGCTCAGTTGGTCATTGTGACCGCTCGGGCAATGCACTTGACAAAATGCAGCAAATGTAACTGGAGGCGCCATGTGTGGCGGTGTGTATATTTGATGCTAAACTCCCGCTGGGGTTTAACGGAATTTATTTGGGTCAGTTTGTTTTGACAATGTGTGCGGTATTCATGTACACAATAAATTATGTGTACATGACAACAACTGTAAGTGCGGTGTATTTATGTAATGCTACACCTTCCCCCTTAAAAAAAATAGATATATATTTGTATTCAACTATATATATCTATTTGAAAGACTTAGTGACCCACTTAACGTTTGTCTGAGTTGACAAAATTTATTAATTGCTTTTCGGCTCATATTGCCTGTGTTGCATAAAATTTTATTATTCATTTTTTTTTTGTTAAATTTGCTTTTCGTTTGCCCGCATTGCATTTTTATTTGGACATGAGCATTATTGTTTTTTTTTTTTTTTGTTCTTTTTACATTTGGTTCGTATATTCAGTACATTACATTTGTTTTTTTTTTTTTCTTTCGCGTGTGCCTGTTTATTAAAGTGAGTAAACTGGGACGCATATATTTACGTTATTACTAAATTATTATTATTAGATAAAGTGCAGTGCCTAATTTTAAATTGGTTTAAGCCTATTCTTATGAATAACTATTTCTTTTTTGTTTTTATTGCTATCTCCTATGCTATTTGGAATTAGAGTATAATTGTTATTCCTATCAATACTTTTAACTTTATAGTGTCCTGTATATCTATTTTCTAACTTATGGGAGGCCTCTTCTCTAACTGAAACTAAATCTCCTATCTTAATTTCCTTAATATAAATATTTTTGTCATAATTGGTTTTTTGTTTTTCTTTGGCTTCTTGAATTAATTTTCTTGCCCTTTATGGTGCTAATTGAAGTTGGTATTTTACTTCTTTGTCGTATGCCTCATGGTTGTATACCGGGCTAATTTTATTTTCTTTCAAAAATTCATAATTTGGTGGGTTTTTCCCAAATATAAGTTCGAACGGACAATAATTATGTGTTGTTGATGGCGTTGTATTGTAACAATATGCGAAATATTTGAGATATTCATCCCAATCGTCTTTGTCACTGGATACATATGCACGCATATATTCGTTGAATGTGCGGTGACTGCGTTCTACAGTACCCAAAGTCTGGTGATGATAAGGTGTTGAAGTTTTATGCTCAATTTTTAACAATTTACACAGTTCTGCGAACAGGCTGTTTTTGTATTCTGTGCCCATGTCTGTTAAAATTGTTTTCATTTGGCCATAAATCAAGATGAAATGCTCGAATATGGCTTTAGCGACAGTTATTGCATGTTTGCTTGGAACTGGGATCGTTACCAAATATTTGGTTAAATCGCATATAATGGTAACTGCATATTCGTTTCCATTTATCGACTTTGGTAATGGGCCTACTGTGTCAATTTGTACAATATCGAATGCCTTCGGAGGTGTCTCCGTTATTGTCATTGGTTCTTTTATATGTTTATGAATTTTATTTTTCTTACAGTGGATGCAGTTCTTTATGTATTTTCGTATGTCGTTTTTCATATTCAGCCAGCTATATTTCTGCTTGATTTTATCTGTCATGCGATTTATTCCTGGGTGGCCACCACTAATAGGATCGTCATGATATTTGTGCAGAATTTCTCTGATTTTCCCGGGATTTGTCACATATATAATCTCTGGGGTTAGAGCGATTGTTAACTTTTTGAGAACTTTATTACCCATTTCTATAAATTTGCCTACTGCAGTATAATTCTTTTTAAACAATTTGTCCCCTAAGGACAACTGTATTTGTACAAGTCCTAAATTGCCGGCTTCTCTTTCAAGCCTGGTAAAGAATTGTCCTAAGTGAATCTTATCCTCAACAATTAGGTTGCTTGTCTCAAAATTGCTACAAATTTTCTTTCCTTTTTTGAAATATAATTTCGGAGGATTGAAAACGAGCTCGACATGTCTTTTTACTTCAAATTTATTTAGCGCTTCGTATATTTTGGGGTTCTCTTTGTGACTTTCTTTAACTTCAGTATTATTACTGGTCTTTTTAGCTGCTGATCTTGTTGTTATTTTAAATATTTTATTTGCTTCCACTGACATATCTTTTAAATTTGAAATTGTTATGCGTGATAATGCATCCGCAATGTGATTTTCTTTTCTGGCTATATACTCCACCTCAAAATCGTACTCTTCTAAATCGAGTCTTACTCGTGTTAGCTTGGATGAAGGACTTTTCATTGAAAATAGGTATGTTAATGGGCGATGGTCGGTTTTTACTAAAAATTTTCTGCCATAGACGTATGGTCTGAAGAAGGTTATGGCCCAATGGATTGCGGCCAATTCTTTTTCTATCGTGGCTTTGTATATTTCACCTTTTGTGAATGACCTAGAAGCGTAAGCAATTGGTAACTGTTTGCCATCATGTTCTTGGCTAGGGACTGCTCCACAAGCGTACCCACTAGCATCTGTCGTTATGCAAAATTCTTTATCGAAGTCTGGGTATTGCAAAAGTGTTGAACTAATTAATGCTTCTTTTAAATAGAAAAAAGATTTTTGACATTCTTCTGTCCATTCGAAATTAACATTCTTTCTGCAAAGCCTGGTTAACTTTCTTGAATGTTCTGCAAAATTCGGTACAAATCTTCTATAATAATTACAGAATGCTACGAATCTTTTAACTTCGTCTGCTGTTTTTGGTGTTGGGTAATTTTGAACTGTTTCAAATTTGCTTGGGTCGGGTAATATTCCTTTGTTTGTACATTTATGTCCTAAATAAGTTACTTCTTGACTGAAAAATAGACATTTGTCTGGATGTGGTTTTAGGTTATATTTTCTACAGGTGGAGAATACGTCTCGTAAATTTTTTAACATATGGTTTTCAGAACAACCTAATACAACTAAATCATCCATGTAGAGAAATGCTTGAGATGGTTTGAGGCCTGCGAATGCTAGTGTCATCATTTTTTGGAATGAATTTGGTGCTACTTTTAATCCATATGGTAATCTTTTGAATCTATATGTGCCATTCTCGGCTGTGAATGAGGTTATATCCCTGGAATCTGGGTGTAATTCGATCTGATGAAAACCTGACATAAGGTCTAGGCATGAAAAATATTTTGCTCTTCCAAGTTGATCTAGAATATCATCAATTCTTGGGAGTGGGAATTTATCTGCTGCTAATTTTTTATTTACTTGTCTGTAGTCTACTACTAATCTCCATCTTTTTTCTGTATTCCCTGGGAGTGATTTTTTAGGGACTAATAAAATTGGACTATTATATTCTGAAATTGAAGGTTCTATTATATCATCTTTGATTAGCTTATTAACTTGATTTGTAATTTCTCCTTTTTGTGTCTGGGGTAATCTATAGTTTTTAATATAAACAGGGTTGTCATCCTTCATATATAATTTTTGTTTATAAAAATTATTAGAAGTAATTGGTTCTGTTTCTAGTGCAAATATATCTATGAATTCTGTGCAAATTGATGTTAATTGATCTTTAACAAAATTTGGAAAATTTTTCGTTAATCTTTTTAATTTTTCTTTGTCTGTGCAATTTTTACTGTGTGTGGTTGCTTTAACTAGTGTATAATCATCTAAATTTTCAGATTTAATTTTATAATTTTGAATAGTTGTGTTGTTATGTGTCGTGTTAATAATTCTAACGAAAGTTTGTTCGTTATTTGTAATGGTATTTGCAATATAAATGCCTTCAGATAGCTGTTGGTGTGGTATGAAAATGTTTTTATTATTTGTATTTGTGTTAATTTGTCTAATAACTTCTGATCTAGCTGGAATTGTGACTGTGTTGACAGACAGATAGTTTGTTAGATTCATTGTTATTGTTTGAGGGAAATCATATGGTCTTAGGATTAGTTTACCTTCTGTTTTTCCATAATCTAGAATGCAATTGTATTTCTTTATGAAATCTAGGCCTATTATTCCATCGCATGGGATTGGGAAGTTGTCGTCTACGACGTGAAATTTATGATAAATTAGAAGGTCATCGCCTTTTAGATCTACTTTGATTGTGCCTAAAGTGCTAGTTATTCCCTGACCAATGCCTTTCAAATCTGTGATTTGCTCAGTATTTATTTTTTCTTTATTATTTATTTGTTGTTTTTTAATTATGGAGATATCGGCTCCAGTATCGATTAAAAAATTTGAGTATGAATTGTTTAATGAAGTCCTTGTAGATATATAGCTGTTTAAATTTAGATTGAGTACGCATATTTTTCTTTTTGTTAATTTTGAAGTGGAGTTTCCTGGTTTTTCGCTTCGGTGCAGCTGCGCACGTTACGGGTTTGTGTGTATGGTCTGTTTGTGTTTCGGGATTGTGATCCTCTTTGATTGCCATTATTATTATTGTTGTTAGACCTTGAATTATTGTTGAATCTCGGTTGTGGTCTAAATCTCCTGCTTTGGTAATTCCCATAGTTGTTACTTCGGTAACCTCCACGGAAACTACTCCGGTACTGACTCTGTTGTCGTACATTTAGAATTGTGTTTGAGCTGCCCGTTATTTCGGTACAACTGTTAGTGAATTTCGAGATTGCATCGTTCATTGTTGTGAACGTTCCGGCTTGCATTATCATTTTGACTTTGTCATTAGAGCAGTTTTTGCACATGGCCTTAACTGCTGCCTGTGTTGAATATCTCGTGGCTAAATCTGGATTTAATCCATCAGAGATATATGCCCCTTCTAATGATAATAATGATAATGTAATTTTTTCTATTTCCGCTGTGTATTGGTTAGCAGTTTTGCTACGCTGTTGGATGTTCAGGAGTTTAGCAGTTAAAACTTCTACTGATTCACCCTTTATTGCGGTTTTTAGTTTATTTTTAATCTGTTCGATTGTGGTCTCATTACTGATAAAATTTCTTGCTGTACCTTTCAGCTTTGTCTTTATCATGGTAATGGCCAATGCCTCGTGTGTTTCCTTGATTTGTTCAAGTATATCGAGTGCATCTAGGAAGCTGTGTAAATTTTCCGGCTTACCATCAAACTCTGGTAGTACTGACGAAGCAGTTTTGATAAATTCTACTACCGTTTGTGGCATTGTGACGTTTACTGCTGGGATGTCTATTTTAAATTCTTCCACCGATGTGGCTTGACTTAATGAAGGTGAGGGGGTTCGGCTAGGGACGCGTACAGATAGAAGTATATAATGAAAAATCTATTTGAATTTCCTCCTCTACTGTTGTTGGTATTGTAGTTTCAATATCATGTCTGGCTAAAGAAGATACTAATTTATCTCGTACTGTAGCAAAAATTAAATAAGCTTCTTTTCTATGTTCTTCAGTAAAAAATTTATTTTTCTCGTTTATAATTTGTCTTATGTTTTTTAGAGCTTCCAAAATTATGTTGAAATGTTTTATTAAAGTTTCGTTTGTGATGTGTATGCTTTTATTTATGCATTTGTAAGACTTATGAGCCTTTTCTTTTTCTGCTGATAATAAGTCATATATTTCTTGCCATGTAGTCATTTCAACTTATATGCGTTGTTGCACATTGTTCAATTGTCTCAATTTATTTTTAATGTAATTTTTTTTTTATTAAAATTGCAATTGTGACAATTAACAATGTCATGACGCATCCAAAAATTGTTAGCCATTTGCTAGAAATTTCTTCTTCTACAATTGGATTTGCTTCAAATTTGACTATTCTGTTTTCAGAATTCTTTTCTTCTGAGCTTTCCTTACCTACTTCGTATCCTGCTATAGCTATTAAAACGCTGTTTAGCGCTACTTTCCACCATGCCATATTTAGAAATAAATAATTTGAAATTTTAAATTTTAATTTTATTTATTCCATTTATTCATTTATTTTTTTTTCTGAATTCTCTAATTTTCTGTCTTAATTTTATTATATCTTGTTTATTGGTACTTAAGTTTAATAACCTATAAGTTTCGGCTATTTCCTGGATTTTCTTTACTCTTCTACCTGCCCTTTTTCTCTTTTTGATTACTACTGGGGAAGGTATCTTGGGGATATCTTCCCTTTTAGCCTTGTTTCTTTTTCTATACTCTTCTATGGTTATTGGTTTTGGTGTTCCTCAGCAAATTTTATGAATTCCTTTATGGTGCTAACGCATCTATCAAAAATTTTATTGAATTCCTCCTGATTTTTAATGTCTTGTGACATTTTAAAAAAAAATATTTTCGAATTAAAAATTTTTATTATTATTTATTTATTCGGCAACGAGTTATTTTTTTCTTTTGTAAAAATTTTTAATTTTCTACATTACTCTCCTAATTGCCCTATTTGTTTCCTCTACCAACGTGGAAGGATACAATAAATCTTCCATCGTTGGTGCTCTGCCCATTCCTATGTATGCCCAAAATTGCCTTAACCAGTTAAGCTGATGCCTATTACTTCCTATTGCGCGAGATCTTGACCTACGTATTTCATATGCGTTTTCACGCTCTAAATTATCAATAGTATAATTTATTCTTTCGTAGTCAAGATCGTCAGGCAATGCACTATCCATAAGGGAAAAATTTTATATCAGTATTCTAGTTTACTCAAATTTTTTTTTTTTTTTATTAACTCTAAAAGTTTTCGAAAGCAAGCCTAAGTTCAAATTATATACATATCCTAAGCAATGTTACTTGCTGTTTGGTGAAGCGGCCGTTAGGCTGCTAAATTCATTCTAAACTTAATGTAAAAATTATACTTATATACTTATGTTGCTGCTCACGCTGCTCATCTTTGTTTAGTTGTTGTTGCTGCTCATCTTTGTTATCGGTCCGCTTACCCAAATTGTATGTATTTGCAATGTTTTATCCATTGCTTTTGTATCAGAGCTTTGGTGGATTGCTATGTTGTTCTTGTTGTCTCGAAGCTTTGGTGGCTTGCTATGTTTTTCTTGTTGGTTTCGGTATATTGGCATAAAGTTTGTGCTTTGCCTGTTGTTATTTCTGTATGTATATATGACTCCAGTTTTAATATGCGTGGATGTACATATGTCGAACTGCCGTATATGTATAATGCCGTTGATTTATATGTACAATGCCGTTGATTTATGTATATGTACAATGCCGTTGATTTATTTGTATGTGCCATAAAAATTCCATGGCATCCTGTGGCTTGGCATAACGGTTAGTCCTTATGAACCGTAGTACCGATAAAGGTTAGTCCTTATGAACCGTAGTACTGATAAAGGTTAGTCCTTATGAACCGTAGTACTGATAAAGGTTAGTCCTTATGAACGATTTCGCTTTCCAGCAAATTTTTCGTTCATAAGTTTCACCAAAACTGGCGGATCGCCATATAATAAAAATGAATAGTCAGTTTTGTGTTCGAAATTGAATTGACTTCCTTTATTTACTTTTACTTTCTTTTATACCAAAAATTCTTACACTAACTTACACTAATACATATATAATAAAGAATGAGTGTTCAACATATGCTGTGTCAGCATATGTGAATCATAAATATTTCGTCGGTGCACATTGACAAACTGACGCTGTCGCTCAGTTGGTCATTGTGACCGCTCGGGCAATGCACTTGACAAAATGCAACAAATGTAACTGGAGGCGCCATGTGTGGCGGTGTGTATATTTGATGTTAAACTCCCGCTGGGGTTTAACGGAATTTATTTGGGTCAGTTTGTTTTGACAATGTGTGCGGTATTCATGTACACAATAAATTATGTGTACATGACAACAACTGTAAGTGCGGTGTATTTATATAATGCTACAATTGCGGCTGAAGATGGAATGGACTCGGGTTCAATCCCCGGTGCATCCACTTCCGAAAAGAGTGCTGATGATCGAAAATGGTTTTTCGTGAAATAGCTATAAACTCAACCTTCGCTGTAAATAGTTGTTGAATTTTTTTCCACTTCCCCCAACAATTAAAAATTGAATTAAAATAAAAATTTCGTGCTAAGCACTAAAAACTCTTTCAAGTAAAATTGTTAACGTTGTTTGGTATATACACAAAATAAATACCAACAACAATGTTCATTGCGAACTGCCTACAACAAAAATTCAGCACGTTTGTGGAGAATATATGCAAAAGCATATACACACTAACGTTAATGTTGAAAATGAAAAAGGCAAAAGTGGGGAAAATCCAACAGCTTGCACAGAGTCTCAATGGCCGAGTGTGTTTATGCGTTGGGTCATTGCGGCTGAAGATGGAATGGACTCGGGTTCAATCCCCGGTGCATCCACTTCCGAAAAGAGTGCTGATGATAGAAAATGGTTTTTCGTGAAATAGCTATACACTCAACCTTCGCTGTAAATAGTTGTTGAATTTTATGAATTCCTTTATGGTGCTAACGCATCTATCAAAAATTTTATTGAATTCCTCCTGATTTTTAATGTCTTGTGACATTTTAAAAAAAAATATTTTCGAATTAAAAATTTTTATTATTATTTATTTATTCGGCAACGAGTTATTTTTTTCTTTTGTAAAAATTTTTAATTTTCTACATTACTCTCCTAATTGCCCTATTTGTTTCCTCTACCAACGTGGAAGGATACAATAAATCTTCCATCGTTGGTGCTCTGCCCATTCCTATGTATGCCCAAAATTGCCTTAACCAGTTAAGCTGATGCCTATTACTTCCTATTGCGCGAGATCTTGACCTACGTATTTCATATGCGTTTTCACGCTCTAAATTATCAATAGTATAATTTATTCTTTCGTAGTCAAGATCGTCAGGCAATGCACTATCCATAAGGGAAAAATTTTATATCAGTATTCTAGTTTACTCAAATTTTTTTTTTTTTTTATTAACTCTAAAAGTTTTCGAAAGCAAGCCTAAGTTCAAATTATATACATATCCTAAGCAATGTTACTTGCTGTTTGGTGAAGCGGCCGTTAGGCTGCTAAATTCATTCTAAACTTAATGTAAAAATTATACTTATATACTTATGTTGCTGCTCACGCTGCTCATCTTTGTTTAGTTGTTGTTGCTGCTCATCTTTGTTATCGGTCCGCTTACCCAAATTGTATGTATTTGCAATGTTTTATCCATTGCTTTTGTATCAGAGCTTTGGTGGATTGCTATGTTGTTCTTGTTGTCTCGAAGCTTTGGTGGCTTGCTATGTTTTTCTTGTTGGTTTCGGTATATTGGCATAAAGTTTGTGCTTTGCCTGTTGTTATTTCTGTATGTATATATGACTCCAGTTTTAATATGCGTGGATGTACATATGTCGAACTGCCGTATATGTATAATGCCGTTGATTTATATGTACAATGCCGTTGATTTATGTATATGTACAATGCCGTTGATTTATTTGTATGTGCCATAAAAATTCCATGGCATCCTGTGGCTTGGCATAACGGTTAGTCCTTATGAACCGTAGTACCGATAAAGGTTAGTCCTTATGAACCGTAGTACTGATAAAGGTTAGTCCTTATGAACCGTAGTACTGATAAAGGTTAGTCCTTATGAACGATTTCGCTTTCCAGCAAATTTTTCGTTCATAAGTTTCACCAAAACTGGCGGATCGCCATATAATAAAAATGAATAGTCAGTTTTGTGTTCGAAATTGAATTGACTTCCTTTATTTACTTTTACTTTCTTTTATACCAAAAATTCTTACACTAACTTACACTAATACATATATAATAAAGAATGAGTGTTCAACATATGCTGTGTCAGCATATGTGAATCATAAATATTTCGTCGGTGCACATTGACAAACTGACGCTGTCGCTCAGTTGGTCATTGTGACCGCTCGGGCAATGCACTTGACAAAATGCAACAAATGTAACTGGAGGCGCCATGTGTGGCGGTGTGTATATTTGATGTTAAACTCCCGCTGGGGTTTAACGGAATTTATTTGGGTCAGTTTGTTTTGACAATGTGTGCGGTATTCATGTACACAATAAATTATGTGTACATGACAACAACTGTAAGTGCGGTGTATTTATGTAATGCTACAATTGCGGCTGAAGATGGAATGGACTCGGGTTCAATCCCCGGTGCATCCACTTCCGAAAAGAGTGCTGATGATCGAAAATGGTTTTTCGTGAAATAGCTATACACTCAACCTTCGCTGTAAATAGTTGTTGAATTTTTTTCCACTTCCCCCAACAATTAAAAATTGAATTAAAATAAAAATTTCGTGCTAAGCACTAAAAACTCTTTCAAGTAAAATTGTTAACGTTGTTTGGTATATACACAAAATAAATACCAACAACAATGTTCATTGCGAACTGCCTACAACAAAAATTCAGCACGTTTGTGGAGAATATATGCAAAAGCATATACATACTAACGTTAATGTTGAAAATGAAAAAGGCAAAAGTGGGGAAAATCCAACAGCTTGCACAGAGTCTCAATGACCGAGTGTGTTTATGCGTTGGGTCATTGCGGCTGAAGATGGAATGGACTCGGGTTCAATCCCCGGTGCATCCACTTCCGAAAAGAGTGCTGATGATCGAAAATGGTTTTTCGTGAAATAGCTATACACTCAACCTTCGCTGTAAATAGTTGTTGAATTTTTTTCCACTTCCCCCAACAATTAAAAATTGAATTAAAATAAAAATTTCGTGCTAAGCACTAAAAACTCTTTCAAGTAAAATTGTTAACGTTGTTTGGTATATACACAAAATAAATACCAACAACAATATTCATTGCGAACTGCCTACAACAAAAATTCAGCACGTTTGTGGAGAATATATGCAAAAGCATATACACACTAACGTTAATGTTGAAAATGAAAAAGGCAAAAGTGGGGAAAATCCAACAGCTTGCACAGAGTCTCAATGGCCGAGTGTGTTTATGCGTATGAATAGTCAGTTTTGTGTTCGAAATTGAATTGACTTCCTTTATTTACTTTTACTCTCTTTTATACCAAAAATTCTTACACTAACTTACACTAATACATATATAATAAAGAATGAGTGTTCAACATATGCTGTGTCAGCATATGTGAATCATAAATATTTCGTCGGTGCACATTGACAAACTGACGCTGTCGCTCAGTTGGTCATTGTGACCGCTCGGGCAATGCACTTGACAAAATGCAGCAAATGTAACTGGAGGCGCCATGTGTGGCGGTGTGTATATTTGATGCTAAACTCCCGCTGGGGTTTAACGGAATTTATTTGGGTCAGTTTGTTTTGACAATGTGTGCGGTATTCATGTACACAATAAATTATGTGTACATGACAACAACTGTAAGTGCGGTGTATTTATATAATGCTACAATTGCGGCTGAAGATGGAATGGACTCGGGTTCAATCCCCGGTGCATCCACTTCCGAAAAGAGTGCTGATGATCGAAAATGGTTTTTCGTGAAATAGCTATACACTCAACCTTCGCTGTAAATAGTTGTTGAATTTTTTTCCACTTCCCCCAACAATTAAAAATTGAATTAAAATAAAAATTTCGTGCTAAGCACTAAAAACTCTTTCAAGTAAAATTGTTAACGTTGTTTGGTATATACACAAAATAAATACCAACAACAATGTTCATTGCGAACTGCCTACAACAAAAATTCAGCACGTTTGTGGAGAATATATGCAAAAGCATATACATACTAACGTTAATGTTGAAAATGAAAAAGGCAAAAGTGGGGAAAATCCAACTGCTTGCACAGAGTCTCAATGACCGAGTGTGTTTATGCGTTGGGTCATTGCGGCTGAAGATGGAATGGACTCGGGTTCAATCCCCGGTGCATCCACTTCCGAAAAGAGTGCTGATGATCGAAAATGGTTTTTCGTGAAATAGCTATACACTCAACCTTCGCTGTAAATAGTTGTTGAATTTTTTTCCACTTCCCCCAACAATTAAAAATTGAATTAAAATAAAAATTTCGTGCTAAGCACTAAAAACTCTTTCAAGTAAAATTGTTAACGTTGTTTGGTATATACACAAAATAAATACCAACAACAATGTTCATTGCGAACTGCCTACAACAAAAATTCAGCACGTTTGTGGAGAATATATGCAAAAGCATATACACACTAACGTTAATGTTGAAAATGAAAAAGGCAAAAGTGGGGAAAATCCAACAGCTTGCACAGAGTCTCAATGGCCGAGTGTGTTTATGCGTTGGGTCATTGCGGCTGAAGATGGAATGGACTCGGGTTCAATCCCCGGTGCATCCACTTCCGAAAAGAGTGCTGATGATAGAAAATGGTTTTTCGTGAAATAGCTATACACTCAACCTTCGCTGTAAATAGTTGTTGAATTTTTTTCCACTTCCCCCAACAATTAAAAATTGAATTAAAATAAAAATTTCGTGCTAAGCACTAAAAACTCTTTCAAGTAAAATTTTTAACGTTGTTTGGTATATACACAAAATAAATACCAACAACAATGTTCATTGCGAACTGCCTACAACAAAAATTCAGCACGTTTGTGGAGAATATATGCAAAAGCATATACACACTAACGTTAATGTTGAAAATGAAAAAGGCAAAAGTGGGGAAAATCCAACAGCTTGCACAGAGTCTCAATGGCCGAGTGTGTTTATGCGTTGGGTCATTGCGGCTGAAGATGGAATGGACTCGGGTTCAATCCCCGGTGCATCCACTTCCGAAAAGAGTGCTGATGATCGAAAATGGTTTTTCGTGAAATAGCTATACACTCAACCTTCGCTGTAAATAGTTGTTGAATTTTTTTCCACTTCCCCCAACAATTAAATGATTTTGATTTCTGCGGTACGGGCATCTGCGTCGTCCGTCGTTGAATAATCGGTTACATACAAATCCCATTGAATAGGTTGGATCAGCTGACACGGTAGACGGGTTTACGTTCTCGACTAACTGGACTATTAGCTTTGCATCCATGTGTACATGTGTAACTACGCACATTCATATATAGTGAGTTTATACGTATCAGCGCTTGAGGAGAGGCAAAAGAAGGGTCGGGAGCCGTGGTGTAGATCCGTTTACTCTTACCCGCAAATTCGACCAAGGCGCCTTGAGTAGGGAAAAGCAGAGGACAAGATAAACCAAAGCATACGTGCATTCATTTGTCATCGGCAACAATAGTCAGACCCCTCTTCCAATCTCCAGTGGCGCAAAGGCCACTCAAGACAGATATGGATGTATATGTGTGAGTCATCCTAATACACAGTGAAGTAGGTAAATGCTGAATGTTGTGTTGAAATCAACGCAAAAAAATTTAATGTCAATCCACCGTTGCCTGAAGGGGAGATAAAAAAATTATAGTGGACAACATATCCCTGCAGCGAAAGTAACCAGTTGCAAACTAGAATTATACCAGTATGCCTTAAACAGTCAACTACTTGCCCCACTGTAAATTTCCCATGTAAATATCTGGTATTTTTCGTGTGTTAATGTCCTAGGAAATGACAATTGTCTTCCTCTGCATAAGCACATACCAGTTATATACCAGTCGAACACATACCAAATAAATAATAGCTTAAAAAACTAAAAAACACGCTTTAATCTTAAAAATCGTACTAAAAATTGAGAAATAACTTAATTAGAAACAAAATGATGAACGAAAATATAAGTATTTAAGGAAAAGCGTCGGGTGCTCAGTATGTCAAAAAATATTTAAAATCGCTGTTTTTTTTACTAATATTTTTATTTTGACATTTTTGAGATTTCATATATCGTACTCTTTAATTTCGCAACTAAGTATATTTTTGTACTAGTTGTACGAATCGAATATATTCATGTTCAAATATTATTGAGCACCCCCACGCTTTTCCTTAAATACTTATATTTTCGTTCATCATTTTGTTTCTAATTAAATTATTTCTAAATTTTTAGTACGATTTTTAAGATTAAAGCGTGTTTTTTAGTTTTTTAAGCTATTATTTATTTTCAACTTTTTAGTTAAATTTTTAATTAAAGGATGTTTTATGCGGACGCAAGAATAAAAGTAAAAAGAAGTCTGATGAAGAGATGTGGTGATCTCCGAAATAGATCTACATACATATGTATTTATAACTTCAACCAAAAATATTAATTTTTCACATACATTTTTCCTTATAAAAAAACATTGGTGATGAGAGCTCAAAAATGAAGCCTAAACGAAAAAATATCAACTAATATGTACTATGTGTATCGAAGCAAAACTATTTCAGTTTTTAATCGGAGATATGCTTTTCTTTATTTGCCTGTGCATATTCACAATGAACAGTCAGCGCTCCAAAATATTCTCAATGTCCTATAAGCACTTCCATATTTTTCTTGTATACCAAAAATAGTAAACAACTTCTTGAAAATAAAAATTGCCAAACACATGTGAAAGTTACCAAGAAACCAACAGCGAAAAAATAACCTATTTTGGTAATTACCAAGTTCGGCAACCGTGCTATAAGTGCTATAATTTATAGCCTATAAATAGAATTTGAACAAACGAAAACACAAAACCAGTTCTTGCTTCGCATACGTACATATGTATGTACATATTGTTTTTTCTTTGCAAATACAGCAACAAAGCTTGTTATTTATTGGCTTGCATACGGGAGTGAATTGAATGAAATTCATAGAGGCTATTTTGAAGAGAGGTAACTTAAAAGCCTCAATGAAGCATGGAATAGAATGTTGAATGTCCCACTATATGATGTCGTTGGGTTGAATCCCATGTTGATGTCACGTTTCGAATCCGGAGGTGAATAGAAATAATAGAAGAGAGAACACAATAAAAGTAAAGTGAATGTTTTAAAAAAATAATAATTGAGTTAAACTTTGCAAATTTTAGGATGGGATGAAGTTACATACATACATACATACATACATACATACATACATACATACATACATACAGGTGAAGCTAATAAAAGCGTGTTAAAAAAGTTAGTTCACAGTACAGTAGAAGTAAATACAGTTTAAGTACAGCTTTTGACATGCTCAACAGAAGTGGTGCGATCGGAATAATACTATTCGAATAACACTCTTCGAATAATACTATTCCAATAGTAGTATGTATGTACATGCATAATTTGGGAATTCCACTTGCCTTCGCACAAGTCAGAGTACGTATATATATATGTACATACATATGTATGTATGTATTTACAAAAGCAAAAGCACACATACATACATTCAATAGCTATTCGCGAATAGTGGTATTCGAATAGTGATATTCGAATAGTACTATTCGAATAGTATTTATTCGAATATACGAATAAATTATTTGAATAAATATTATTCGAATTACGAATACCTTTCGAATAAAAGGATTTTTTATTCGAATAATTTTTATTCGAATAGTCCCATCCCTAATGTATATGCATAGCTACGTGCATGAGAGTTTATGTGACAGCAGCGAAAAGATTCTCAATTGGCTGATGTAAACAACCGCATATGTATATAGATGTACATATATACATATGCACGTATATAATCTCATAATACACAATATTATAGCCCAGTTAGTCGAGAACGTAAACCCGTGTACCGTGTCAACTGATTCAACCTATTTAATGGGATTTGTATGTAACCGATTATTCAACGACGTAGGACGCAGAAGCCCGTACCGCAGAAATCAAAATCATTTTGATTTTTTACGTAAAAGCGTGTCAGCTGATCGCTCGCATGGTTGCAAGGTAGAAGGGTTGCCAGTTGAACATTTTTAGTTATTAAATATTTAAACAGTAATTTTCACAGCATTATACAACTAACTTAACAAGATTGTAAAATGTTATCGAATATACATATATGTGTTCACATGGAAAAAATAGTATGTCTACTTAAACGAACCATTTATGATTACTTTAATTGTTGGGGTAATTGGAAAAAAAAATTCAACAACTATTTACAGCGAAGGTTGAGTGTATAGCTATTTCACGAAAAACCATTTTCGATCATCAGCACTCTTTTCGGAAGTGGATACTACCGGGAATTGAACCCGAGTACATTCCATCTTCAGCCGCAATGACCCAACGCATAAACACACTCGGCCATTGAGACTTTGTGCAAGCTTACTTTAATTTTTGAAAAAAAAAAGGAAAGAAAACGTTTATAATTTTTTTTTTTAAATCCCAAACAAAATGTAAATATATATATATATATATATATATATATATATATATATATATAAATTAATAACAAGATAATAGCTTTGTTGAACAACTTTACTTGCAAGTACTTGCAAAAAGAGCGTCAATGTCAAATGAAGAGTAAAAACGAGAAAAAGAGAAAATTATCAACCAAGAAAACAGCTGATACGCTGTTTTGACAATTTGATTTTTAGGTTAGGTTGTAATTGAAATTTTTGAAATTGGAAATGAATGGAAATAACTGAATTAGGAAAACAAAATTCTACTTTGACTATTCCACAACATCATCAAGATTCGTTTTTGCGCTAACTTATTTAGTACACAATTAGAAATTTGCATTTAAAATGTTTGTATATTTCCAATTAAAATTTTTGTGATCATATATTTTTGACACTTCTATTTTTTTAAAGCTGCTAGTAGTTGCAAGTGAAAATTTTACTTGCAGCGTTTATCAACTCTCTCGAGGTCTTACTCTCTCAATTTGGCTCTCTTTTGCGAATTTTTTTGGTTATTGAACATAAATTCGTAAGTATTCGTAAAAATATGTAAAAATGAACACTCCTAATAAATGAATATATTACTGAAAATTAAAGCAAAAATTGTATTTATCCACAATGGTGGCGGTATTTTCTTAATTGATAACTCTTGGTAGTCTTCTTCTGCAATTTTTCTACATTAAAAAGTTATAAATTGCCACAATAAATCTGAGTTTCTGTAACAAAATCAATTAAAGTGATGTCACTAATAATACGATCCACACTTTGTCACCACCTATTTATACTAGAAAAGATATGAGTTACAGAAACTCAATACAGATTTCTTAATTAAACACAGATTTTTGTGAGAATCTTGTTGCTTCCCAATATAATTTTTTTATGGATTTTCAGTTGTAAATTTAATCTTCTGACTGTGTTTTTTGTTATTTTATGTTTTAGCCCTTGATAACTATCACCAAGGTGTGACGGAAATATAATGGGCAGAAACAAAATTACAAGAAAAATGTGTTTTAATTAGCAACTAAGCCGTAAAAAAGTAACTAAATTAACAACTTTAAAAACGATTAAATTAGTATTTTCTTGTCATTTGGCAAATAATGCACATTTGTGTATTGAAGAGTAATCCGCATAACACTTTGAAGATTAGTAAAAATCTTGTTTGTTCAAAAATGACTAAATGGCAACCCTGCCAAAATGTAAACAAACTATATATATATGTAAATATGTGTGAGTAAAATAGCTGATTGCTCCGTTGCCCCACGGGCTCAAAAAATCCTAAAAATTGCATACGGGCGTTTGCGTCAGCGGGCGGACCACACATTCTTGACTAACTGGGCTATTAGCGACAAGATCGCCATCGAACCCATGAATATAGATCAGAGATCCCCAAAACTCTAACTGCAGCAGTGTTAGTAACTGCAGCAGTATTAGTGAAAAACGACTAATTGAGTGCCCAGCTACTACCGTCGCATCGTTCAGTAGCTTGCGGGCAAGCAAAAAGACAACAACGTGCACGCATATATTTTTCGCTTTTATGCGCTGCTATACCACGTCGCACAATGCAATACGAAAAATACTTTATGATGCCCAATGCTTGCGCGACGTCGTATAAAAGCGTATGAAAACGAAGTATGCGTGTACGTTGTTATCTTTTTGCTTGCCCGCAAGCAACTGAATCGTCGCAAGGTCGTAGATGGTCACCTAACTTTTGCGCTCTTACTACGACAAAACGAGAGAGTATAAAAATCTATGTGAGTTGAGCGTTGCACCTCAGTGCTATGAAACGAAGACCCCTGATATAGATATACATGAATTAGTTATGATTTACATTCCTTGATGGACATAGAAACACGTATATAAATAAGTAAACGCTTGCAAAACGGTGACAGGTAACAAGGTCAACGGAAATAATGTCAATTGACCTTATTTCCCACCCGGTTGGCAAATAAGGTCAATTGACATTATTGCGTTTTTTGAAAACGCAATAAGGTCAACGAAAATTTGGAAATAAAATAATTGACCTTATTTCCCAATCCAAATGGAAATAATGTCAACTGTGCTTAAAACTTGTTCATTCATGAAAATATTTGCTGAGTTCTTCTGCAAACCCGTTATGAGTACCGTTTGTTAATGAATGAAAATACAATTTTACTCGCTCTTATGTTACTACAAATTAGTTGATAAGTGAATTTAGTGAAGTGTGGTCGTCGAAAAAGAGTTGCCAACACAGCAAAAATATTTCAATAAATTATATAATAATGTAAAGTATATTAAATATCTAGTTATACAAAAATTTAAATAAAAATGTATATAAAAACTATGTCTACTTGCCTTATCCTGCGGCATGGCAAAAAAGTAGGAAAATGAAAATTTGGAATTAAAAATCGCGCGATTTTTTATTCCAAACTTTCGCCTGCGGCGATTTTCTTTTCTCATAAAAAGCAGTTTAGAAAAATGAAAATTTGGAATTAAAAATCGCGCGATTTTTTATTCCAAATTTTCGCCTGCGGCGCTTTTCGTTTCTCATAAAAAGCAGTTTAAAAAAATTAAAATTTGGAATTAAAAATCGCGCGATTTTTTATTCCAAATTTTCGCCTGCGGCTCTTAACTTTTCTAATAACAGCAGCGACGCGAACCGACACGGACCGCTGCGAAGCTAAATGCTCGAAAACGCAATAATGTCAATTGACGTTATTTCCCAACCGGGTGGGAAATAAGGTCAATTGACCTTATTTCCATTGACCTTGTTACCTGCCACCTTGCAAAACAGCTCAGCAAAAGAGCAAGCAGTCTAAGAAGAGGCCAGGTATGTACGTACTATATGCATGTATATAGATATTGGAATGTCATTGAAGGAGAGCTATTCCAAGAAGAACATATTTACATGAACTTATTTAATTGCTCGGGGAGGGACACACACATATATATATATATACACACACATGTATATATATATATATGAATATAAGAAAATCTGTAATACGTACATATGTATGTCATAGTAGTAGGGATGGGCAAATTGGAAAAATATATCGATATATATTATATCGATATTTAAAAAAACATCGATTTATGCCGTGTAAAAACATCGATATATCAATATATCGAAAGGGTCGGCTTTACATTAAGGAAGCACGCCCCGCAAAAACCCATTTTTTCACAGGGTTAGAGGTGCTCTCGCAGATCTCAAAACTGATATCCAAACTTGCCGGAGACTTATAGTTTACTAGATATTTGTTGTTAAAGTTGGACGTGTCTACATACATATATTCTACCAATTCTGAAGTATAAACATAAAAATCATTAAGAATTGCGTGAAGAAGAAAGTAATGTAAATTCAAGCACCCGGACATTATTGTTATACCACTTCCTAAAAATGTTCTGCTGTTAAATTCAAAGCGAATCAGAAATGTATGAAAAATATCGAATTTGGCTCGAAATGACGAAAAATTATCGATTATCGATGCACGGTAGTTCAAAATATCGTCGATATTATCGGCTGTACTATTTTTAAAATATCGATATATTGATATATCGATATATATCGCCCAACCCTACATAGTAGAATAGTTACTTAAGCTCCTGCCAAACGATGCAATGAAAGTGCTTTCCGAAAGTGTCAAATCATTGAAAGAAATTCATGAGTATCCACACGACGCAATGATAGTGCTTTCAGAAAGCACTTTTTACCTCCACTTTCCGAAAACTTTCAGGAATTACTTTTCGTTTGTCCACACGGTGAAAGGAAAATGAGTTTTTGAAAGTACTTTCTGGCAGCTGTCAAATTAAATTCAAACAGCTGTGAGAGCGAGACAGATGTAGGAGAGCAAACAGCTTGTTGTGTGACTCACACAGTGTGATTCTAGCCACACACCTTGCAATTTTTCATACAACTTGAGAAAGTTGCGCTGGAAATCGCAACATATTTCGGGCTGTTGTATGAAGTTGTGTATCGGTTGTACGAAAAATCAAAAAGTTTTGATTTTTTGGCAAGTTTTACAACTTGGTTGCATTGTTTGGGGGCATGTTGTTCAACATTTCATTTTATGAGAATTCTTGAAGTGAACACATCAAATTAAAATAAGTAAAAATAAGCGAATTCAACACAAAAAACATAAATATTTGTAGAATAAATAACGCAAAATGGAAAGCTTGCAGGAACCACTTTTTTGTAATATTTTTTCTTTTAATTATCGTACTTTTGCTGTACGTTCTTCATCTTCCTACAAGCGCAATATTATCCTATTCCATGTTCACTCAAAGTAATTTTTTACAAAATGAGATTGTACAACATGGTTGTACAATAAATTACACCGCATGTAAGCAAACAGTCCAACTCGATTGCAACCAAGTTGGGTCAACGGTCGCACCGTGTATGGCTACGGTAAGAGCAAACAGCTGTGCATGGAATGGTGATGGTGGAGACTTTTGTGTTTTTTGTGTTCATATGAAAAATATAACGTGATAATTAATTATTTTAATAATTGTATTTTGTTTATACATATGTATTTTTATAAAGAAAACATTTACATGCCGGTTCGATCATTTAGACAACACTCGTATCAGCTAGCAACTTTCAGAAAGTAAAACACTTTCAGATGTAACAATTGAAAGTGAAAAGTATTTTTCTCGCAGCTAGACGATGAAAGTTTTTCGTAAGAAAGTAATTGCTGAAATTTCGGAAGACACTTTCAGAAGTACTTTTCTGGTGGCTACACGAGAAAATTTTACTTTTTCACTTTCTGAAAGCACTTTCATTGCATCGTCTGGCAGGAGCTTTAGACAGTAAGAGAGCGAAGTAGACATTTAAGAGATTGAAGAATTGAGCTTTAGTTAAGGTTCGCTTTGGAAGGGAGTGTTGTGAGAGATTGAGCGCGGCGAGAACGCAAACTGACGAACGTAAATAAATGTTGGGAGTACATGCAAGCCGAGAGATCGAGATCGCGCTGAACGCATTTACACGCATACTCCAAGTGCCATCTCATCTGATTTTGAAATTGTCCATGCTTCTGCGCGATACATGAGGACTGGAACGATGAGCGTCCTGTAGAGTGTGATTTTTGTTTGTCGAGAGAGGACTTTACTTTTCAGTTGCCTACTTAGTCCGAAGTAGCATTTATTGGCAAGCGTGATTCTTCGTTGGATCTCCGTGCTGACATCATTCTTGGTGTTAATGCTGGTTCCCAAATAGACGAAGTCCTTAACAGTTTCGAATTTGTAGCTATCAACATTGACGTGGCTGCCAAGGCGTGCTGTTTCTTTGTGTGACGCACACATATATGTGGGTGCACAGAGTTTTTGATAGATGTGGTGAGTTCACATGAGATTGATGTCGTGTGGTGAATTTCGCCTCGCTTAATCGAGCAACAGAAGATGTAAAATTTGACGTGCAGGAAAAGCACGATAGTTGTAATTTTGATATTTGTTTATTTTCATTAAACGATATGAACGCTATCGTACTATATCAATGAGCCATATTTATCACGATGAGCCAAGTAGTATAAGATCACATTGAAAAGTTTGTTAAATAAAAAACCATGAATTGCTAAACGAAGATACTGGTGTGTGTGATGGATGGAAGGGAGCGCCTAGGTAAAGCCGGGTGTTCCATGTATCTGGGAGATGAAATGGGAGCGATGGGCAACGAAACAGTGGTGAAGGGGGTAGAAGTGAATAGGGGAAGTGAATTGGACTGACGTTAGGGGCCATCCGTTCGGGCCTTGGATGGCAATGGTAGGGTTGGGACAGCAGATAGGCAGCCTTGAATTTATGGAGGCAAACTGCAAAGTAAGGGGGGTAAGAGAACCCGTGAATCGATCGTGGGGACTGTAGTACCATGGCATGATTTTTTTTGTTTGCCGTCAGCACAGTATTTTTATCATACAAAATGAGGATGATCCTAACTACCCACCCCATTCCGATGAGCTGAGTCGAAAAAGCAAGCATGCCAAGGGGGATCATCGAGCCAAATCAACATCTGGCGATGCGGTGCGTGCTCAAGCAGGGTAAGCGGTAACATAATATATACATGATTGTTGGAACAGTAGTCAGGCATAGTCGATCCGTGAAATTAAACTTTCTTAATAATGGGGACTGGTACGTACTCCACAACCGATTGTTCAGATATATCCGACTTGGGGTATAACCTCTCTATTTGAGAAGACAAAGACGTGAAACCTTGTAGTGCTTGTAGTGACATTAAGAGAAATGATATCAGTCATAATCGGATGACTAGAGCATATAGCATAGTCGATCCGTGAAATTAAACTTTCTTAATAATGGGGACTGGTACGTACTCCACAACCGATTGTTCAGATATATCCGACTTGGGGTATAACCTCTCTATTTGAGAAGACAAAGTGCTTGTAGTGACATTAAGAGAAATGATGTCAGTCATAATCGGATGACTAGAGCATATAGCTCCCATATAGCCGATTGTTCAGATAAAGGTGATTTGCCTGCATCATGAAACGTGTAAAGACTATGGCATGGTATCTATAAGACAGCCGTGTTCTTACTTGTTATTTATGTATTTATTCCGAAATATTTCATTTTATGTAAATAATTTATTATACTCAGCTGTACTACACCATTTCCACATGGATTTTAGAAAACGTCAATTGGATTTTAGAAAGTGAAAATTGGATTTTAGAAAAGTAGATTAGAAATACAATTCAAATTTTCCAAAATCCAATTGACTCTTTCTAAAATCCAGTTGACGCTTTCTACAATCCACCTGGAAATGGTGTAGTACACAGAGTATTATAATTTTGATTTCATAACGGTAGATTGTACCAGAATGAAATAATCGAGATATATATAGACTTATATATATCAAAATGATCAAGGTGAAAAGAGAAATCGATTGAGTCATGTCCGCCCGTCTGTCCGCTGGGCGCACGATAACTCGCGCAAAAATTGAGATATTTTCATGAAATTTGGAATGCAAGTTGGTATCGAGACTGGAACGGTTGGTATTGAAAATGAGCGAAATCGGACCATGACCACGCCCACTTCCCCTATATAGTAAAAATCGGAAATTTTGTATCTCAGTCACTAATAGAGCTGGAGTGACAAAATTTCACCCACGTATTGAGCTCAGGCCCTTATGAAGAAATATGGTGAAATTTTGGAAAATGGGCGGTGCCACGCTCACTTTTTAAGAGGCAAGCACTGAAAGTTTTATGAGTCATAACTCAGAAACCGTTGAAGATATATCGATGAAATCTGGTACGCGTGATATACTTGCTTAGGCAAAAATTGCCAAAATCGGTTGACGACCACGCCCACTTTTATATATGGGTATTATAAAGTGGCCTAATAAAAACATTTTAAGCGATATCTCTGTCAAATATAAAGATATATCATTGAAAATTTATGGCAGGAGTCCAACTATGGACATAAAACAAGAAAAAACACAAAAATTTTGGAAAATGGGCGTGGCACCGGCTCCTTTTAGGAGCAGGAATATACGAGATTTCTTAGCCTATAACTCGACAAATAATTGATATATTATGACGAAACTTGGTGTATATACTTTTATTACTTGTAGTAATACATGTTCGAAATGTTAGCGAAATCGGTTGACGACCACGCCCGCTTTTATATATGTGAACTATAAAGTGGCCTAATAAAAACATTTTAAGCGATATTTTGTCAAATATAAAGATAATTAATTGAAAATTTGAGGCATGAGTTCTACAATAGACCGGAAACAAAAAATAGAAAAACTTTGGAAAATTGGCGTGGCTCCGCCTCTTTTTAGACAAAGGAATCTACGAGATTCCGGAGCCCATAACTCGACAAATAATTGAGATATTATGACGAAACTTTGTTTATACACTTTTATAACTTGTGTTAATATACATAAAAAAAATTTATTGAAAAAATAAAAAGTATAAAAATTAAAATTAAAAATAATAATTTCGTGCTAGACACTAACATACCTAATAATGTTAAATTATAAATTGTGCTGTTTTACATACAACTACTGTACACAGCGCCCGCTATCTGTCAGCTGCCAAAGCTTATTAAACACTTGCATAGCATATGTACGAAAAATCGTACACTATGTGCGGTTAGATTGAATAGAACAATGGCATATATAAGTGTTAAAAATCCAACAGCTCAGCAGGACCATCGGTAGCCGCGGTGCTTAGCGTTTCGCTAATATTCGACTACTGACGGTTGGAGCGTAGGTTCAATGCCTGGTGTGCTCCCGAGAAGATGTCTGATGATGAAGAAAGTGGTTTTTCTTCGAAATAGCTATCACATCTACCATCGCTGTATGGGCTAATTGGATTTTTCCGCTTATCCCAAAGTATAAAGGAATGAAATTTTGCACACAGAATAATATTCATATGTTTATTTGGATGACTGATACAAAGTTTGGAAATGGGCGTGGCTACGCCCACAGCACTCGCTTTATATAAAGTACCTACACCGTGTTTCCATCAAACGCAAACAAACATTGAAAGCATACAGCTGAGTATCTAATGTTCGATTCCACTCGAACTTAGGCTTCCTTACTTGTTTATTTGCTTACATGAATGCAATTTCGACAATATGTAGCTTCATTTTTCATGAAAAGTGATAAAATCAGTTTCATTCCATTTTTTTCATATACGGTTTCGATGTACGCCCATTGCTTGATGCACTTTTTTGCAAACAATGTCAAAATTTCACGTTTTTGTTTCAAGCCCTATAAAATAAGCGAATTAAAAATGCATCTATCCCGAAGGGCGTTAAATACACGAGAATTTACATTTGTATTAAATCTTCAAACAAATTCATAAAATTATCCTGCAACCGAGACACTAGTGCGTATGAGTAACTTTTCTGAACTTCAATTGTAATTTTCTGAAATTCAATTGAAATTTTCTGAACTTCAATTGCAATTTTCTGAACTTCAATTGCAATTTTTTTTCTTCAATTGGAAATTCTTAACTTCAATTGGAATTTTCTGAACTTCAATTGTAATTTTCTGAACTTCAATTGCAATTTTCTGATCTTTTATTGGAAATTCTTAACTTCAATTGTAACTTTCTGAACTTCAATTGGAAATTCCGAACTTCAATTGTAACTTTCTGAACTTAAACTGGAAAACGTGTAGACTTTTTTGCATTTATTCCCGTATCGGCATTTATCCCAAATTTTAAGTCAGCTGGCAGTCGAAGATCACTACCAAAGATTACTTTTGCAGGAGTCTGACCTGTTGTATCGCGTACGGCCGATCGATATGCCATTAGGAGGTGCCGTGATTTAATCCCAAGTGGCATAACACCAATTTTAAAATTTGGGATTATGTCACTCACCATGGTATGACATAATCCCAATTTTCTTACTTGGGATTATGTCACCTATGTGGGACTGACATAATCCCAAATAAAAGGGAGCCAGAATACCAAATCACTCGAGTAGGTACTAGTGCGAAGCAAAATCGCGATCGCGCCATTTTTTCTTCCAAATTTTCATCTTTTTATAGACATATGTATATACCTATCGATCTATTAGAAAAAAAGCGCCGCAGCCGAAAATTTGGAAGAAAAAATCGCGCGATTTTTTCTTCCAAATTTTTATCTTTTTATATACATATATACAATGTACACAAATATTTATATACCTATCGTTTTATTGAAAAAAGTCTGTATATATGTAAATATATTTAATTTTAATGTAATTTTTTAGTTTTAAAGTAGTTTTTGAGAACATGTGTATTTAAGTACATACATATTTCATCTTATACATATACTCAATGTATTATTGTATAACAACATTAACTTTATTGTCAGCTTTGATTGTTTTGCTTAATGTAATAAAATCTTAGAAAAAATCCGAAATGTTTTTTTGAGCTTGAAAATGACATTACCCCAATTGGGATTATGTCACTACGCCTAGGGTGACATAAGCCCAAGTAAAAAAGTTGGGATTATGTCACCCTAGGGGGAGTGACATAATCCCAAATAAAAAATTTGGGATTATGCCCCTTGGGATTATGTCAGGGTACCCCATTAGGAACAGAGGAATATGAGTGTCCCAATCTCTCTGGAACTTGTCCACCACTTTTCGTAAAAGTTACTCTAATGTTCTGTTAAATCTTTCTACCATGCCGTCTGATTGTGGATGCAACGCAGTTGTTCGAGTTTTTCTAATACCCAGTGTCTTGCACACCTCCTGGAACACAACTGATTCGAAGTTCCTTCCTTGGTCAGAATGTAGCTCTATAGGTGCACCATATCTCGCCACCCAATTGTTGGTAAATACTTCGGCTATAGTTTCTGCCTCTTGATTTGGAATCGTGTACACCTCTGGCCATTTGCTGAAGTAATCCATGACTACCAGAACATATTTGTTTCCAAGTTTGCTAGTAGGAAATGGCCCAGCTACATCCATGGCAATTCTCTCAAATGGTGCTCCTGAGTTGTATTGTTTCATCAGCCCATGACTCCTGGATTTTGGACCCTTATTCTTTATGCTCACAGCGCAGTTCACAATCCACTCAACAACTGTCTGATGGCAGCCGACCCAATAATACCTCTTCTTGATTTTCTCAACCGTCTTTGCTACTTCAAGACCATTGTGTAGTTCATTTAGCACATCCGGTATTCTTTTCCTTGGAACAACTATCAATGTTTTGGAACTTTTACCATCTTTACTCTCTCAAACACGATGTAGGCAACCATTTACCAATTGCAAACTATTCCACTGTGCCCAGTATGATTTGGCAACAGGACACTCTGTTGACATCTCTTCTTTTGATGGTCGTTCATTTTGCTCCAAACCGATCATTACACGTGCCAGATCGGAATCTTCTAGTTGACACTTCCTTAGTTGTTCCGCATTCCATTCGTCTGCAGATGTTATTGTCATTAACCGAACATCTATGATGTTGTAGCATAACATATGTATGTATGCGATTATATGCACGTATACATTTTAATCACCCTGTATGATTTTTGTTTCTCTTCGTACATATATAAGCACCTAAGCACAGAAGTACATATGTAAGTACAGAAATAAATAAGTTCTCTGAAGCACACACATATGTGTATGTACATTAGGCTGGGTCAATTTTCTAAGCCATAGTGTTCCTAGCAAATTCGGATTCTGCATTAAATTCTATGAAAAAAGTCTTCTAGAGCATGCCTCTAAAATCAATTTTGAGCTTGCCCATTTTCGATTGAAGTTTATGTAGAATTGTTTTAAGTATAGCAACCCATACTCTTTTAAATCCAGCCAGTAATTTTAACGTTATCGCTTTAATTTCTTTTTCATTTTGTTTGTCACTTTAAACACGTTTAATAATGTATAAAAAGTTGGATTTCGCTGTTGCGGTTTTGTTGAAAAAAAAGCATGTTTCTAAACAACTTCTACTCGCTTAAACGCAAAATGAAAATATCCAAATACCACAATTTTTGACTAAGAACAATAAAGTAACACTTTTCTAAAGTAGAATCTTCTTCTGATTCCGAATATCTTATATACTTGCTTGTGGTAGATCTAGTTTCCGAGATATCCTGGCCTAAAGATGATTAAGATGCAAAAATTGCTGTTTCTGCGCTAATATTGACGTAGTGTAGGATCAACATTTTTCCATCAATTAAAAAGCTAAGAACAGCTGCTTAAAGTATATCTTTCAGTCTTTCAAGTGCCATTGAGTTTGCTCAAATATATTATTCCTGCACCGAGATATCGCACTTTTAAACTGTGCATGTTTATCCATACATTGCCTCTTGAAAAAACGAGCATATTCAAACACGTATAACTCTTCAAGAAAATGAGATAGGAAAAAATCCTTTCCAATACGTATACCTAGTAATTATAGTAGGAACCTAGCCAAATTTGAGCGAAATCCGTGACATAAAATTTTTTACCTCCTACACTTGGCGCATTTTGCCCCAGGATGGATAAACATGCATAGTTTGAAGGTGCAATATCTCAGTGAAGAAACAATATATTTGGGCAAACTAAGTGGCAATTGAAAGACTGAAATACATACTTTAAGCAGCCGTTCTTAGCTTTTTGATTGATGGAAAAATGTTGATGCTACACTATGTCAAAATTAGCGCAGAAACAGCAATCTTTGCATCTTAATAATCTTTAGGCCAGGTCGCAGTTCGCTGTAGCATGTTAGTGCTGTCAGAACTTGGAATTCTTTGCCAAATTCTATTAAAGGTTTAGAAGTGTTTGGATGCTTCAAGATAGCAGTTACAAATCTCCTTGGCCCTTGACCCTCCTACATAACCTTACAAACCACTCCTCTACCTAATTATTATTAATGATGTATATATAATAATAAACTTTAATTAATTTAAGTAGATTGATAATTTTAATTAAGCTTAGTAATTCAATTGGATAATTTGTACAACAAAAGACATCATGTTTTACTGTACATTGAATGTTAATAAATGAAATGAAATGAAACAAAAGCCGTCGTTTATATGTCACGGATCGGAAAACTAAAGTCCAGTATCTCATAGATACTGGAGCTGATTTTTCGGTGATTCCACCTACTAGTCGCTCGTCCCCAAAAACTACTACCTTGTATGCCGCAAATGGCTCACCGATTCACGTATACGGTACGAAAATACTGCCAATAGACCTCGGTTGCCGAAGAAATATGGATTGGTAGTTTGTCGTAGCAGATGTGACCAGGCCAATATAAGGAGCAGATTTCTTGTTTGAATACGAGCTGCTAGTTGACATGCGTAAACAAAAACTCATCGACAGCATAACAAAATTCGAGATTTGCAGTAAGAAATGCAATGACTACATATAAAAAATTTTTACGTTTTCGCCAGGTACAACCACATTTACGCAGTCCTTGCTCGAAAAATATAAGGACTTGACACAACCACACCGATCTTCGCAAAAGCACGCAGGCTCAATGCAGAAAAATTCGCCATAGCAAAGAGGGAGTTGGACTACATGCTTAAGCAAGGCATTTGCAGTCCCAGCAGCAGCCAGTGGGCTCACCCGTTACATATGGCACCGAAGAAAGCAGCAGGTGAGTGGCGACCATGTGGCGACTACCGCCGATTGAACGCAGTTTCTAAACCGGATCGCTACCCCATCCCGCACATCCAAGATTTCTCTCAGAGAATGGGCGGAAAGACTATATTTTTCCTAATCGACCTAGAGAGGGCCTACCACCAGATTCCGATCGCGCCCGAAGACCGCGAAAAGACGGCAATCATCACGCCGTTCGGTCTGTACCAATTTAATATTATGACCTTCTGGTTGAGAAACGCTGGACAGACATTCCAACGCTATATGAACCAGATTTTCTTCGACTTGGATTTCCTGATAGTGTATATTGACGATATTTTCATAGCCTCAGCAACGATAGAAGAGCACAAGGCGCATTTAGAAACCGTCATGCAACGCCTACGCAAGCACGGTTTAAGAATAAATGCTTCGAAATGTGTTTTCGCGCAAACTGAAGTGACGTTTTTGGGCCACCGCATAACAAAAGAGGGTGTCTCGCCGCCCGAAGAAAAGGTAAACGCTATCGTTAACTTTCCTAAGCCAACAGTCGCACACGAGCTACGCAGATTTATAGCAATGCTAAACTTCTATAGACACATGCTTCCTAATGCGGCGCACACGCACGGCAAACTACAAAAGCTGATAAAGGGCAACAAAAGAAAGGATTCCACGCTAATCGTATGGGACGCCGAGGCCAACGAAGCCTTCCAGAAATGTAAAAAGGACTTGACCGAAGCAACAATGTTGGCACACCCATCACCGAACGCTCACCTAATACTCAACGTCGATTCAAGTAATTACTGCATGGAAGCAGCCATCCACGAAATGGTCGAAGGTAGGCTCAAGCCGCTAGGATTCTTTTCGAAGAGAATGTCCGACGCCCAAAAGAAGCAAAGCACATACAATCGAGAACTATTAGCGATGTATCTAGCTGTTAAGCACTTTCGCTATCTCATCGAAGGAAGAAAATGCACAATTCTAACGGATCATAAGCCATTGACTTTTGCGTTTTATCAAAACCCTGACAAAACGACACCAGTGCAAACACACCTGCTAAACTACATAAGCCAGTTCACAACGGACGTACAGCATATCGCCGGAAAGGACAACGTTGTAGCCGACTCGCTCTCACGCATCGAAACGATAGTCAGCGGAGAACAAATCGACTTCGAAAAACTTGTTGCAAACCTGGAATCGAGTACCGAATTAGATGAGTTGAAGAAGAGTAGTACCCTTCAATTTACGCTAATCGACATACCGAACACAACTACATCAATATGGTGTGACATCTCGACCGGTCGCGCACGTCCGTTTGTAACAGATGATTTCCAAAAACAAATCTTCAATTCCTTACACAATTTAGCGCACCCAGGGGTTTGATCGACCGTAAAAATGGTAGCGGAGCGATTTATATGAAAAAACCTAAAAAAGGATGTTGCAAGAATGGGTAAACACTGCCAAAGGTCCAAAGTTGGTAGACACAACCGCGCCGCAATCGATAGCTTTAAAATACCCGATACACGGTTCAAGCACATCAATATCGATTTGGTTGGCCCTCTTCCCTTGTCTGGCGGCTTTAAATACTGCTTGACATGTATTGATCGATTTAACCGATGGCCCGTCGCGATACCGCTAGCAGACATCGCCGCGGAGACAGTCGCTCAAGCCTTCGTATCTGGATAGATAGCGAACTACGGAGTACCTAGAACGATCACAACGGATCAGGGTAGGCAGTTTGACCCACAAGCGAACGGGCTCGTCGAACGAATGTACCGTACGCTGAAAAGCGCAATAAAATTCCACACAGCAACCAACTGCATCAGTAGCCTCCCTTTCGTTTTACTAGGACTCCGCTCAACATTCAAACCGACCTGCTCGCCACACCGGCAGAAATGTTATACGGGACAACATTGTCTCTACCCGGAGAAATTTTCGATCAGCATAGCGAAGAGTACACACAAAGCGATTTTGTAACTACATTGCGTAAAATCATGGCGAAGTTAAAACCCGTTCAGGCTTCAAATCATTCGTCACACACCGCGTTTGTAAACAAAGACCTCCAAAGCTGTACCCATGTTTTCGTTCGGGATGACAGCGTGCGCCCACCATTAAAATCACCATTCGATGGGCCTTTCAAAATTGTAAAACGCCAGTCAAAGCACCTTGACATTCAAATCGGGAACAATGTACGCAAAATAAGCATCGACCGTTTAAAGCCTTCTTATATCAGCTCCGACGAGAACAAGCAAACAGAAAAATCCCAACGACAACAAGCGTTACACGATAGTCGAGGAGAAGCAACATCTGAAGCAGCAGTGCGAACAAGACGTGGACGGACAGTTCGCTTTCCGAAGAGATATTCCTAATATACGCTGGACGACGTTATTAGAGGGGGAGTGTATGTAGCATAACATATGTATGTATGCGATTATATGCACGTACACATTTTAATCACCCTGTATGATTTTTGTTTCTCTCCGCACATATATAAGCACCTAAGCACAGAAGTACATATGTAAGTACAGAAGTAAATAAGTTCTCTGAAGCACACGATTATATGCACGTATACATTTTAATCACCCTGTATGATTTTTGTTTCTCTCCGTACATATATAATCACCAATGCACAGAAGTACATATGTAAGTACAGAAGTAAATAAGTTCTCTGAAGCACACACATATGTGTATGTACATTAAGCCGTATCACGAAAATAAAGTTTGCGTGTGTCAGTTTTATTTGAACACTTACGTCGAAAAAATATTTTTGGTGTGAACATTTTTTTTTGGGCCCGCGTTAAAAACAGCAAAGTCGCGTTTTTTGTAATAACTTCCTTATTTGATGTCCGATCTCTATGATCTTAATGTCGCAGAAAAGGTCTCGCGCAGCACTATATTTGGCCCATATAAAGTTTCGACCTCAAAGGTTGTTCTGAGTTTTACCTTTAAAAATTTTGGAGTTACTATCCCTAGATTTTTTTTATTTATATCACTAATACCAAGCTCTCAAAAAACCATGAGGACTCCGCTAAAAAAGTTGTAGTCTTTACTCACAAACAAAAAAGTTATACCGTTTTAAAATCAGAGAACCTGTTTTTTGAAAAATTATCCCAAGTTCTTATTTATATGAGGCAGTAACGCCATATAGTATGAGTTTTTGATTAAAAAGTATTCTAAGTCCTCGCTTGACTTGAGAATGTTGTACCGCGATGAAACAGCTACCAATACTGGATACATGATATGCAAAAAATTATTGATGATTGGACTATTCGTGCTGATCAACGTTATTTATATTGAATGATAATGGCTGTAGTGAAGATTTGGTAAGTATTCAAGTGGGATCTCTAAGCACAACGCGCTGGCTTACAACGGCTTCACGATTTCTGCATCCGTGCGTATCGTAAAATCATCCAAGTTATTTAGAAAAACTGCTATAGTTCGTTGTAAAATTATACGCGCCTAAAGAGACAACGGAAGTCTAAATGTATTATCAATACTTGCGCTGGATGCGTCGTCTGCCCCTAGAAATGCAGTTAATTATTCAGCCTACAATTGAAAACAACGCACTTTACTTTAATCCCGAAAACATCTTCTTATCTATGATAACCGAGACCAAAAATGACGATGTCCTCCAAATTTAGAGATATTTATGAAAGAAGTTTCAGAGCTCTGAAAGTGAATTCTTCGTCGCTTATATTACTTTGCTCACACTCAAAAAAAATTACTCAGATTATGGAAAAATGAGAATGATTCGCCGCTAAAGACATATTTTCATTGTTTTGAATAAAATTTTCTTTCAAAACGTTGTTTTTATTCCTTGATTTAAAGAAAATTGTACATAAAAACAATGAAAATGTGTCTTTAGCGCCGAAACATTCCCATTTTTCAATAATCTGGGTAAGTTGTTTTTTCAGTGCAGGTTTCGAACGTTTAAAACAAATTGGAATTTATGTGCATTTTATATACATATATGTACGTACAGTTTTTTTCCCTTTTCTTTATTTTTATTACCTCAACAATAGTTACTCATACGCCCCCACATCGGATCGCTTTGTATGTGAAAACTGAAAATGTTTTCTTAAATATCTCGAAAATGGGAGTGCATACACTTCACTTCTAAAAACGCCATAGTAATCTGGAGCCAAAAATTAAGTTGACGTGTTTCGCTGTTTATCTGTGGTATTTTTTTATAAAAAAAACAAGTGTTTCATTTTACAACGATATAACCTTTTTGTTTGTGAATAAAGGCTAGAATTTCTTTGGGGGATTCCTCATGGGTTTTTGAGAGCTTTGTATTAGTGATAAAAATAAAAAAATCTAGGGATAGTAACTCCAAAATTTTTAAAGGTAAAACTCAGAACAACCTTTGAGGTCGAAACTTTATATGGGCCAAATATAGTGCTGAGCGAGACCTTTTCTGCGACATTAAGATCATAGAGATCGGACATCAAATAAGGAAGTTATTACAAAAAACGCGATTTAGCTGTTTTTAACGCGGACCTAAAAAAAAATTTTTACACCAAAAATATTTTTTCGACATAAGTGTTCAAATAAAACTGACACACACTAAACTTTTTTTTGTCCATATAACGTGATACGGCTTAATGTACATATAGCTAAATACTTGTTTTTCCCAACTCAGTTAAATGCCGTTAGGTAAAATTACATATTTATTTATTTATTTATTTATTTATTTATTTATGTCTACAACAGAGTTAACATGTTTCCCCAGACATATCAGCAAAGTTAGAATAAAATGTAATCAATTATCTATAAGGTGTAGAAATTAAATAAATAAAGCCATATACCCACCAAACATTTTTTGTTGCCGGCAATAAAAAAACGAGTCGTTTTGAACATAAATATATTGCAAGCAATATCGAAATCTTACCGATTTCTTATTACTAGTCGGACTAAAACGTCCGCCGAAAGCAACTCGCACAGTCGACTCGCTTTCTGATTACCTCAATGATTCGGTTTCTTATTACCTTAACGATTTGTTTCAAGGCTTTCTTATATTTTCATTTCTCATCGCCAAGTAAAAACAAATAATTATTTCCAATTTATTATAAAGAGAAGGGGAAACAAATGTTTCTAATTTTTTGTAATAAGAAATCGATACGTTGCTGCAATAAATTAGAAATTTTGCCGATTTCTCACAAAGGCAATAAATCGGCGAGTCGCCAATTTGTTGCCATTGACGATTATTGCCTATTTCTCGAGCTTTGCATGGTGGGATAGGTTAAAAGATACTTACAACATATAAACATAATGAATAACACAATTGATAATGAACTTAAGTTCGAGTAAAATATGTTTTCAATTCTAAAGCAGTCTTTATTGGATCAGAAATATCCAGGTCTAGGAAATTTGAGAAATAGTTAAACTCCAGTCAGCGTTCTGTTTAAAGGCGCATTAGCATTATAAACCGTTCTACTAAAGCCAACTTTGAAAACACTGAAACTACGAAAATTTCTGCTAGGGGTATAAAATTGTATTCTCTCAAGAATAGAGGGACAGTCAATTCTCCCCGTAACTGTACCCATTAAAAACGAGATAGCCTGAGTAATTTCCCTATTACGCAAAGAAGGTAAACTAATTAGCTGACATCGCGAAGCATAAGGTGGTAAGGGTCCTTCAAAATTTAGAGAGCGCAAAGCAAAACGTACAAATGTCTTCTGAACCCTTTGCAGACGATTTATGTGGACAAAATGATTAGGCCTCCAGATAAAGGCCGCATAATCTAGCTTAGATCGTACAAAAGCTGAATATAACATCTTATGGGTATAAGGATCCGAGAAATTTGTAGAATGTCTTCTTACAAAAGCAAGCGTAGCAAATGCGTCCGCTATGGTCTTATTCAAATGTGTGATAAAAGTGAGTTTAGAGTCGAAATGCACACCCAAATCCTTAATCTCATTAACCGACTCCAGACAGATATTATTGATGACATATGATGTAACTATAGGATTTTTCAACTTAGAAAACGTAATTTTATGGCATTTTTTAATATTAAGAAAGAGTTTATTTGCTAAACACCAAGTATAAAATTTATTGAGCTCAGATTGCAGCAATAATGAATCATCATCATGTTTAATTTCTGAATAAATTTTCAAATCATCGGCGTAAAGAAGAAAGCGGGCATTTGTAAAGCAAGAACTAATATCGTTAATAAAAAGAACGAAAAACAATGGACCCAAAATACTTCCTTGGGGGACACCAGAGCGCGCAATAAATGGTATAGATGAAACTCCATCAATAACCACATGACTGCGTCTGAGTTGAAGATAAGATCTAATCCATTTAAGAAATATTGAATGGGTACCCATTGCGGCAAGTTTAAGTAAAAGTAATTTATGAGAGATTTTGTCGAAAGCTTTGGAAAAATCTGTGTAAATTACATCCATTTGGTATCCATTATGGATGGTTGACATACAGTCCTCCGTAAAGACAGCAAGATTGGTAGTCGAGGACCTACCTGCTACAAATCCATGCTGATTTGGACAAATCAAATGTTTGACACTGAAATAAAGTTTTCTCTTGACTATGTTTTCGAAAATTTTTGCTACCGAAGAAAGTTTACTAATTGGTCTATAATTTTCGATATTACATTTATTGCCACTTTTGAAAATTGGCGTAATTGATGTACGTTTCCAATTATTAAGAAAAATGCCTTCAGAAATAGATTTATTAAAAATGTGCATTAATGGTTCAGCCAAAGATATACAGTTTTTGAATAAAACAGCTGAGAAACCATCCGCATCTGACTTGAAAGAGTATTTTATGCCCCTAATACCTTCAATGATATCTTCCTCAGAAAGCTCAAGGGAGCCAAAGTCTAAGGCGGTAAGTATCTCCAGATTATTTTCGCGGCTTAGATTTTCTAACAACAAATCATCATCAGACTCGAAATTTGACGAAAAGAATTCAGCAAATAAATTCGCAGCATCAGGCACTGATGCAGCACTAGTACCTATGTAAAAAACCGATTTTGGTATATCTGAGCACGCTCTCCTTGATTTGATGTATGACCAGAATTGTTTAGGATTCACCTTGATATTGGCTTCAAAACCACGGATGTAGCTATTGTACCGCGATTTATTTAATTTTGAAAACTCTTTTTTATAATAACTATATTTCACAAAGTAACAACGCCGTTTAGTTGATTTGAACTTCTTATGAAACTTATTTCTCAAATTTCTCAGACGCTTTAGGTTTTTTGAAAACCAAGGAATTTTATACCTGACTGGTTTTAGAACTGGAACATAAAGGTATAATAAATCATAAATATATGTTTTAAATATGTTAAAACAATCTTCAACACCACTATCTCTAAACAGAGCCTCCCAATTTAGTTCGCTAAACATAGCATCAAGAGCATCAAAATCACAGCGGTTGTAATTACAAGAAATATCATTATCATTATCCGTTAGGGAATCTTCAAAGAACTCATAGAATTCAAAATCCAAACTTAACGGAAAATGATGGAAGTTACATCGAGATATTGAGGAAGACGACTGTGATATAACAAATTTTATATTATCACTAATGAAAACTAGATCTAGCAAGCGATTCGAATTATTAAAAACACTATTAACTTGAGTTAAACCTATGCCTAGGAAATTATCAATCACATAAGATTCCACAAAACTAGTTACATTAGTAGGAGTCAAAAACAACTCATTATCAAAAACTGACCACTTTAAATTACTTAAATTCAAATCACCAAGTACACAAACTTGGTTATCACCAATTATTTTATCAAGTGCTAATACATTGTCAACATGCTTCTTGTATATGATATCAGAGCTAAGCGGAGGTATATAAGATACACAGATATACAGCACGCCAAGTCAGCTACAAACGCGTACATATAATTGGTCAATTATGGTATCATTATCATTAAGCGGGAAAATCGAAGCTTGAAGATGATTACGAGTAGCGATTAACACACCACCACCTCTATTGCATCCAGTTTTTAAAGCATCCCTATCCTTCCGAAATACGTCATACTGCTTTGGGTCGAAAAATTCCGCATCAAAGAAATTCACATTGAGCCAAGTCTCAGTAATCACAATTATGTCATACTCTAAATGAGCGCTGAACATTCGAGCAATATCAGACTTTCCACGGAGTCCAGAAGCATTTTCATAATAGATTCTTAGCTGCTTATCAGAGTAGGAACGAACGGCTAATCTTGGGACAGCATCCCGTGTTTCCGAAAAAACTCGAACGGCCTAAATGCAATATTCGATGGCCACACATTCGGGTCTAAGATTTTGTCATAAAATGCAGGATCAAAACCAAATTTTAGATTTACGTACTTCAGATCCCGTAATTGAGCACCTTTTTTCAATAGTTTGTAGCAGATTAAATGATTACTATTAATCCCTGCTTGCCTAGATACATAGTCAACAACCCTCTCCTCAGATATGTCGGGCTTAAATGATGAAACATGCAACCATTTCTTCTTTTCGACTTCAACCACACCCAGGTCACAATTAGTATTACGGCCGACAACCACATTACTACGTCGAGCCCTCTTGCTTGTCACTTTAGTGTAACCATCATCAGTGGCCGTCGAAAACTTTTCGGGATTATTAGCACCAGAACTTATAATTGACTTGACGCCGTTGCCACTGCCAGCAGCAGAACTATTAGAGGCAGCAAAGCTTACAGAGGCAGCATTTTGTTTTGCTGTTGAAACAATTTGTTTTACGGTGATCACATGGTGAAACAGAAATACATTCATGATGTGATGGAAAATTAAAAAGCGAATCGCAAGCATTACAGCCAGAGCGAGACAAATCTACAGTAGGTGTTTGAGCCCGCGAAAAATTCTGAACTCGTTGAGCTGATGTAAAAGGAAGCGAACAAGCAGCATTGTTTTTAGGAACATTCGGCGAACAGTGATTAACATTCTAATGATCATTAGATGAATATGCTTCATTGCGTGGGTTAGAAGCAACAGCACTCTTTATTACACTAACTTCATTTACTAACAAATCAATTTTATTACCAATGGAATTTTCACCTATAGTTTTAGATGATTCATTTATTTGGTTATTGATTTCTGAAATTTGCACCAAAACAGCATCTATCCTCATGACGAAAACATTTGTCAATGTATCTATGACAAGTTTATTGCTTGCCAGAATAACATTTAAATCACTGCTTAGCTTTGTAGGTAAGACAAAGCACTCCTCGCACATATACATAATATGGCGATTGACTTTAAATATTTTCACGTCATATTCACTTATTGGCCCAGCACAGCACGCTCTGTGGAATACCTTTTTGCAAAAGCCACTACATGGCACGATGAGAGGATCACCCCTTTTTAAGCCTTTATCACATTTGCCGCAAAAGTCATCCATTCCCATTAAACCAAAACAAAACTGCACTTTAGAAGCGGGAAATTATATTAATTGGTGAATGAATCTCTGTCCAGTTTAATTAGCATATATTAAGAGTCACTGTCTCGTATTATGCATTTAAAATCGATCAATAAACATAAAATTATGTATATGCTAACTTTGCACAACACAAAAGAAAATTCAGAAACAATCAGAATCACAGAGCGAAACAAAACACGTCTGATCACGACGACGAATGCTTTTCAGTTGACTTTATTTTGTAAGAATTTAGAATGTAACCAAAAATGAAATGAAATGAAATAAAGAAATACAGTTCGTTTTCAATCATCGCCAGAGTCACAACGTATTAACCCAGACGCTTAAGGCACCCAAAATGTCTTCCTTCTCCGCAACTTTAGAGCAATGCTTGCATTCAAGATTACATGGTCGCCGCGACATTGCATCAGCATTTCCATGGGTACTGCCTTTACGATGGCCTATGGATTTCGGAATTCCAAAAGCCATTTTAACGCTGCATGATCAGTCCTGACGTGGAATCGCTGACCATAGAGGTACTTATGGAAGTGTTTGATGCATTCTACCAATGCCAATAGCTCTCTTCGTGTTACACAGTAATTTATTTCCGGTTTCCCAATTGATCGGCTGTAGTATGCGATAACCTTCTCCTGCCCGTCGATTGTGAAAAACTGTGAAAAAACACCTCCTATACCATAATCACTCGCATCAGTATCCAAAATAAACCTCGCTTCTGGAACCGGGTATGCTAGCATTGGAGCAGTACAAAGCCAATCTTTTAACGTTTGGAAAGCCATTTCTTGTTCCTTCCTCCACTCAAAAGCCTTATTTTTCCTCATAAGCTCCGTGAGACTATTAGCTACGCTGGCAAAATTTGGTACAAATCGGCGATAGTATGTGCCCAAGAAAGTACAGCCCAAGAAAGCTTCGCAATTCATGTAGATTCCGAGGTCATGGCCAATATTTTACTGCTTTTATTTTTCGTTATCAGTGCAGATGCCCTTTGTAGTCACTTTATATCCCAACTATTTTACTTCTTTCTTGAATAATGCACATTTCTTAGGACTTAACTTGAGACCAGCGCCAGCTATTCTTCGGAAAACTTCCTCCAAATTTTCGAGATGTTCATCAAAGCCTTTACCCAATACCATGATATCGTCCAGGTACACAAGGCATGTTTTCCAGTATAGTCCTTTCATTACCTGATCCATATGTCTCTCAAAGGTAGCTGGGGCATTACATAATCCAAATGGCATCACCGTAAATTGCCAAAGACCATCGCCAACACTGAACGCTGTTTTCTCCTTGTCTTCATCTTTTACTTCGACTTGCCAATAGCCGCTTTTCAAGTCCAGTGTTGAAAACCATTCCGTTCCAGATAGCGAGTCCAGAGTGTCGTCAATTCTTGGCAATGGGTAACTATCTTTTTTCGTTACATCATTCAGTTTCCCGTAGTCAACGCAGAATCTCATCTTGCAATCTTTCTTTTTAACAAGTACTACCGGAGAACTCCATGGACTGACTGATGGTTCAATTACCCCACTGTCGCTCATTTCTTGTATGGTCTGGCTCACCATTTGACGTTTAGCTAATGGAACGCTGCGAGGAGCCTGACGGATTGACCGTGCATCACCGGTGTCAATCTGATGCTTCACAATATTTGTCCTGCCTGGTTTTGTACCATCCTTGTCAAATATGCTGGAGTACTTGGCAAGTAATTTTTTCGCCTTTCTTTTGTGATTCTTCTGCAGTTCTTCTGTCCATGCATCTATTTCATCTGAAAGATCTGTATTGCCAGTAGAAACTTCTCCTTGGGATTGTTCGCAATTCATGATGATGTCAACCTCTTCGCATTTTCCCAAGATAGCAACTTTGGAGAGTTTGATTGGTGACTTGAGCTCATTAAGTACTCTTACTGGTATCCGTCCATCTTGTTTTGTCATAGCCAGGGTTTTTCCAACAAGTACATCTGATTTAGTTTCTGTTTCTGCTTCGACAAACCACAATTTGTTTGTCTCACAATCTCCATCAATCCTCGCCCAAATAATTGCCTCGGACTCTGGTGGTATCTGCTGATTTTCTTCCACGAACAATTTTACTACTGTATCTTATCATAGCCAAAATTTAGCGCACTTCCAAGCTTTTGTAACTCATAACCTTATTTTTCCGTGGCCGCTGTGGTGCAGTGGGTAGAGTGCTCGCCTACTATACCAGAGGTCTCGGGTTCAAACCCCACTCCTAGCAAACACAAAAAAAATTTTTTCTAATTAGTAAAAATCCAATTATTGGGCTTTTTAAGAGCAGCGTTCACCTCTCGGCAGTGAGCGGCATACCCTCCGAGAGTATTTCTGCCATGAAAAAGCTTCTCACAAAAAATGCATTCGCCGTTCGGAGCCGGCATAAAACTGTAGGCCCACCCAATTAGTAGGAAAAACAAAAAGGAGCACACCTCGAATTGGGAGAGAAGCTCGGCCATAAAACTCTTCAGAGTTACAATAGCGCAATTGTATTATATTATTTTTATTATATTATTAACCTTTTTTTCATGTACATCTTAATGCCTTGGCCGATTAAGAAGTCCACACCATTTATGACTTCATCAACAATTCCCGCCACTATGAAGGTGTGTATTACGACAACGTTTCCAATTACAACTTCGCATGTAACTTCCCCTAGGACTTGGGTACGTGCTATATGTTCTATTTTTCCGCATCTGAAGCATTTCACTGCATTACTTTTCTTTTTCCGCATTTCAGTCAACGCCTCCCATATTTTGCTTAGTTAGTCTGGCGTTTCCGATTCCACACTATGAGCCTTGTAAGTAGGCTTGCTCAATAGCGATGCCGTTTCCTGCGTCAAGGCATATAAGACCATTTCAGCAAAAGTTCCTTTTGGATTTGCATAGGTAGCCCGCTTCGTTTCAGTATCTCGTATTCCATTGATGAAACTTTGAATTTTCATCCTCTCTATGAATTCTTGAGGTGCTCCTGCGATTGCCAAGTGAGCTAGCCTTTCAATCTCAGAAGAAAATTCTTGTAACGTCTCATTTGGTTTCTGGAAGCGATTCTGCAACTCCATTTGGTATATCTGCTTACTGTACTCGCTACCACCGGAGCTAGAGGGGGGGGGGGGGGGGGGGAAGGCATTGTCGAGCAATGCCCTATCTTAAAATTAGAATGCCCTACCTTAAAAAGGCCAACAAGTGAGATGAATTATTATAATTAAATTTTTTGTCATAGTTTGAAATAAAAAAATATTGCGGTTGCAATGTATGATATGGAGACTCCACCCTGCACCACAGATATAATTATATAAGACCATCGAATTTTTGTTGTTTGGTCAAAGGAATGGTTCATTCCGGCACTTTTCTGACAAAAACTAATCTCACTGTGAGCGAATAACACCAAAAGCGCGGAATTGATTTCTAAGGCTGTGTGCTAATCTAAAACATTTTACTCGATGGAAAAATGAGGTGTCTAAATTTTCTATGGTTATCGTTTAATCATTTTCGAGAATGTTTTTCTCACCTTGACTTGCGTGCCGCTGTGGTGCAGTGGGTAGAGTGCTCGCTTGCTGTACCAGAGGTCTCGGATTCAAACTCCAGTCCGGACAAACACCAAAAAAAAATTTTCTAATTAATTAGAACTCAATTATTGGGTATTTAGAAACAGCGGTCACGTCTCCGCAGTGTGCGGCATACCCTCCGAGTGTATTTCTGCCATGAAAAAGCTTCTCACAAAAAATGCATTCGCCGTTCGGAGCCGGCATAAAACTGTAGGTCCACCCAATTAGTAGGAAAAACCAAAATGAGCACACCTCGAATTGGGAGAGAAGCTCGGCCATAAAACTCGTCAGAGTTATAATAGCGCCATTCTATTATTGTATTATATTATTATATTGACTTGCGTGTATACCTACAGGCGACCTACATACCAAATTTAAAGACCATAGCTCTCTTAGGTATGGAATAATCGAAGGAAATTAAATTAAAATTAAAAATTTTTTAAATTAAATTTTCTGTTGCATTTAATTTTTTAATAATATTTTCGGCTTTAATTTTGGCTCTCGCTTATTTGCGTATGGCGGTTGGTCGCTATCTTCCACGCGACGAGAGGCGTTTAAAGACACATATGAACTTTTTGCATTTATAGCATTGGTGGGCAAATGAAATGTTAGCATGTATTGGTAACCGCGAGCGTAAAGTGGCTACCATGGGACAAAGAACATTTGCAGTCAGTTGATTAACAAACAACAGCGGAGCAACATCGTGCGCCGCTTGATTGTTTTATGATACTATTTATGCGCGTCCCTATATGTGTTTGTTCAAAATGAATGACAAATATTGCTTTATGATTTCCGATGCGTTTGGTAATATGCAATGTATATTGTGTAATATGTGTGTAAAGGGGGCCCGGGCATATAATTTTAGGCGGCACTATAATACCTTCCATAAAGAAAATATGAGGGTATTGAGAGAGATAATATGTTTTTTGAAAAAAAAAAAAAAATACTGAAATATCTGAAATGGTAAAATAATTAGTGCAATTCTAAAAAATTTTTCATTTTGCGGATTTTCTCACTCGCACTGTTCGCAGTGAAAAATTATTTAGAATTGCCCTAAATGCTTTCATTCATTAAATAGCGCATAATTTACTATTGCATAAAAAATAAAAGCAAAGCGACGATACGTGTCATCCCTTTGCTTGCTGAAACACAACTGACATGAAAATTCTGTTCTAACACCACTGTGACTCAATTGATTTTTCGCTCTCAACAGCAACTGAAATAAGAGCGTAAGAATACGTGTGCTGAGAGTAACTGCTCATGTGAGTCAAAACGCCCATGTTTGATTTATAGCGACCATAGGATGTATCAAGTACTGCAGTGTGCGAATAAACCTTTTCAACACTAACTGCAACCAATATTCCTCAAAGGCTGTCAATGGGTCACGAGAGAATGGCTGGCTGGGCCGCGGAGAGGGGGGGGGCAGCCAGGCAAACGCCCTTGGGCCCGAAAGGTTTTTGGGGGCCCGGAAAGGCAAGGCAGTATTGACAGTACTCGAAGTGAGCTGAAATTGAGGAAAATGGACTTTGATTTAGAGTTTCCAAAGTACCGCGATTGGTAAGGCAGTGAATCAAGCTTCTCAGAAATATTTACTTTTTAATTGAAAAATTTTTGTATGTTATTTTTTTTACTAGATTGAGTTTATTTTTTACGCGAACTTTCCCAGGGGCCCGGCTCGGCTCTCTGCGGGCCTGATGGCTGGTATGGTATTTCTCGCCTTTGAGAAAAAGAGAACAAAATCGGTTGATCTGAACGGAGTTCTTCCATTTTTAATAACATGGCGAACCACAGAATTCCGCTGTTTTGAACGCTTTTACTATTTTTATACTCAGCTGTACTAGTACACAGAGTATTATAGTTTTAATCACATAACGGTGGATTGTAACAGAATGAAATAATCGAGATAGATATAGACTTATATATATCAAAATGATCAGGGTGAAAAGAGAAATCGATTGAGCCATGTCCGTCCGTCATATATCATTAAAATTTTATGGCAGGAGTCTAACTACGGACATAAAACAAAAAACGTAAAAATGTTGGAAAATGGGCGTGGCACCACCTCTTTTTAGAAGCAAAAATATACGAGATTTCGGAGCCCAAAACTCGACAAATAATTGAGATATTATGACGAAACTTGGTGTGTACACTTTTATTACTTCTGGTAATACTTGTTCAAAATTTTAGCGAAATCGGTTGACGACCACTCCCACTTTTATATATGGGTATTATAAAGTGGCCTAATAAAAACATTTTAAGCGATATCTCTGTCAAATATAAAGATAATTCATTGAAGTTTTGTGGCATGAGTTCCACAATAGACCGGAAACAAAAAATAGAAAAACTTTGGAAATGGGTGTGGCACCGCCTCTTTTTAGATAAAGTAATCTACGAGATTTCGGAGCCCATAACTCGACAAATAATTGAGATATTATGTCGAAACCTGGTTTATACACTTTTGTAACTTGTGTTGATAGACACACAAAAATTTATTCAAATCGGTTTATGACCACGCCTACTTTTTAACAAAGATATTTCTCGAACACCCTTTGGGAATTTGTAACGTGACATCTTTGTAACTAGAAGTCATAAAGGAATGAAATTTTGCACAAAGAATAATAATCATATGCTTAGTTGGATGACTGATAAAAATGTTGAAAATGGGGGCGGCTACGCCCACTTTATGCAGCACTCGCTTTATATAAAATACACCGTGTTTCTATCAAACGCAAACAAACAATGAACGCATACAGCTGAGTATTTAATGTTCGATTCCACTCGAACTTAGGCTTCCTTACTTGTTATTATTACTGTAAGTTTGCAGAACTGTGGGCAGTGGGTAGAGTGCTTGCCTGCTATACCAGAGGTCTCGGGTTCAAACCCCAGTCCGAGCAAACACCAAAAAAAAATTTCTAATTAGTAAAAATCCAATTATTGGGTTTTTTAAGAGCAGCTGTCACTTCTCGGATCTCCACATTTAAATTTGGAAGCTGAACCATCTTGTTGGATTATTCTCAATGAGTATTGCTTATTTACTGTCACAATAATTATGTGTCAACAAAAAGGTATTAAATGTACGTCACTGACCTAGAGAAAAGCGATATACATGCTGATTGATTTTGGAAGCCACGCTTCGATGTCAGATTAATTGTGATACATTATTTACTTCCGCCCTACCTTAAACCAACGCTGCCCTACCTTAAATTTAAGTCTAGTTACGGCCCTGCGCTACCATAACGTCTTTCAACGGCACCCATAATTGCGTCATAGGTGTTCCTTTCGCCCTAGCTAACAGTCTGTAATATTTCTGCAGCTGGTCCTTTCAATGCTACGAATAAGGCAGCGACTTTGTCCTCAGGATTCCAGTTATTTACAACTGCCATTTTCTCAAACTGTAGCTTGAATAATAATAAGAATGAAAGTCACTTTCTTGTAGTTAAGGCTACAACGTTAAGTTGGCTGTGGTTGCCGCAAGTCACTAAAAGGAGTGTGTTCAATCATAGAGAACATTAGGGCGGTTCAGAATTGAATTGGGTTTAGCCTACTGGCGTAAACAACTTGAAATGGACGACTTCCATCAAACGACGGAGGTTTTATCTTCTGTGAAGCAATTGAAGCGATTGGATCTCCTGAAGACGGGCTTCCAACTTTTTTACATTATCCTCAATTTTATCTTGTCTTTCCTCAACCTGCGTAATTTTTACATCCTGTGATTTTAATTATGCGGATATGCGTTCTTCTTGCGCTCTAAACTGAGTTGCAATACTGGACACCTCTTCTAAAAGTAAAGATCGTTGTGATTCCATTGACTGTGGAGTCTCTTCCTTTTGAATTTCTTCCTTTTGGACCTCTTCCACATCATCATTGAAATCAAACTCATCTACATTAATGTTATTTGCTTCCATAGCTTCTTTTAACTTTCCTTGTAGTTCAAATTTATTGCCGGATGCACTCAGGTTTCTCTTTTCTAACTCCTTTTTAAGCTCTTGGACTTTCAGTTCGTTTAACTTTGCCATTATCCTTATTTCATTATCCTTGATTCGTTGTCTTTGCTTCGTTATCCTTGGTAATGGAATTTATTTAACAATTCCAATTCTGACAACAATTGTTACGTATTTGTCGATAGCTCGATTATTTCTATAGTGTTCGTATCGCTAAATTGTTAAATAAAAGTATTTATTTACTTCTTAATTCACACCGCTTTATTTCACGACTAAAAAGTCTATACACTCTAAAAAATTTGTTTAAAAATACAATTAACATTGGTGTATATTTTTGTTGATTTTTACTTGGTCTTAGCAAATTTACAACAAAATGAATGTATTTTTCTAATATACTCATATTGATGTGGAAAAAATTATTTTTACACGCTTTAATCGGCGAAATTAAACATTGGATGTGTAAATACACACTCCCGGTGTCAATATACATGCTTTAATCGGCGAAATTACACATTGCAAGTGAAAATACACACCCTCGGTGTAAATATACACACACGAAGCAGTAGAATTAGATATAACGGTTCTTTCTTCTGCAATTTGCGATTTAGTGATGATTGATTTTTACTTTAAGATGAATCGATAAATTGCCTTGTAATTCAGAAATTTAATATAATGGGTTTAAAAATTCTGACCTGCATTTAATGTAAGATATAAAACTAATTAGTTGTTTTCTTTACAAATATATAACAAAATTCACTCAAATAGGCCCCCAATACTAAACTCTTAAGATCGAATTACTTATCGATATCAAGTTTTCGATAGATGGCATATACTACCATTGTATAAATTCCCACTCCTAGCAACGCAGCGAACAATTCATTGTGAAATTTTGTGATGTTCAGTGGTGCCTTCAAATTAAAACTTTGTTATTTAAGTATTTGCTGTACAATTAAAAAAAAAGTTAGTATGGTGGTGTGTACTATATGTAAAATTAGTTTAAGTAATGTTTTAGCGTATAATAAGCATTTGTATTTGCATAAAAATGTGAAAGATGCTGATTTTAAATGTTTGCAATGTGAAAAGATATTTCATAATTATAATTCATTCAAGACGCACATGTACCGGAATCATAATAGTGCCGTAAAATATGGTAACAATGACATTTATAAAGATTATAAATGTTCCGCTTGCGTTTCTAAATCGAAAAAAATTAAAGATATTACTTCTCATTTACAAATTCATTTATTCAATAGAAATTCGGTTATGTGTCCTTTTGGGTGCTCAAGCTCAAACTAGCACATCAACAGCAGCACTTGAAATAAGAAGCTTTGAGCAAGCGCAATCCAGTACATCAATAAAAAGTTTAGAGCAAACTATTTCAGGTAATTGAGTTAATTTAAGAGATATATGTATGTATGTTTGTACGAAAGCATAATTTAATTCAATGTCTTTTTTACTTTAGCGGAAGAGAGCAGCGATCAGCATCTCCTACTTACACCAACGCAAACAAATGATGTTTATTTAATGACAGTTCCATTATTAACGGACGAATCAATGCCCTCAAGTGACGCCATTTCTTCGTGTTCACAGACTACAGAGCCCACCAAAATACTATTTAAAAATTTTCAAATTCCTTGACAGAAGATGCCAGGTGGCATCCTGAACCTCCTAGAAAAAAAAAAAAAAAAAAAAAATAGGAAGGCGCTTAAACGCACTGGCAAACTGTCTTGTGGACGAGCTGCGGACATATAGCTGCCAAATACCAATGGGCATCATGCGCGCTGTAGCACAGGAAGTAGTTGGAAAATATCCCGAATCGTTGCTAGAAAAGGATAACGAAGGCAATATAATTTGCACAAATACAACACCGTTGTTGACCACAATGAGGAATAGGAACAATTTTTTAAATCGCTCTCCAAAGGTAGAGAGCTCGGTTTTCATGCCGAACATTCCGGTATCAAAGAGATTTAAAAGGTACTTGTTCGAACTGTCATCCACATGATTCCGACGAACCATTAAAAATTTTAAAACAGAAACAAGAATACCAAAAAAACTTATGCAATACGCAATTTGAATTTCAAGCGTTAGCATTAATAAAATCCCATATGAAGGATTCTTTCCGTTACAACGAAAAGACTTTAATGAAATGAATCCAGTACCTTCCATATCTAGCATAAAAGTAAATTGGCCATACATTTTCAACGAGCATTGTTTGAGTCAACATTTTCTTCAGTTGACTGATATTAAGGAGGATTCCTTTGTAAAAAACTTTAACGAGTCTAAGGACCTTGTAAAAAGGTTCTTCCAGACAATACACAACACAGCTCCCATCGAGGAAGAATTCCCTGAGAATTTTATAATATAATAATAATAATAATACAATGGCGCTATTATAACTCTGACGAGTTTTATGGCCGAGCTTCTCTCCCAATTCGAGGTGTGCTCCTTTTTGTTTTTCCTACTAATTGGGTGGACCTACAGTTTTATGCCGGCTCCGAACGGCGAATGCATTTTTTGTGAGAAGCTTTTTCATGGCAGAAATACTCTCGGAGGGTATGCCGCCCACTGCCGAGAGGTGACCGCTGCTCTTAAAAAACCCAATAATTGGATTTTTACTAATTAGAAAAATTTGTTTGGCTCGGACCGTGGTTTGAACCCGAGACCTCTGGCATAGCAGGCGAGCACTCTACCCACTGCACCACAGCGGCCAGAATTTTATAATACGGAGCGTATTACAATACTTCAGGGAAAATGAAAATTATTTATTTAAGAATTTTGAGGTAAAATGAAAAACTTTTTGCTATAACAAACCTATATCTAAGTAATCCTTACTAATTATAGGTAGGAAAACACTGCAGGCAGTGGTGGAGGCAATACCGACAAATACTCCGTTTATTGCATTTGTTGGTAAGTTATTTTTGGGCATATGATTACAATTGTATAAAAATTTTCGGACAAACCAATAGAATTGGTGAAAATAGTGACGTACCGCATTTGTATATTAGTGTTTTGTTTTTCTTTGCATAAGATTTACATATGTATTATGAAGATAATTTAATTTTTTATTTTTATTTCAGAAAATGTCATCACGTATGTGTTTGTGGAAAAAGTAATTGTTTTCCAAACAACGCAAAATATATCCCTTCATCTGCTTTTGAAAAAAATAATTCAATTATTTTTTACGTTTAATATTATTTATCCTGCAGATATATCGCAGTCTATGGAGTTTTTTGTAAGATATTATTATAAGTATTATCCAGCCTGCACTCGAGGAAAGAAGAAAAATTTAAACAATGTGCAGAAAGTCAATAGTTTAATTGTTAAGTTGTCTAATCTAAAATAAGTTTTATAAGTAAATTTATTTTAAATTAGTTGTTTACCTGCTCGAGGTCTGTCGGAATAAAAAACTAATAATTTTTTTTTTTTACCAATATACATATTTCGGTGACACTGCGGTAACCGTCTTCAGGGCAAACATTATTTTACACGCCCGCGCCTTCTGACGTGGAGTTTTGTACAAAACCGCAGTGTGACCGAAATATATTGGTAAAAAAACAATAATTCTCAGTTTTTTATTCCGACAGACCTCGAGGCGGTAAACAACTAATTTAAAATGAATTAAAATAAAAGGCCGCAAAACAAATTTTTATAAGTTAAGTAAATAGGGATTGCAAATTAAAATAAAACAAAGTTGTCAAAATATATGTATAAAAATTAAAGAAAATATTACAACATAAATTCATACATACTGAAAAGATATCGCTTTCCCATCTAAAAAAATAAGTTGCTCTTTACTTTTAATTTAATTCATCCTGAAGAATACATATATTGAAATCCTAGTAAGTATTTAAGTTAATTCGTAATCGAAAAATATTGAAATATTTACTTTTAGTTTATCCTGGAGAAATATTCTACCATTATTTATTAATTTTTAACGTTTTCGGTTCATCGCTTTTGTTATCTACTTTTTCTATTTAATACATGAACATTAAATATATTATATATTATATATGAACATTAAAACAAGTATTAGAAAAAAGTTTGCTTTTGTACATTTTTCTTTTTGTAGTAATAAAGATGTAAATTTAAACATAAAGTGAGTATTTGCAAATAAAAAATAGAGCATTCTTGTGTAAATTTGAGCGCTTGTGTGGGTAAGTAATACCCACTTGAAGCTCAATATTACATAAACTTTGAAGTACTTTTTTCAACTTATGCGTAAACATAAACACTGGTGTGCTTGAATAATACAGGGCTGGTGTGTAATTCCACGTATTTCCTGGAGCATTTGTTTAAACATTTTTGACTGAAAATTTAACAGATACGTCGCAAAATTTTCAGGTAGTAATTTCGCGATTAATAAAGTAGGAAACAAATAACCTACTATTTAACAGGTAAAAATAAACAAATTTTTCTTAGAGTGTACATGTTTTACTTGACTTGATGTTAACACTTCTACGGTTAAGTTACGACTGACTGCGAAGCGCCTGCTCGCGGCCTTATATAGTCGGCGAAATGCAATCTGGAAAATTCTTGAAACACTGGAAATTATCTGGTCTCTTCTTCATAGTTCTGGCAGTTTCCTTTAGAGGTGTGTTCAGTCATTTAGTAATGTGAGTTGAACCGATTATATTCGCCACAGTATTTTTGTCGGCAAATAAGTGTATACGGTGCTATACACAACTGAAATACCTCTCCGTTCCGTTACTTACCGTTACTTCTATAACAACCAGTAAATAAACTCTTCTGGTTTGTTCACTAAGTATATGTAAATAGTTGACTTTACTTGTGGTGCTCACATAGAACCGTATAATTTGAGAACCATGTGGAAGTTCTAATATACATATTTACATAGTTTATTTCAACCTTAAGCAAATATGCAAACAAGTTTACACACATATGTATGTACATACATAATTTTATAGAAATGTGAAAAGATATGCTTTGGTAGCAGGAAACTTGTAAAGAAATGTTTTTCATTGATACCTGTATACATTCACTATATATAGGTACATATGTAAATAATATTATGTACATATGTACATATTTTCCTTCAACGCCTCCCATCCATGTACATATATTCCGCAATTTACCCTGAAAGGAAAGTATTCGGTCTAAGTACATACATACCCTGCAAAAAAATGTGCGATTAATCCCGAAAGATATTTGTCCCGGATTGATCTCTTTCGAGAACAATTGGTCCACAATTAGTCCCCGATTGTTCCCGTACGGGTATAAATGTAGACTAATTGTAGACCAATTGTTCCCGATCGGGTATAAATGTAGACTAATTGTAGCCCAATTGTTCCCTAACGGGTATAAATGTAGATTAATCGCTTTCATCCCGAACGGGTATAAATGTAGATTAATCGCTTTCATTCCGAACTGGTACAAATCTAGATTCCTTAAATGTAGAAATTTTACAAAAATATGCAATGTATTTAAAAAATTGTAGAACAACCGGTAAAACGAATTGAACACCCTTTCTTTTGATAACAATGATGAATAATAATTTTAACAAAATGTTGTCTACAATATCCTATGAAAAAATCCTTTACATTACGCTCATATAATGCATATTCAAAACTTACAATTTTTTTTAATTTATTGAGATTTTTTACAAAAGTAAAACATTATATAATCTCTATTTAAATATGCATGAACATTTACAATTTTTTAAAGATTTTTATTAAAATTGCCTTGGCTAACAACTTGGAAAAATCTACATTTGTACCCGTTGGGGATGAAAGCGATTAATCTACATTTGTACCCGTTCGAGATGAAAAGCGATTGATCTACATTTGTACCCGCTCGGTATGTTAGTGATTAATCTACATTGGTACCCGCTGGGTATGAAAGCGATTGATCTACATTTGTACCCGTTCGGGATGAAAGCGATTAATCTACATTGGTACCCGTTCGGGTATACAAGTTGAACAATTAGTCTCTTCATAGGACATGCTCGAACAAATGCGATCAATTCGCTCCATACAAAGGGATGTAAAATTGTATTAGTCGCATGCTCCCTTGCGATTGATCCCGGACACGTCCTGGATTAATCGCATTTTTTGCAGGGTACATATATACATATGTACATACATATGTACATATATGTAGTGTCTTAAGTGCGTTTCAATTACTAGGTATATTACATATTATCAATGCTTGTACAAGGCAGTAATCATTTACTTAGATTGTATGACAGCTCTACAGAAACAGTTCAAAATTCCACTATTAATAATAGTTCAAAAAGGTGGAATAATCAGGTTTATATTCAATTCCAATAGGGGAATCTAAATATTTTTTTTTATTTTTTTGAAATTTAATACAAATAAAGTAGTAGTGACTTAATTGTTTGATTTTGGAACTGGTGGAAATAAGTACTTTCCACTTTGGTGCTTTAGTAATATACTGAGACCAGAAACTTCATCCAATATTAAGTAAATATATACATACATATATACATACATATGTACATAAATATGTAGATAAGTAGACATGTCTGTGGTCACAAGCAATAATCGCTTAAGTCGACTTAGGAAGATTTCTAGTTTTATGTATATACCACGTTATTCTCCTTTTAAAACACTATATTTCTGTAAAACCCCCATGCTTATAACTTAATTCAATCAAAAGATATAAATGAAAACATTTAGGCTTAACTTACAATAGAGGTATATTAAACTAGCTATAACAGCCAAAGTAGACGTATATACTTAATCAAGTTTCTTCATGACATTTTGTTTTATTTACAAAATTTGTTTTTAACATTGTGGATGGCTCACTGTCTTTGCGTCCATAGTTTTTAATCGACTTTTATGATTTGTTAAGAAACACTTTAGAATATAAAAATCAATTTATCTCGAAATCATTTTTTAAGACTTAAGCGATTATTGCAATTTGCCACAGATGTGTACTTTTTTATTTGTGCCTGCCTTGATTTTGAAAACCAAGTAGGTAGGTGTTGATAAATAATTGTCTTCAAATCTTAAAAACGAATATAATTAAAAATTTTCTATGTGAAATTAATTAAAAATTAACATCTAGTGCTATACAAGAAACTATCTAAAAAAAAAATATATATATAATACATACATATGTGTGGATGCAAAATTGGTTGGTGAAAAGTGAGTTGATTTAATTAGATTTGATAGGAGTTTTTTATTAAGTGTTGTGGCCGCTGTGGTGCAGTGAGTGGAGTGCTCGTCTGCTATACCAGAGGTCTCGGGTTCTAACCCCAGTGCGGACAAACACCAAAAAAAAATTTCTAATTAATTAAAACCCAATTATTGGGTTTTTAGAAATAGCGGTCACCTCTCGGCAGTGGGCGGCTATTTCTGCCAGGAAAAAGCTTCTCACAAAAAATGTATTCGCCGTTCGGAGCCGGCATAAAACTATAGGTCCACCCAATTATTAGGAAAAACAAAATTTAAGGAGCACACCTCGAATTGGGAGAGAAGCTGGGCCAGAAAACTCGTCAGAGTTTTAATAGCACCAGTGTATTATTATTATAATATACAGTATTTCCCGCTTATATGCACCCTGCTTATAAGATTTCCCCGCCTTTAAGAACTATGAAAAAAAATTTGAAATTTCTCCCATACAAATGTACACAAAAAATCACGATATAAGCACCCCGCTTGAAAACACTCATTTTTTCTAACTTTTTATAATTTTCCCTCTTATAAGCACTAAATTTAAAATTTAGATAAGAAACTTCCCACATATATCGATTTTACTTTCTTGGCACTGTGGCAACCACATTACTGGCATCAATATTTTGTGTAGGAATACTTAGCTGTCGTTTGGTTGGGTTACCAGTAGCTCGATTCACTAACTTTTAACGATTCTACAATATATATTTTTAACAATAACAAATGTGGTTTGCGTTATCTATTGTGCGATTTACTAACTTTGCCTTAACCGCTGTTATTTGGAATTTATTAAAAGTAAGAAAAAGTGGCATCTCTTGTCAATATTTACGAAAGCCACAAAAGGGAATGGCAAAAAAACAAACAATTTTTTGACCCGGCAGGGTTCATTTTAATATATTTAATGAAGGTAAGTACTTAAACATTTATTTAATGATTTTAATCATTTATATTCTTGTTATTTCTAATTTCATAATGGCTTCTACAAGTACAGCAGCAAACAAAAGGAGTCGGGCCTCAGCGGAGAAAATGACGGCAATGGTGGACGACACTGTGACCAAATCTTGTTTCTGGTATTTTTTGCGCCAGCTGAAAACGGGGCCTAAAAAAAATTTTACACCAAAAATATTTTTTCGACATAAGTGTTCAAATAAAACTGACACACACTAAACTTTTTCTTTGTCCATATAACGTGATACGGCTTAATATACATATATATTCCACATTTCATTCTTTTCATTGCTGGGTTGGACCTGTTCGAATCAAAATAAAAAAAAATGTTTCTGTGTTTCCATAGAAATGTTTCGGGAGTATACAAATTTTGTTTTCCTATGCTCGCGTATAAGTTATCATAGGTTTCTTCCCACAGATGGCATTAACCAAATGTCACAGCTGCCTTCCTAGCCTTCGCCCAGGTCAATCACATCCAGCTAAATTACAACAGCATGCCACTTCATGCAACTAGCTAGATCAGCAGAAATGCGATCACACGGTATGATCGCATATCGTTGTTGACATACGTTGCTGTGTCAGCGAAACTATCGACTAGGGTCATTGCGCTATGACAACATCACAAGCGCCACAATTCTCTTCATCATATTTAACTGCATCAGCAAAAGCAGCTATTACAACATCATCAATAAACATCATCAGCGCGACGATTGTGTCAACGTCGCTAGCCGCCAGCAGAGCAGCAGCAGCGTTATCCAACGTCGTGGGCTAGGTGGACAGTTAGGGTAGCAATTAAGTTTCAGTTTGTAATGTAACTCAGAAAAGCACACACGTGCAATAAACTACAATTGGCGCCCCAAACGTTGGGCTGGAAAAACACTAATCATTTTGATCCTAAGGGACAAATAATAACCGCAAACAGTTAGAAGGATTCGAAACAAACATCCTCATAGCGAAGTTTCCTCAACTAACACGATTGAGAGAACTCATAAACCAGTGAACTGCTTTCGTAATCAGATACTAGTAGAAGAAGGCATAGAACAGGGAAAAAGAACGTTTATAATTTTTGGAAAAAAAACTAGGCATCTAATTTCGTTCAAGAGTAACGAGGATTTAATAAGCCTCCTACAGGAAGCGGTAAAAGTAGATGTTGTTAACGCAATATATTGCGACCTACATACACTAGCACAATTTCAGGACAAACTGGTTGAACTTTTCCCCACAGTCAAATTTAGACATACGGAAAAATTTGTCAATGACATAACAGACCCGAACGAGCAGCAAGAAATTATCGCTGCCGAACATAATCGGGCACATCGGGCACCCCAAGAGAACGTAAAGCAAATATTGGAAGACTATTTTTTCCCCAAAATGGAGAGAAAGGCCAAGCAGTTTGCGTCTAACTGCCATACATGCTCTCAGGCGAAGTATGATCGCCATCCTAAAAAGCAACTTATTGCTCAGACTCCCATTCCAACATATTGTGGGGAGATCCTCCACATCGACATATTTTCAACAGGCTCCAAGTATTTCTTAACTTGCATTGACAAGTTTTCAAAGTTTGCTATAGTACAGTCCTTAAAGTCTAGGACAATAGTAGACGTAAAACCACAGCTTCTTCAGCTAATCAACATGTTTTCAGGTACAAAAACTATTTACTGTGACAATGAAAAATCACTGAATTCTAATAGTATCAAATCCATGCTGAAGAATCATTTTAATATTGACATCGTGAATGCCCCACCCCTTCACAGTACATCAAATGGCCAGGTGGAGCGATTCCATAGCACATTGATGGAAATATCGCGATGCCTCAAACTCGATACAAATATGGATGACATTGAAGAAATTATTCTTCTGGCCACAATCAAATACAATAGGTCCATTCATACAGTAACGAAAATGAAACCTATAACAATTTTTCAGTCAGGCAAAGAGGATGAATTGGTAACCTCTCGCCTGGAGAAAGCGCAGGATAAGGAGCTTGAAATACATAATAAGAATCGACAAGACAGGGAGTTTGCGGTGGGGGAGAAAGTTCTAGTTAAAAACAATAGAAGACTAGGAAATAAATTGACGCCTCTCTACACCGAAGAGGAGGTCGAAAAGGATCTCGGCACCACAGTGCTTATAAGAGGAAGGAGGGTCCATAAGGACAACCTTCGCACGAGCTAAGTAACCTATGTCGTTACTAATGGACAATTAAATATTTATTTTTTAGGGTATTCCTGGTATTTTCTACATTGCTATCGGCATCGTTGTTAAAGGGACGGATAATGGACTACACTAACGCAAGGTACATCCCAGTGGTGGACGGAGACATTATAATCTGGGAAAATTTTGGACACATCAAGCATATCACCAACTTAACTCTTTACGAACTACTACGAGACGAAACGTTTAACGTAACAGATCATTTCCCCCAATCGCACATGAAGAAAATATTGCATGCGGACATAGGCCAAATTGACAGACTTCTACAATTGATAAATACCCACCATAGGCAGGCGAGAAGTTTAAACGCCCTCGGCACATTATTAAAATATATTACTGGCACTCCTGACCACGATGACTTCGACAGACTGAGTAGCACAGAGGAACAATTAATCGACTCACAGGACAGGCAGTTCATTATTAATACGGAGGTACAAAAGGAAATTAATAGCCTTACTCTCACAGTGAATAAGATCCTAAAACAAGCAAAACAAAGAGAAATAGACACAGGTTACCTTTACGACATTCTTATGGCCAGAAATAGGGCAATGATAACAGAATTGGATAACTTGATCACTTCCATTACTTTCGCAAAAATTGGAACGCTCAATCCCATTCTTTTGGATAATGCGGAGATAAATTCAATAATCGAGATAAAGCACTTCACAAACCTCACGATAGCTGATATCATACCTTTAGTTAAGATTAAAATAGTTCAATACAATAATGTAATATACTTTTTAATGAAATATCCTATACCTAGATTTAGATGCAAGAGAATACGAATTTTTCCAGTAGCCCACGACCACCAAATTCTACACTTGCAAGAACCTACCTTAGCTACATGCGACAACCAAACTGTAGCGGTAAAAAATTGTAGTAACACAACCCCAGCATTCTGCCTAGCATCATCAGCAACATCATGCGCTCTACAGCTAATGACGCGCAACACGGCCAACTGTGGTACAACATACAACAATCTCGCACCTATTACATCGATAGGTGACGGTATGATTGTTATTAACGACCAAACGGCGGTCATAGAAGAGGACGACGAGGCTCCAATCACAGTGAATGGAACTTACCTGGTGGCCTTCGAAAAAATGGTAAAAGTTAACGGCACCCTATTTTATAACGAAAATTCCACGGCGCCCTTGAAACCCGAAGCGCCATGGTCCCCGGATATCAACTTGACACAGCACATAGAAATTCTGAGCGCACCTTACCTTCACCACGTAAATCAGCAAAACCTTCAGCATATTAAACATCTGCAGCAAAGCGTTGAACGCAATAACCTGGCGAATTTCGCCGCTCTGGGAGCCCTACTCATTATAGGAATGCTCGCATACGCATTTCAGCGAGCAGCAGTGAAGAGAAAGAAAGCGTCCTTAGCCAAATCCATCAAAGCCGTTATTGAAAACGCCGCCACAAGGTCCGCGGACGTCCCTCACTTAGAAGGGGAAGAGTTATCATAGGTTTCTTCCCACAGATGGCATTAACCAAATGTCACAGCTGCCTTCCTAGCCTTCGCCCAGGTCAATCACATCCAGCTAAATTACAACAGCATGCCACTTCATGCAACTAGCTAGATCAGCAGAAATGCGATCACACGGTATGATCGCATATCGTTGTTGACATACGTTGCTGTGTCAGCGAAACTATCGACTAGGGTCATTGCGCTATGACAACATCACAAGCGCCACAATTCTCTTCATCATATTTAACTGCATCAGCAAAAGCAGCTATTACAACATCATCAATAAACATCATCAGCGCGACGATTGTGTCAACGTCGCTAGCCGCCAGCAGAGCAGCAGCAGCGTTATCCAACGTCGTGGGCTAGGTGGACAGTTAGGGTAGCAATTAAGTTTCAGTTTGTAATGTAACTCAGAAAAGCACACACGTGCAATAAACTACAATTTATATACACAAATTTCTTATGAAAGTGTATAGGCGAGTAAAATCCTATACTTACGCGCTTTGCAAAAACAAAATGTGTAGGCGAGTATAGGGCTTGGGCAACTATGATCTACGACAACGGCAATAACATTTACAAAATGTATTTCAGTATTTTTTTTATGAACGCGGTTGTAAGAGTGAGACCATTCATTTCTGCGCTAAAGTAATTACACTATGTTACAGGAAAAAATACCAAGAAATTCAGGTATGGGGGAAGATAGGCATAGGCCTGCTGAGCTCGGAACTATTTTTTTCTAATTTTTTATATGGTTAGGTTTTGAGAACTTCACCTTTACCTTTACCTTTACCTTTACCTTTACCTTTACCTTTACCTTTACCTTTACCTTTAGCTTTAGCTTTACCTTTACCTTTACCTTTACCTTTACCTTTACCTTTACCTTTACCTTTACCTTTACCTTTACCTTTACCTTTACCTTTACCTTTACTTTTACCTTTACTTTTACCTTTACTTTTACCTTTACCTTTACCTTTACCTTTACCTTTACCTTTACCTTTACCTTTACCTTTACCTTTACCTTTACCTTTACCTTTACCTTTACCTTTACCTTTACCTTTACCTTTACCTTTACCTTTACCTTTACCTTTACCTTTACCTTTACCTTTACCTTTACCTTTACCTTTACCTTTACCTTTACCTTTACCTTTACCTTTACCTTTACCTTTACCTTTACCTTTACCTTTACCTTTACCTTTACCTTTACCTTTACCTTTACCTTTACCTTTACCTTTACCTTTACCTTTACCTTTACCTTTACCTTTACCTTTACCTTTCCCTTTACCTTTACCTTTACCTTTACCTTTACCTTTACCTTTACCTTTACCTTACACCTTTCATTTGATACCAATATCGCTTAGAAATATTCGAGGGATATCCGAGTCCACGTTTTGACGATCTACTGTCAAAATTTCATAAAGATCGGTTGATTACTTTGGGAGTCCATAAAGGACACACACACACATACATTCATTTTTATATAATAGATTATTTAATTAATTCTTCAATTCAAAGTCGGCAACCCTGTCGGTACAGTACGATCAAAAAATTTATTTTAGTTCGGCTGCTTGCCTACAGATTATCTCAGCTGATCGCTCCGGGATTCCCAACGCAACAACAGGTGATGTGGTTTTCTACCGACCCTTTGTATAGACACTTTACTCACTTTGTCAGTCCTGATCTTAACAAATTCTGGTAACATTAGGTATTTGGGTCCATATGAGTACAAATACTACAAAGTTTCATGTCCTTAGCTCTTTAAATGAAGAAGTTATACCCCAAAATGTCTTTATCTGAACAATCGGTTTTATGGGAGCTATATGTTATAGCTGTCCGATTTGACCGATTCCGACAAATGATCAATTGTACATAATAGCCGTGTTTTTATTTAAACGCTGAACAAATGCAGTGTGACTGCAATGTGAATCTATGTCGATTCTTACCTGAAGGTATTTCGATGGCTGATGAGGATGAGGATATAGATGGGGGTGTGGAGGAATCCTGAAGTGAGTTTGTTGATTTAAGTTTGTCGCGTATGTGTTATTGATATTGCGGATAGGTTACGATTTAGGTATAAGTCGCGATTATCCCGTTTTGATCGCGGAGATTATGAAACGATTCGCGTTGACCGATATGTAAACGACTACGAATTACTGAGCTACACTGAACTTTAGGCCAAAGGGATTTGCCTTTTTATATGAGAATTTATGACCGCTATACTGGAAATATAGCGGTCGGACTTCCAACTATGACAGTGATGCCAATAGCGAGAAGTGGATTAGGGTTGCCAAGTCATGCAATCTTTTATATGCACGTAATGCATATACGTAATTTAAGTGAGCGCAAGTCACTTAAACATGCGCATATACATCTGCGCTTAAATTCTGAATGGACAACTAAGCGCGGATAGAGATGTGCGATTACAATTCCATACAAAATTCAAGCGCAGATGTATATGCGCTTGAATAAAAACAGGGCTAATGTTCTACTCGTGTGCCAAGTTTCATATTGATATCTCACAGTGACTTGTGGGGTTCTTCACAGGAACCAGGACTTTTATTCACTTTTTAATAAAAGTAAATAAATGTGTTTAATCGAATTATATTTTTCAAGTCCAGTAATGATAGCCAAGCTTGTCCAGATTCTTTTTTAGTGTGAAATAAAAGTTTTTCCTAATAAAACAAAACAAAAATTCATATAAATTGGAAAATAACTGAAATCAATTTAAAACATTATTTAAAAATTAAACAAAAAAACAAAAAACTGAAATTTTCATGGTTTCTGAATACGTGATTTTGTCACCGTGATTTTGGAAATCAGTCACGACAGTGACCAATGACTTTAGAGGAGCGGTGACAAAATCACAGGTACGCCAAATATTTGCCATCTCTAGTGCAGACGGACAGAACTTTAAAGGCAAATATCTCCTAAACGAGAGCTTACCTAGAAAAAAGAATATCACCATCGTGCTCAGCGTGCCCGATTTAGGTATGTCGCATCTCTGTTGATTTTTGGCTCGCGCACAGTGATATAAAAAACTATATGCTCCAAAGGCAAACAATAAACGTAGTGTGAAACCTGATTAAAGACAATCAGCCGCACTCAGAAACGTTCATTAAATTATGTCTAATGGTCACTTAACTTACTTACTTACTTAATTGGCACGTAAAAGTCTAGACGATATTGGCCGAATCCAACATAACGCGCCAGCTATTTCTGTTTCGTGCAGCGTGGCGCCATTTGGGAGTACCTAGGGAGCCAGCATCACTGTCCACCTGATCTTCCCAACGCAGTGGAGGTCTCCCCTTTCTTCTGTGTTCAGCGGGTTTCGACAGAAATACTTTCTTGGCCGGAGCACCTTCGTCCATTCTCAAGACATGACTTGCCCAGCGGAGCCGCTGGGTCTTTATTCGCTATATCGATGTCTGCGTACAGCTCATTGTTAAATCTCCATCGATACTCGGCCCTCGCCAACGCGCAAAGGCCCATAAATCCTCCGAAGAACTTTCCTCTCGAAAACTCCAAGCGCCATCTCAGCTGCTCTTGATATAGTCCATGCTTCTGCGCCGTACATGAGGACTGGAACGATGAGTGTCCTGCAGAGTGTGATTTTGGTTCGCTGAGAGAGGACTTTACTTTTCAATTGCCTACTTAGTCCAAAGTAGCATTTATTGGCAAAAGTGATTCTTCTTTGGATTTCAGTGCAGACATTATTTTTGGTGTTAATGCTGGTTCCTAAATAGACGAATAAATTGTGAACCAGTAGAAAATGTTGATGAATTTAGGCTGCCCCTACAAGAAAAGCTTGCTTTGTGGGCAGTTAAACATGCGGTCATCAGGTAACGATGAAAACTTAAATATAGGTAAGAAATTTCTAAACCCCTTTTTGTTATAACGTAAGTACATTTAACTATTATTGTTTCCTTATTTTCTGAACCGGAAACAGTCATATTTGCCACCGCTAAACTTCGAGAATTGTCTAGCGATGAAAACATAAATACAGGTAGGAAATTGCAAAAAACCATTTTGTTAAAACGTTAAATATACAATTTATTCCTTATTTTCAGAACCGCAAACCTCTACGATTGCAACATTGCAAAATGACGTTCGAATCCCTACAGGTGTGTTCCTTAGATCTGCTTATTATTATTATATCTTCTACCCCATGTCTCCCACATTCCCACGCATTAACATTAAATTCATGTTAAGTATTATTTATGTTCAAAAAAATATCAGTAAAATAAAAAAAATGAAAAAAATATATATATATTTAATGCCATTTCTTTTGTCCTCTGGAACATAATATATACATATGTATCTTTTCTTACATGAAAAGTAATGCAAGAAGTCATGCATCATTTAAATTATAAGTTTTCATACATGAAATAAAAACTTACTTGGAATGCATCATTTCGTTTACCTTTTTCATTACACCTTTTCTTACATGAAAGGTAATGCAAGGGGTCATGTAACAAGCGATACATTACTTTCCTAGGACATAGACTGTGTTAGGATGCATCGAAGAAGTAAGGTCTGAAATACATGGCATATGCATGAATTCTTGCATTACCATACATTACCGTTTCCAACTGGGGTGTATGGAACTCACGAATTGAATATGTATTTCGTAACCGGATCAGAACGATCCCGTAGGTATCGCATTGGACCCACTTCTCTGTGTCTTCCAGTGTATTGCACAAATTATATGTGTACATACATATCGTCGTTTAAAGTGGAAAACCGCGTATCGACCAAGTACAAACCATGAGATTTTCCCAAAAATACATTACTGGGGTCCTACCCCATCCATTCATACAAGCATTTTAACATTGGGACAATGCGTCAAAATCCTTGTATGAATGGCTGGGGTCGGACCTCAGGAATGTGTTTTTGGGCAAATCTCATTTTTGGCAAAAATGTCATTTACGCGGTTTGTACTTGTCGATACGCGGTTTTGCACTTTAAATGACGATATGTATGTACATATGCAACAATTATTGTGTTTGTTCAAAATCTTAATTTTTTGACAAAAACAATAAAAAAAAATGTCAAAATCACTCATTAAAAATTTAAGTAAAGAATTTTCCATACTTAACTTTAAATTTCGTTAAGGGGTATTAATGAATCATTAACTGAATCGGAGAGTGAACTTTTTAAAATCTTTACTAAGGAATGCCTTAAGTAACCATTAAACGACTCTGAGTGGGGCTGAATATCACTTTTATGAGCAGAACATCAGTTTAGCTTATTATAAAAGAATTCAGAATAGATTCTAATTGATGGTATTACTGTTCCCATATTTTGCCTATGAAATATTGTTATAAAATGTTTTTTTCCGGATTAAGTTCACATATCTTCCGTAATTTTCTTATTTAATTTCAGATTAAGTTCTGAAAATACAAAAATGGAGTTCTAGCAATTGTGAATATAAAACATTAACTCACTAATTACTAATCGTCTGAGCTGTGACATCTGAAAAGAAATTTTCTCAGCATCAATGGAAATTGAAAAAAAATATCGTACGGTACAAACCTGTGGTGGTTATATGCTTGAAGACAGATTTAGTTATCAAAATCCGAGATATGATAATCGCGTTGAATCCAATATGTATAAAGACGAGGTAGAAGATGGCGATGTTTATGACTGCAATATTTGTACCGCTTCGTACACAAGAGGAACGTATAACTCATACAATAGGTGGAGTTCCACGGATTACTCTGCTTATGACAATACCTTACATAAAAGATATATATCCACTGAGAGATACTCAGCAATAGGTAAGTGTAAAAGCCTACTCTATACCCCAAATAAGGACATCAACTGTTTGAAGGAAGGTGTGTATCTATATATCGTCACTGCGCTTACAAAAGCGGTTATGTGAATTTTTTCTTCTGTTATCAAGCGGCGGTTACTAGCGGAGTATTGTGTATAAATTCAATACGATTCCATAGCACCAAAATTAAATTTTGAATCATATGTATGTGTATGATATCAGCTATGTACCCAAACATACCATGTCTAAATGGGTAGAAAATTAATATTATTTTTTTCATAAGTCGATAACATATATATGTATATGTAATAATGTATATTTAATAAAAAAATTTCTATAGAAAAGTTACTGAAAAATACGTAACTGTGTGAGAGCATCGACGATACACACATATGGGTGAGCTGAAAGTTTTGTCGAAACGTCATGATGCCAATATACCACAAAACAAAAGAAGATAATATAGCGATATGCTACGCCAGGAAGACACAGGTTTTTGTGATTTTTATAGACACGTTTACCTAAACCTGAAAGCAACTTACTGAAACAAAAAACTCTCACTAAGTAAAATTAACCTGCATAAAAAAAAATCAGTTTCTAAAAGTAGTAGCATTTTAACTAGTTTGAAGCAATTGAAAGAAAATTTTAAATTTATTTTTATGAAAATGCAATTAGCATATGGACTCTATTGGTCTATCGTGTGCAAGTGCAAGGGAAAACACTAACACATTTCACGTTATGCCCGACGTTTCGCTAAACTTTTTAGCATCCTCAGGGGCGAAATCTTTATTTAAAAACAACATAGACAAAAATCAATATAAGTAAAAACAAATAAAAACATCAAAAAATCACAGAAGAAAAATTAATAATTTTGTATACATAACCGACGGTGACGGACGTAAACTTACATGAAATTGGTGAAAGCTAAAAAAAATTGTTTAAACAATTAACATACATAATAAACATACATAAACTTGATACCTTCAACATCAGGTACACTCATCAGACTAAATACATATAATTTATAAACAATGTAAATACATAGCTGCAATTTCGTCTGTATCTTCTTTTTTGTTTACCGTACGTTCCCTATTCTTTAAAATATGTAAACTCTCCAAAGTGTATCTTGTTTTCTCTTTTCTTTCAATGTCTATTACTTTAGTGTTGCTTAAATCAGATGTGTGTCCGTTTAAAGTCATATGTTGAGCAAGTGCAGTGTTTATTCTCTTTTTTCGTATGTCTGTCTCGTGCTCGGCCAACCGTACACCCAGTGGTCTTTTTGTAGTGCCTATATATATTTTATCACATGTTGTGTGTTCATTACCTCGGCAAGGAATTTTGTATACCACGTTGGCTTTTTGATTGAGGTCAATTACACTTTTTGTTTTACTGTAGATCTTGGAGAGTGTTTCATTAGATTTATAGGCGAGAGTGACGTTTTGAGTTTTCTTTCGTAAATTATGATATAAGTTGTCAGTGAGCTTGGGTACGTAGGTGAGACTGCGATATTGCATTGTTTGATTGTTGGTTTTACTTTGTTTTTCCTTCGTTTGTAAAATTTTTGTTTCCATTAGAGTTTTTATTAAATGTGTTGGATAATTGTTGCTTTTCAATATTTTGTTTATGTTTTAAATTTTTATTAAACAGAAAGAAACCCATTTTTAATTACATAGCTGTTTTTGATCCAGGAAAATAAAAAAAATAAAAGTGTGCATTGCCAAAAGCTTTTAAATTATGAAAATAGTTTTATTTAAAAATAAATATGTAAATTGATAAAAATTTTGTTATGAAAATTTCTATTCCTTTTAAAATGGAAGGAATGGGAATATAGCTACATTTATTAATTCCACGAATGTAATGTACATATATTAGAGTGCGTTTAAAATTCAAATTAACGATATTTTACTTTACCGCCCCCTCAACGGTAGTAATGTGGTCAAAGATGTCACACATACATTTCGGTCCCGATTGGTGGCGGTTAAGGCGTGGCGTATTGAAGTCAAAGTTCAGAAAACTCTATGACGGGTCAAAAAATCAAAATATTTTTTTTTAATTATCTAATGCCCAAAATCAATATTTCTATACCCAAGGATAACAAATATAAATTTTAGTCCCGATTGATGATGGTTTAGTGGTGTTTCACGGCGGTCAAAATTCAGATTACCATAGAAGACTTAAATTTTTAGTGTCGCATATCGCAATATTGCGATGCTTGGCATAAATGTAAAAAAACCGAAATGATATCTCATTGACTACTTTCTTTCTTTCGTTTCAAATTGCCAAATGAATTCCTAGTTAAGATAACCAAACAAAACTGTAGCGCGATTTACTTACTTGTTAACCGCGTTTTTATCGTTAAAACGCAGATAAATTCGCTTGAAAGTAGTGCAGTATCTACTGATTTGATCATTACCGGCGTACCACAAGTGAAGAATGAGAGCCTGCCCGATATTTTTGCTAATATCTGTAAAGTTGTTGGATTACAAGGTCCTCCACTACGTGAAGTTTTTCGTGTGCAAAGTAAAAAAAGGGCAAGTGCGAATAGTCCAATTGTGGTGAAACTTTTTTCTACATGCGAGCGTAACCTTCTTTTGAAATCTATTGCTGGGTATCGCAAATCAAATAAGCGAGCTCTTGCACTCTCTGACATTGATCTGCCTGGTTATGGGTCCATATATGTAAATGAGAGTCTACCCAGCAAATTAAGAGAAGTGATGACGTATGCTTCAGAGCTCAGGCGGCAGAAACGATTAGCATCGGCGTTCTCATTTCGTGGCAAGGTATTTGTGCGGATTAAAAAAGAAGATGAACCAAAAGTAATGAGCAGCAGAGCAGAGCTTAATGCGTTGATCGGAAAATGAGCGAAGATATGTATGCGAAATTATTATATATATGTATACTTATTATAAGACTAAACTGTATTTGTTAAGTTATTTCAACCCACATGCTTTACTCACTATACTTTTCTACTTCTATACCTTATCTGTTCTATACCAACTTTTCTTAACCCTCTCCTTAGTTTTCTGTTACAATGACATATGGTTTTGTTTTGCAAATTGTGTTGTGTCATTTGTTTACATATTGTCTTTTATGTTCGTTCCCTCAGCAGCGAATGGATCGTAATCCCAGTGGTAAATTCTCATGTGGCATTAACGAAAATCACAAAACGGTGATTAACATATTGTGTAAACAGTCGTATGGACTGAATGTTGTGCACTTCAATGCACGTAGCCTAAATAGTGGCAAATTGGATTATGCTAGGGACATTTTTGCAAATTCGAGCGTTGACATTATATGTGTAAGCGAAACTTGGTTTTCGCCCGACATAAATGATTTTTATTATAATATCCCGAACTACAACCTCATACGTGTCGATCGAATAGCAAAACGGGGTGGAGGCGTTGCTATTTATTGCAAGTCGACTTTAAAAAGTAGAGTTTTAGCTGAATCAAAAAATTGTGATACAGAATTCGTAATTGCTGAAATTTCTGATAACGTATCAAAGGTATTGGTATCTTGTGTGTATAACCCCAATAAGTGTTTTTCGTTAGATTCGTTTTTCTCTGAGTTGAGTTTATTGTTGATAGATTATGAGCGATATGTTATATGTGGTGATTTCAATATTAATATATTAATAAATGATTCGAACACGAATAAACTAATAGATCATGTAACATCGGCAGGTCTTACTATTGCTAATACGCGTGTCCCGACAAGATATTCGAATAATGCGATACCTAGTCTATTAGATCTAGTCATTGTATCCAGTCTAAAACATGTTCTTAAACTTGATCAAATTGGCTTTATATCTGATCACGACTTAATGTTTTTTACTTTAGATGTTATGTTTAATTGTCCGATGGAAATGTTAATTACTGAGTATCGCGATTTTAAATCCGTAAATAGAGATGAGCTGTTTATGAGCATGTCACTTACGGACTGGAACCTATGTTGGTATTATCCTCACGTAGATAGTAAGCTGGAGTTTTTAAATAAAGAAATTAACTTTTATTTTAACGAACATATTCCGTTACGGCAAGTTAAAGTTGTGAACAGTTCATGTCCTTGGTACAATAATAAAGTCAGATATGCTATTAAAACTAGAAATAGATTATACGCGAGGTGGAAGAAGAGTAACAATGACTTTGATTGGAGGCAGTATAAATACGCCCGGAATAAAGCCACCTTAATTATACGAAATGTGAAGAAACTGTATTGTGACTCTAAACTCAATTCGTCATTGCCACCAAGGGAGCTGTGGAGAAATTTGAAAAAATTTAATGTACATGGCAGTAAAAAGCCTGATTGCCTAGTTGATCCCAACACCCTCAATGACTTTTTCGTTAGTACGAATAGAGGATACAGTAGTCCGACGGACTTTGAGGTTGTTGTTTGAGGATGCTGTTAGTGAAGAGGATGTATGTAAGTCTCTTATGAAAATCAAGTCTGATGCAGTTGGTGAAGATGGTATATCACTGAAATTTGTGAAGATGATTGTACCATTTATTATAGGATCCCTTACCCATATAATAAATCATTGCTTCACAACCTCGTGCTTTCCACTGGAGTGGAAAAGAGCTAGAATTATTCCGATAGCGAAGAAAAATAACGCCATAGAGCCGAGTAACTATAGACCAATAAGTATCCTTCCAGTTTTTGCAAAAGTTTGTGAAAACCTGATGGCAGTACAAGTATCTATGTAATTTGTTGGTTTATTGCACGTGTGTGCTTTTCTGAGTTACATTACAAACTGAAACTTAATTGCTACCCTAACTGTCCACCTAGCCCACGACGTTGGATAACGCTGCTGCTGCTCTGCTGGCGGCTAGCGACGTTGACACAATCGTCGCGCTGATGATGTTTATTGATGATGTTGTAATAGCTGCTTTTGCTGATGCAGTTAAATATGATGAAGAGAATTGTGGCGCTTGTGATGTTGTCATAGCGCAATGACCCTAGTCGATAGTTTCGCTGACACAGCAACGTATGTCAACAACGATATGCGATCATACCGTGTGATCGCATTTCTGCTGATCTAGCTAGTTGCATGAAGTGGCATGCTGTTGTAATTTAGCTGGATGTGATTGACCTGGGCGAAGGCTAGGAAGGCAGCTGTGACATTTGGTTAATGCCATCTGTGGGAAGAAACCTATGATAACTCTTCCCCTTCTAAGTGAGGGACGTCCGCGGACCTTGTGGCGGCGTTTTCAATAACGGCTTTGATGGATTTGGCTAAGGACGCTTTCTTTCTCTTCACTGCTGCTCGCTGAAATGCGTATGCGAGCATTCCTATAATGAGTAGGGCTCCCAGAGCGGCGAAATTCGCCAGGTTATTGCGTTCAACGCTTTGCTGCAGATGTTTAATATGCTGAAGGTTTTGCTGATTTACGTGGTGAAGGTAAGGTGCGCTCAGAATTTCTATGTGCTGTGTCAAGTTGATATCCGGGGACCATGGCGCTTCGGGTTTCAAGGGCGCCGTGGAATTTTCGTTATAAAATAGGGTGCCGTTAACTTTTACCATTTTTTCGAAGGCCACCAGGTAAGTTCCATTCACTGTGATTGGAGCCTCGTCGTCCTCTTCTATGACCGCCGTTTGGTCGTTAATAACAATCATACCGTCACCTATCGATGTAATAGGTGCGAGATTGTTGTATGTTGTACCACAGTTGGCCGTGTTGCGCGTCATTAGCTGTAGAGCGCATGATGTTGCTGATGATGCTAGGCAGAATGCTGGGGTTGTGTTACTACAATTTCTTACCGCTACAGTTTGGTTGTCGCATGTAGCTAAGGTAGGTTCTTGCAAGTGTAGAATTTGGTGGTCGTGGGCTACTGGAAAAATTCGTATTCTCTTGCATCTAAATCTAGGTATAGGATATTTCATTAAAAAGTATATTACATTATTGTATTGAACTATTTTAATCTTAACTAAAGGTATGATATCAGCTATCGTGAGGTTTGTGAAGTGCTTTATCTCGATTATTGAATTTATCTCCGCATTATCCAAAAGAATGGGATTGAGCGTTCCAATTTTTGCGAAAGTAATGGAAGTGATCAAGTTATCCAATTCTGTTATCATTGCCCTATTTCTGGCCATAAGAATGTCGTAAAGGTAACCTGTGTCTATTTCTCTTTGTTTTGCTTGTTTTAGGATCTTATTCACTGTGAGAGTAAGGCTATTAATTTCCTTTTGTACCTCCGTATTAATAATGAACTGCCTGTCCTGTGAGTCGATTAATTGTTCCTCTGTGCTACTCAGTCTGTCGAAGTCATCGTGGTCAGGAGTGCCAGTAATATATTTTAATAATGTGCCGAGGGCGTTTAAACTTCTCGCCTGCCTATGGTGGGTATTTATCAATTGTAGAAGTCTGTCAATTTGGCCTATGTCCGCATGCAATATTTTCTTCATGTGCGATTGGGGGAAATGATCTGTTGCGTTAAACGTTTCGTCTCGTAGTAGTTCGTAAAGAGTTAAGTTGGTGATATGCTTGATGTGTCCAAAATTTTCCCAGATTATAATGTCTCCGTCCACCACTGGGATGTACCTTGCGTTAGTGTAGTCCATTATCCGTCCCTTTAACAACGATGCCGATAGCAATGTAGAAAATACCAGGAATACCCTAAAAAATAAATATTTAATTGTCCATTAGTAACGACATAGGTTACTTAGCTCGTGCGAAGGTTGTCCTTATGGACCCTCCTTCCTCTTATAAGCACTGTGGTGCCGAGATCCTTTTCGACCTCCTCTTCGGTGTAGAGAGGCGTCAATTTATTTCCTAGTCTTCTATTGTTTTTAACTAGAACTTTCTCCCCCACCGCAAACTCCCTGTCTTGTCGATTCTTATTATGTATTTCAAGCTCCTTATCCTGCGCTTTCTCCAGGCGAGAGGTTACCAATTCATCCTCTTTGCCTGACTGAAAAATTGTTATAGGTTTCATTTTCGTTACTGTATGAATGGACCTATTGTATTTGATTGTGGCCAGAAGAATAATTTCTTCAATGTCGTCCATATTTGTATCGAGTTTGAGGCATCGCGATATTTCCATCAATGTGCTATGGAATCGCTCCACCTGGCCATTTGATGTACTGTGAAGGGGTGGGGCATTCACGATGTCAATATTAAAATGATTCTTCAGCATGGATTTGATACTATTAGAATTCAGTGATTTTTCATTGTCACAGTAAATAGTTTTTGTACCTGAAAACATGTTGATTAGCTGAAGAAGCTGTGGTTTTACGTCTACTATTGTCCTAGACTTTAAGGACTGTACTATAGCAAACTTTGAAAACTTGTCAATGCAAGTTAAGAAATACTTGGAGCCCGTTGAAAATATGTCGATGTGGAGGATCTCCCCACAATATGTTGGAATGGGAGTCTGAGCAATAAGTTGCTTTTTAGGATGGCGATCATACTTCGCCTGAGAGCATGTATGGCAGTTAGACGCAAACTGCTTGGCCTTTCTCTCCATTTTGGGGAAAAAATAGTCTTCCAATATTTGCTTTACGTTCTCTTGGGGTGCCCGATGTGCCCGATTATGTTCGGCAGCGATAATTTCTTGCTGCTCGTTCGGGTCTGTTATGTCATTGACAAATTTTTCCGTATGTCTAAATTTGACTGTGGGGAAAAGTTCAACCAGTTTGTCCTGAAATTGTGCTAGTGTATGTAGGTCGCAATATATTGCGTTAACAACATCTACTTTTACCGCTTCCTGTAGGAGGCTTATTAAATCCTCGTTACTCTTGAACGAAATTAGATGCCTAGTTTTTTTTCCAAAAATTATAAACGTTCTTTTTCCCTGTTCTATGCCTTCTTCTACTAGTATCTGATTACGAAAGCAGTTCACTGGTTTATGAGTTCTCTCAATCGTGTTAGTTGAGGAAACTTCGCTATGAATTGTTTCGGTACTCATGTTATCCAGGGCATTCATATGTTGCCTAGACAATGCATCTGCGACTACATTCTCCTTACCAGGTTTGTAAATGAGTTTTGCGTTACATTCATCTATGAAGGCTTTCCATCTTTTAATTTTTGAATTTGGGTTTCTGTCTGAAACCGCAAAAGTGAGCGGTTGGTGATCCGTATGAACCTTAATATCTGTTACGCCGTACAGGTAGTTTCTAAGGGTTTTAAGTGCCCAAACGATGGCCAACAGCTCTCTTTCGTTTGTGGCAAAGTGTTCCTCACTACTGGTCAAAGTACGGGATATCATTGTTATAGGTTTCCCTTCCTGTGACAGGACAGCACCTATTGCGTGCGACGATGCATCCGTGGTTAAATCAAACGATTTATTAAAATCAGGGTAGGTTAGTGTCACCTCCTCTGATGCTAGTATTTCCTTTAAGGTAGTGAAGGCTTTTTTCTGTTCCTCAGTCAAATCAAGTTCGATTTTTTTCGACTGCGACGCAGTAACTCGGCCATATTCACCCCTCATTATATTTGAAAGTGGCTTCGCTATTTTAGCGAAATCCCTAATGAAACAGCGGTAGTACCCCGCTAAACCCAAAAATGATCTTAGCCCCCTCAGAGTAGTGGGCTCCTGAAAATTCCTGATGGCATCCACTTTATCCGGGCACGTCTTGATTCCGCCCTGTGAAACTAAAAAACCCAGGAATTCTACTTCGGTTTTGAAAAATTTTGATTTTTCCGCCGACACTCTCATGTTGGCTTCAAATAAACTTCTCAAAATCACTTCCACATCATCTAAATGTTGTTCTTCGTTTTGGGAAAATATAATGACATCATCCATATAGACAAAGCATTTGCTTCCTATGTGTTCTCTCAACACATCATCTATTGCCCTCTGGAAAATGCTGGGAGCATTCTTTAGCCCGAACGGCAATCTACAAAATTCGTACTTTCCATTCTTTACGGAAAATGCTGTTTTTTCTCTGTCCCGTTCCAGCAGGTTGATCTGATGGAAACCAGATTTCAAATCAAGGGTAGTAAAAAATTTACTTCCACCTAGATTTGATAAAATTCCTGTGATATCCGGGATTGGATATTTATCACTGATGGTTTTTTCGTTGAGCTTTCGAAAATCTATAACCATCCGCTTTTTTTCTTGCCCAGTTTCGTCAAGGCCCTTCTTTTTTACCACCCATATGGGATTATTATATGGTGACCTGGATGGCCGAATGATGCCGTTTGCTAGCAGTTCTTGAATTTCCTTGTTCACGAAATCCGAGACGCCCAATGGGTAAGGGTATAGTCTTGAATACACGGGGTCTTCATTCGTAGTGCGAATCGTTGCTACTACGTTTGTGTTGTATGGTAGTGCTTCGTTAGGGTCTGCAAAAACCCCATTTATGCTACCAATCATTTTTGAGAATTCTTCTTCTAGATTTTGTGGGACGTTTTCCGCCTGCAGTCGCAAGTGACTAATATCCTCGCTAGATACAAATAGTATAATCTCCTTACCAAAATCATGTGTTATTGTGTTTGTTTTTAAATTAATAGACGCATGCACCTTGTTCAATAAGTCAAGGCCAACTACACCGTCAAATGAAGTAAGATTGGGTAATAAAAAAAATTCTGTTATTGTCCCAAAAATTTTAACCTTGCATTTATGTTTGATGGGGGTAACGCCATGAATAGACTTTACTAAAAATGAGTTTTCTACTGGTTTTATTCCTTTCAGGCCTGGAAGGGGCCTGATATAGCTCCTTGACGCCCCCGTGTCAACAAGGAGCTTTACTTCTTTCCCTCCTATTGACCTTGAAATCCAAGGAAGGAGGGACTTTGCCCTAAAAAATTAACCTCATCGGATTCGATGTTGTCGGCTGCCTGCTCAGCTTCGTTATTGTATGTTTCTTCATTTTGCGACTCCCGCTCATCGGTAAGATGGTTTACGCGCTGTATTTTGGGTCCTGTGTACCGTCCCGAGTTCGCTACACGTTTTTGCCCGTTCCCTTGCAGCTTACCATATTGTTCCTGGCTAGGATTACTTGCTTGGTTTTTAAATTGGGATATGGAGGGATCCACTTCCATAGGTTCAATGCGCCTTTGGCTTGAATAATTACTATTGGTAAATGGTTTTTGGGTATTTCCATAATTTTGTGGACGACTGGCCTGTTTATTTTGTTTAGTTACCGAAAAATGCGGGTTTTTATGACCCACACCGTGATCGTAGTTAGGTGCCTTTTGATTGGCCGGATTCTGACTTCCGCCAGGTTTTTCTTGAAATCTGTTCGCGAAATTCATTGCGAAAGCGTAACGCTCATTGTTGGCGTCTACCTCTTGTGCCAAAGCCAGGGCGGATGGGAGGTCAGATGGCCTGGATGCGAACAAGATATCGCATAGTGGTTTCCTTAAACCTGATATAAACACTCTGAGTGCATCAGCCCTATATTTCTCATTTATAGTGTCTGCAACACCACTCTCATAAGACATTATTGTCTTATTTGCCAACAGAGTTAACTTCTTTTCTACCTCATCGTAGAATTCTATGCATGTCATTGATCCTTGTCTCAAGGTGGATAATTCCTGCTCGATTAAGTATATCGGCCGTTTGTCCGCGTACGTAAAGTCGAGTCTGGAGATTATAGCGCTAAAGTTAAGCACTGTGTTAAAAGAAGAAAGTACTGCGTCGGCAGCACCTCTCACCTTGTTTCTAATAATAGTAACAGCTTGGTAGTGGCGTTCACTGCCATCGTACCTCCTAAATAATTCGTAAGCATTGTGTGCAGCTTCCCGCCAGGATACGTACGTGCCCTGGTGGCCAAAAAATTCTGGAAGGGTCTTTATCGCGTCTAGCGTAATATCGCAGGTAGTTAGGGGGTTGATTGTTACCCTACTATATTTCTCTACCTTAGGTTTGTTTATTGTTACTTGATTCTGCAAAGCAAGAAGCTTCTTGTCAAACTCTGTTTTCTGTTCGGCTAAAGCTCTCCTGACCTCTGCTTTTGCTATCTCGCTAACTTGTTCAATATTCATTGTATTTTGTCTGTTTGCTGCTAAATTTAAATTCTTAAAGAGGTCCTCCAATACCTCGGTCATCTAACATTCAAAGATTTTCTTGAAAAATTTTCACAAAGGACACATAGGTTTATTTAGCACCTACTCTTTATTAATTATTTATTTTTTTCAATTTCGGTTTTTCACTTTCACTAATTTTTTTAGAGCACTTCACTTACCCCTTCATACTTAGGTAGTATCTTAATCTATCTACGTTAATTATTGATTTTCTTCTTCCGTTGTTGCTTGCTGTTCTTCGGTCTGCTTCCTTCTAACTGCTTGCGATTATTATCATTGACTTCGCCACGAGGATGTTTGTTTCGAATCCTTCTAACTGTTTGCGGTTATTATTTGTCCCTTAGGATCAAAATGATTAGTGTTTTTCCAGCCCAACGTTTGGGGCGCCATTTGTTGGTTTATTGCACGTGTGTGCTTTTCTGAGTTACATTACAAACTGAAACTTAATTGCTACCCTAACTGTCCACCTAGCCCACGACGTTGGATAACGCTGCTGCTGCTCTGCTGGCGGCTAGCGACGTTGACACAATCGTCGCGCTGATGATGTTTATTGATGATGTTGTAATAGCTGCTTTTGCTGATGCAGTTAAATATGATGAAGAGAATTGTGGCGCTTGTGATGTTGTCATAGCGCAATGACCCTAGTCGATAGTTTCGCTGACACAGCAACGTATGTCAACAACGATATGCGATCATACCGTGTGATCGCATTTCTGCTGATCTAGCTAGTTGCATGAAGTGGCATGCTGTTGTAATTTAGCTGGATGTGATTGACCTGGGCGAAGGCTAGGAAGGCAGCTGTGACATTTGGTTAATGCCATCTGTGGGAAGAAACCTATGATAACTTGTATATTAAAGAAAATAATCTGCTGTCACCACTACAGTCTGGTTTTCGACCGAATCATAGTTGTTCAACAGCTATGATGAAAATACTTGACGACATAAGAGAAAATTTTGACAAAGGTGACTTGACTCTTCTCTGCCTGCTCGATTTTTCCAAGGCATTTGACACAGTAAATCATTCAATTCTTTGTAAAAAGCTGTCACAGTACTTTGGATTCTCTGCAGAGTCTATCTAGCTCTTAGCCAATTACCTTGCTGATAGAACCCAGAAAGTTGTGTGTGGTGGTGGTGTATCCAATACTGTTACTGTCGAGCATGGTGTGCCGCAAGGCTCTGTTCTTGGTCCTCTTTTGTTTAGCCTTTATGTGAACGATTTATTTTCTGTATGTCAATATGTTAATGTGCATGCTTATGCTGATGATATTCAGCTTTATCTATCAAATCGTATTGGACTTGCGGAAGATTTGTGTTTTAAGGTTAATATTGACTTGTCTGAAATTTCTAAATGGGCTCGTGTAAATGGTTTACGTCTGAATGCTAAGAAGTCGTATGTGTTGCCTATTAGTCATAGTACTGTACATGTGGAAGACATTCCGGATCTATTTGTTGATAATGTTGTGCTTTCGTTTACTGATAAAGCCAGAAACTTAGGATACATGGTAAACTCCAAATTGAGCTGTGTAGACCATGTAAATAGTGCTGTGAGCCGCGTCTACTATGTTTTACGTAGACTGCGTATGTCGGCACATTTTACACCATTAGAGACAAGAAGAAAACTTGCTATTCAACTAATCTTACCGAATATTACTTATTTTGAGCACGTTTACAGTAGACTTGATTCTGTCTCTCACCACAAGATTGATGTTGCGTTCAACAATATTACGCGATATGTCTATGGTATCAAAAAATATGACCATATCACAACATGGAAAAATAAAGTTTTGGGGTGTAATATATTTGAATATATTGCAGCCAGAAACTGTATTTACATTTATAAATTAATACAATCGCAGTCACATAAGTATCTGCACGATAAACTAGTTTTTAGCAAATCAAATAGGAAGCACAATCTTATCATACCTAGATATGTCTTCCTGGCATCGTCGAGACTGTTTTTCGTTAATGCTGCGAGGCTGTGGAATTTTATTCCAGACAATATAAAAGCTGTTTTGAACGGAGCGAATTACAAAAGGATAATACACAGCTATTTTTGTAATATGTGAAAATGTGATGAAACTTGTGCTTTACTTATGTCTGTCACCTTAAATTCTCTAATTTTTAGTTTCCCCTCCTTTTTTTCCCTTTGTCACCTTTTCTCTCCAATATTTCATTTTATTACTTATTTATATATATCTACACATATGTATGTACATACTTTAAGTTAAATTTAAAGGTTAATAAATTGTAATTTAAAATCGCTGATGTGATATAAAAGACTTAGTCTTACTTTCGCAACCTATGTATCAAAGAAATAAATAAATAAATAAATAAATAAATAGCTTAACAACAGTTTTAAAGTCTTTGCTATCCGTCTGAAAAATTGTTTAGTTATCAGGCTTTTAGATTGCGAGGTTAAAATTATTGTTATAATTAGTTTTACCATTTAAAGCTTTTTAATGGCTTCCGAGAGAAATATTGGTCTTTTTTAATATACACAGAGTGAAATAGATTGGTTAATCTAACCGAAAAAGTTGTTAATAAAAACTTTTTCTATTTAACACTAAACACGCAAACAACAAGTACAATTCAGATTTTTAATCTAACCGCCAAAAAAATTGTTTAACAAATTTAGAAATTTTTAACCATGAAAGTAGGTAAAACTAATCGTTAAATTTGTAAAATATAAATTTAACTACAAAAAAATGGTATTTCTAAACTCTAAAATGGTAAAGTTACTATTGTCAAGTACTAGAATAGTAAAATCAATCAAATAAAATTAAAACTTTACTATTTCAGTCACTTAAACATGGCGTCCCCGTTGCATTTGTGCAATAGATTTCCAAACTTGCAAATGCTATGTACACACATAAGAATCCATGATGCTGAATTGGATGGCGAAACGTGAACCTTTCCCAAGTTGTCTTCGGTAGTCGGATACTGTTGGAATTCTTATGTAGAGATATTTTAAAATATTATGGGGATGAGCAAACAAAGTAGATTGCTTAGCAGATGGAGCTGCCATGATGTTCCGATGTGAAATGCGTAGGAAAGTTATTGTTTTCCGGAGAAACCAGTAGAAGAATGGTGGAGATTCCGAGGCGATTTTCGTGGCATGAAAGGCGTTGATGAAATGGCTATTTTAATTAATTAATTAAATTTTAATTAAATTTTTTTGATGAATAAATGCGGAGTTGGTAGATGTGAGCTCTTCTTCTTGTTTTTCGCTCGAAATATTTGTATGAGTATTCGAGTAGACTATTTCTTGGACGACTTTTATAAAACGAGTGGAAAATTTTCTAACCACGAAAGGGTTGTTATCGAATTTCACAATGGTAAAATTTTTGTTTTACCTGATGGGGATGGATGGATTGCACCATTGTGGTTTAACCTGGGAAGGCTGATAGTTTGAATTTGTTGCAAAGAAAATGTTGCTTTTTTATAATGGGCGAAAGCCACCCTGCGGGGTCAAACGATTTCGAAGTGGAGGAAGGGAGTTTCCTCTTTGTACCTTCCATGGGTTGGGTATGGAAGGAGAAGCATTCAAGGGGTTTTAAAGGAGCCTTCAAATGCCATCGGCGTATGGTATTTTTCGGAAGAAGACGACCAATAATTTTTTGTTTGACTCCAGGGATGATCATTTTTGGTATTAGATTGATTTTCGATGAAATAAGGATACGACGGAGATCCTTAATTTCTGAGATGGGTTGTTTTTTAATTTTGAATTTCGGGATAAAACTTACGGGTTTGTTGTTGAGATTGCACAGGGGCTCGGTGTGCACTTGGGCACTTGGGCTGTTTTTGGAGGCAACATTTGGTCAGTGATGCTATGGGATTCGACTTGAATTTCGTATTCAAAGACGATGGGGGAACAATAATAGGCTGCATTGACTTATGAGAAGGATGTGACAATTGTGTCTGCAACAAGAGGGCTGCATTTGATTTTTGATTCCGTACTGGTACTTCGGGAGTCGGTTTGAGAATAGCTGTTTTACAATCGGTGAGAAGATGGTTTTCGGCTAAGCAATTCGAGCAGTAGCTATTTTGTTCAACGAACTTGGAACGTTCTTGAAATGAGAAATTTTTAAATTCGGTACAAAATCTGAAATTATGATTCATATAGCATTATGATTCATATTGAGCCCAGCTGGGAAGATCTTTTCGGGATTTCAAAGATCTGGATGTGTAGACTTGGTCGGAAGAATCGTTTTTGATATTTTTGAGTTCGTCGAGAATACGGAATTTACAAAGATAGAAATTATTTCCAGATATTTCGAATTTTTTGCTTTCTTCTTGTTTTAAATTGATAGGAACGACTTTTTCGTCAGCCAAACATGTCTTGCTGTAAGACGTTTTCAAAGTTTCCCAACGAGGTCTTACTTCAAGTAGGGTATACGTATGACCCACGGGATCTTCTTGTTCGAATTTTGAACAAAAGTTGATGAGATGGTTAAAATCAAAAATAAATTTATCCATGATTGATGATTTTGTTGCCATGATGATTTGATTTTTGGGAAAATTCGTTCAAAATGAATTTATTTTGAGTTACTTGTGCTTATTTATTGAAAAAATTTATAGAAATTGATTAATTACGTATTTATGTTGTTGGACCACTTTGGGTTTAGTCGCAGACAATGCCGTATAGAGTATGTACGTATGTATATATATAGACATATTTATATTATGTATTGAAAAGTTGGAAGTACGAATTATTGAAAGAGAAAAATAGCGTGAGCTAGCTTTTGGAAAAATACGAGATAGTGTACCGTTACTGCATATACATATGTACGTACGGTATATGTTTTTTTTTTTTTTTTTTACGAGGAGTAAGCATCGAAAGACTTTACCCCGTCAGTATGGAACTCTAACCAGCACTAAACGTCCTACTGTCATCGTACCGAACCCCCCGGTACTAGCTACCGTCGGGAGGTGGGTTGAGCACAAGGCTCGAAGTGTCCGTAATGGTCGCGTTATTTCCCTTAGTCTGCCTTTGGAGGCTTCACCCGTTCCCCTAGAAGCGATCAGTGTTAGGTGGTCTGCGGAGGCCAATGCTCCGCACCACACGCTATGACGGATGCAGGAGGCCTAGCTCCTGTACGTATCCGTAACGGATGCAGGAGGCCGAGCTCCTGTACGTATCCGTTCCAATGGAAGTGGTCATTGTTTAGCGGTCTGGTGGTCTGCGGAGGCCAAAGCTCCACACCACGTACTATGACGGATGCAGGAGGCCTAGCTCCTGTACGTATCCGTAGCGGATGCAAGAGGCCGAGCTCCTGTACGTATCCGTTCCACACGAAGTTGTCAATTATTCGAACTAACTATTGTGATAAGTGATATGCGGACGCCTAAGTTCCGCGGCACGCGCGATGACGGATGTAGGAGGCTGAACTCCTATACGTATCCGTTCCACACGAGGTTTCGAAGTACCTATGATTAGAAGCGGTAATCTGACATGATTAGTGGTTCTTTAGTCGCCACTCACTCGTCTATTCTCTCTAGGCTTCTCAGTGTTTTCATGGTGTCTGCTATTAAGTCGTTCGCTGTAGTCCATTTTGCCTTGCTTTCTAGCATATGCTTCACGAATGACTCAGGTGTATAGTTTCCTCCAAATAGTCTACGGAGCTTGTTTCTGGATTCGTAAAATCTTGCACACTCAAAGAATACGTGATATACCAAATTAATAAAAATCAGGGATTGCAAATAATCATTAATTTTTAAATTTTGACTAAAAAAATCATGAGAAATGCAAAAGAAGTACATGGATAAAACAAAAAGATTTTTAATACCAAATTATATTATCTATTTCATTTTTTGCTCAGAAATAAAAAATGTATTTTTTTTATTTTTTGATCAGAAAATAAGTTATTTTTTTAGATTTATTTTTTTTCTCAGAGATTAAAAACTTAAGTTTTATTTTTCCTTAGATTGTTGACTTCGCCACAAATACAAATTAAAAATTGTTTTATATTACGTATTTATGTGGCGAAAACGCCAATTTCAGGCAAAATAAAACTTATAGAGTTTTTATAATAAAAAAAATAAAATAAAAAAATAAAATAAAAAAAAACTTTTTTTCTGAGCAAAAAATAAAACAGAAAATAATTAATAAAATAAACTTTTTGGACATAACTCATAACCCTGCCAAAATGATTAAGAAAAAATTACAGCTTTTGGTCGAAAATAACCAGAACGGTGACAGTGGTTAACATACGGACGGACATATTTGAAGCAACCTTTATGTGACCAAAAACATAATAAAATTTTTACTGCATACAGCTGAGTATGAATACACACGCTTTCTCTTAAAAGTATGCAATGTTTAATATATGTATGTATACATAAAAGCGTGTTCATAAATAAATAAATATATATACATATATATCAGTGGCGTAGTAACGGGGGGTTTTGGGGTCAACCCCCCCCCCCCCCACCCAATGAGAATAGTAAATTTTCGAAATTGGTAATTCGAAATTTAGCGCTTTTTCACGAAGTATTATTTATAATTGTAGCATTTCTTGAGCCGTAGGAAAGTGCAAGAACCGTAGGAATTTTACGACAATTTACATTCTTTGTACTCATATTCGCTCTTTTAAGGTAAAATTCCTACGGTTTCTGCACTTTCCTACGGCTCAACAAACGCTATAATTATTATACGGTATTGCTGTTATTAACTTGCTAATTACAGAAAAGTAACGCCAAAAATGTCAATAAAAAATTGGATAAGAAATTCAACTGGTGAAGATAGGCTGAACGGACTTGCCCTAATGAGTATTAACAGAAATATCGATATGGAAGAAGTTATTCACAGATTGGCACAAAAACATAGGAAAATCAATCTGCGATTTCAATAAATTGAATTATCTATATTATTAATACGCTAACATAAATTTTGTTCCATCTTCTCCGTCGAAACTACTGAACCGATTTTAAAACTAAGAACACCATTGGAAAGGTATTGCTCTCAAATATAACCCCGCATCCACAATCGTCGTTGGAAAATTCCCGTGTAGTTGTTGTTGCATGCTTTTCAACAGACCAGAGCGATATCAATTTGCATGCATAGGTGAGTGTGTGCGTGATCACAAAACTTACCATACAATTGTGAACATGTTTGGCTGGAAGTTGTGTGTAGTTTCGAAGAAGCAGAAACATAAAAAAGTAGCAAAAACACTAAAATAAAAACACAAAGTCAAAGTGGCAGTGATCCAGATCGGGATAAGAAGTTTGCATGCAAATGCAACAAGAATTTTGTGATCCTGGTGTTTATCTGTATCAATTTCGGATCCGTATAGATTGTAACTGATGGTTTTAAAAACCATAAGAAATACTGATTTTTTGGATTTTGTACTGATTTGTACTGATTTTTAGCCGACACTAAAAAAATTAATTTTTATCACCTTGCACTGCTTTTAATTTTCCAACTGTTTTCATTTGACGTTTGTAACCATGAAAGAATTAGGAAGGAGGCAGCTAGCATAATTGTCATTTTATCTCTGTCATAGTCGACTTAAAATCAGTTTTATCACTAAAACAGCGTTCTAACTTTAAAATGAGGTGAATGTCATTTTAAAAACTTAAAATATTGTTCTAAGCTGGGAATTCGTCATGAAAACTATGAAAATAGAAAGAGAGTACGTGAATTCAATAAAAAAATAAATAAATAAAATATATAAAGAAGACATTTTAATAAATATGTTTGGAAATGGCAGAATTTTTCAAGATTTTGCCATTATAGACTATTCTATGTCGGAACGGAGAACAAAGGTATGTATATAGAAACCGATGTGATCCGTTGCAAATGGAGGAAGAGGAATGTTATTCGAGATATTGCTTTGATAAGGCCACAGTGAAATATCATATAGAGATTTTAGAGCCTGTCAGTAATAGGGGACTTTCACCCGGATTGCAAGTTCTGAATACATTACGATTTCTAGAGCGAAATGCTCATCGGGTGGCACTCAATGCTTTCCCGCAGGCAAGCTTTTTCTCCCGCGATCCACTTTGATTCAGGAGCTCGTTTTGTTCCCTAAAATCACAAGCTTATTTTGATTTACATACATATATGAAGTGTGTAGTTTTATCTCCAGTAGTTTTATCTTCCACAATAAATTTTTATCTCAAAGTTTAATTCACTTTTAGCTGCTCCATATTTTAAATATACGATTAAAATAAAATTTGCATAAATCAAAATAGCGAAGAGATATGTATGTACATTCATTTGTAGATACGCTTACTTTTTTGAGTAATACTTGTAGTTAGTGGCCGCTGTGGTGCAGTGGGTAGAGTGCTCGCCTGCTATGCCAGAGGTCTCGGGTTCAAACCACGGTCCGAGCCAAACAAATTTTTCTAATTAGTAAAAATCCAATTATTGGGTTTTTTAAGAGCAGCGGTCACCTCTCGGCAGTGGGCGGCATACCCTCCGAGAGTATTTCTGCCATGAAAAAGCTTCTCACAAAAAATGCATTCGCCGTTCGGAGCCGGCATAAAACTGTAGGTCCACCCAATTAGTAGGAAAAACAAAAAGGAGCACACCTCGAATTGGGAGAGAAGCTCGGCCATAAAACTCGTCAGAGTTATAATAGCGCCATTGTATTATATTATTATACTTGTAGTTGACACAGGGTGAACTTTTAAAACACTCGAAATTTCTTAAAATTACAGAGCGATTCTTATTATTTTAGATGGGTAACCCTGTTCCGTTTCATTATAGCAAAAACGTTGTTCTAACTTGTCTATAACACACCACTATTTTAAACGTCGCTCTAAATTTAATACCGATTTTAACTAAATCCGATTTTAGTGAACGACTATGACTAAGGCCCAATGTAATTACTTTTTCCAACATACAATTATTCATATTTCAACTTGTCTTTCAATTACTTATCATCTTAATCAAATAATAATGTTAGTATTAACTACAATGGGAATAAATATGCAATGTATAAGAGTATCTGAACTTGAGATTTTACTTAATGTCTGCCAAAATGGAGTATTAGAAAATTATTATTTATAACCGTAGATTTCCAGAAGAGAATATGTGACTTACTTTTGAAGTATAGTTAAAGGCCTTTGGCAACTGAAAATCTTTCATGTCAAGCAGTGTGTATGTGTGAGTTTTTTTTTGTGCGTGTTAGTGCAATTGGCAGTTGTCGTGCTACACGTTCTTGTTGTTGGGCTCGCGTTAATGAGAATCAAAACTTTTAGATATTTGCGTCAATCACCCGACACTCACACATATACACTGCTTGACAGTCCAGATTTTAAGTGGCCAAGGGCCTTAAGAGTTTTATATATGTATAATAAGCGATATTTGTGTACTAAAATGTTAAATTATAGTCTGAAAAAATACATTTTTATCATTTCGTCCCCTCAATATAACAATAGCGTACGTGCTCATACGCCATTATTTTTTTATTGCATATTTAGAATCTCCATCATTGATTCTATGTCTGGTCAAAATTTCGTCAAATTCTACTTCCACAACGTGGGTCAAAATGTCATTGGAAAAAATGGTGTATAATTTCTTGTTCAAAACTTTAATAGATATCTGATTTGACAAAAACTTTAAACTCGATTTTCTCAAAACCCAAAAAAAATTATACGTTATTGTTATATTGAGGGGACGATTTGTAAAAAAAATGTAGTTTTTTGGTAATTTTTATTTTAATTTTGGTAAATTTTTTACATTGACTGTGACCCCCCCGAAAAATTCTCTTACTACGCCACTGATATATATATATACAATTATAGTTATAATTACTCTCTGCATATTTCTCTGCATAGGCGTCTCTTACAGCGTTTCCTCTTAAATTTGCCGCACTCTGAAAATATCCTTCGAATACCTCTTGAGTGGAAATTTCATCTAAGGTGAATTCTAAATCATCCTGATTTGCAACATTATGAAGTACGCAACATGCGCGAATACAATGCGCCAACTTCTCATCACCTCTTAACTTGCAGTAATATAACTGTCGAAATCGTTATTTCATAATACCGAAAGCGTGTTCAATCGCTACTCTACCAGAACTGAGCTTAACGTTGAAGCTTTTCTGTGCGTGCAGCTAAAATTACGGAAATTAAAGCAGTCATACTAATTGAGCCTATTAACACCTGCGATCAAATCGATTTAGTCGAGTTAGGGTCCAACTCGTCCAACTATTTACTAAAAAATTAGTTTCAAAACTGAAATCAAAACTTGCCGGAGGATTGTAGTTCACAATATATTTGTTGGTAGTTGGATGGGACCATAGATATTTCCCCATAAAGAGAATTCTGCTGGCTGAGGGTTATTTTTTAAAGCGCGGCCGAAGCCCGCCAACTCAAAATGGTGTTCTACGCACATACATACATATATGTGCGAATTTTTATAAGCGCTTTTCCTCGGTAGTTTTGGTTTTTTTCCTTACTTGTTATATTTTCAAAAACAAAATTTTCATCAAAATTATTTTTATATTAAAATACCCAGGGTTTCGATCTCTCTAGTTTGATCCACCTCATTTGGAGCCAGTTTACCGGTTTTCCCACGGTATTGGTTTTGCGATTGCAAACGTAATTTTCCAAAGATTTTGTAGAGAAAAAATCAAAATGGGTAATTTTAACCACTTTCTTTTGCATGTTGCGATTATATTAATCCAATCATTTGGCGAAGAAATATGCTTAATTTTTTTTGCGTTAAGCATAGTACTGAGTTCGAGTTTCACGTGAAACTGCTGTCAAAATCCATACAAAAAACTGGTTGTGAAACATGTGTGAAATTTCACAGATATTTCACGACAAAGTTGTACTGAGTTCCTGCCGTGAAAAGTTGCGCAACATGCTAGCAACATCATGCCAGCAACATTTTTTCATGACAATTAAAATATACAATGCCATTTATTTTCGACTGAAAAGTGACATTTGTTGAAATTGAAATTTATATTTTGTATAAAATTTTTTTATTGGCCAAAATTTGAAAGTTGGTTCTGAGGCGATGCTCGAAATTTTTTCTTTTTACATTTGCTCAGTTTTCGTTTTGGCATTTATTCTCATTTGACAAAAAAATTTTCTTGAAACATTTCACAGCAAAATAAATGCATGTTGCTGGCGAAATTTCACAGCGGTGAACTCAGTACTAGGCTTTAGACTCAATAATGGCAAAATCGGCGTCATTTGGTAAGTAGGTATGTCCGCTTACTAAAAATTTCATTTCAATCGACTTAGCTTTTATATCAGTACTTTGAACTAATTTGAGTAAACTTAAGACAGTCTTGATATTTCTGTTTTGTCCAATACATGAGTCAGACCATAAAACAATCTGATCGTGCGTATCAGCAAACATTTTTATGTATTTGACCAAACAAGATGCGATTTCTTGCGAGTCTCTCGATCGTTTCTGGCCAAACAAACATGTCTCTAGCCTTGTTTTGAAACTTATGGAATCCCAAGTTATATACATACAAATTACGTTTGTAATAAGCACTTGATGTGGTTAACTTGGGAAAAGCTAAACCTTTTTGCAAATCGAAACAAAACACGTAAGTGCTTTCGGAAGCAGTTAGCTTATCCGCTGCCATTTGGCTTCGGGCTGTTCGAGCTTTTAATAAGTGGCACTCCTTTTCTTGTATTGAGATAATATTGTTAACGGAGGACCTAACTCTCATTTCTAGTAAATCGCACGTTTGACAAGTATCTTTGGATGGGTATTTGAAATGAATCGTCTATTTTCAAAACCGGCCATCTCCACTCAAGTCGGTTGGCTCTTAAGAAACCAATGGCTAAAACGATTTGTGTTTATTATTATTATAGAGTAATTTGGCTTGAATATGGCAGGTTTTGGTTAAGAAATTGTTTTAATATTAAATACAGGTGATGTTTAGAATTGGATCTGATACCTAGCTTAAAAAATTAAAATTTTGGAGATGGCCGGTTTTGAAAATGGACGATTCAAATGTAATTTGAATTTCGTAGAAAAAATATGGTAGTACAATTTTTCTTTTACATACGTTTTTCTTATGTTCAAGCTGGAATTTAAATACTTGCGCTGCGGATTATGCGATCTGCTGTAATGGCTAGTATAAGCCGGAAATGAGTTTATATGATTAATGATGGGTGTATCATCAGTTTTATTAGTTCGAATGTGTTTTCCCCGCTGCACATAGGGGTATTTTATCAATCTGGGCGGCCAAAACCTCATTTCCTAAAACTGGCCCGATTTCCAAAAAATAAAATTTTTTAGTAGGCCAGGACCCTAACGCATCATTTTCAATAAAAGTTTATTCTCAAAACTCAAACACAAAGTTTTTACAGTCAATGAAAGTTTGGTCATTTGTGTATTTCTCACGGCATTTTATAACGTTCTTAAAGTTTCAACATTTCAAATTAATATTTTTACGATTTTAAGTGAAGTTTTTTAGAATACTGTTATGGATTCTTATAATACAGGTAATCGAGTACAAAATTCATGTTTATAGAGATTTAGTTAGTTGTTAGCGTCTTCTTAATTACATTTTTAAAAAATGATGTATTAAAAAAAAAATTTTCCCAATTTTTTGTTTTCAAAAGGGTTTTTGTTTAGGTGCCCGGCATTGTCCGGCACTGACTCTTTTTTTTCTACATGGTCTGTTCCTGTTATTTTGAGTTCAAGAAAGATCGGTCCCGGTTTTCTCCGGTTTTAAGAAAAACAGGCGATTTTTCAAGTTGGGAAAAATGACCCCACCACACAAAAAAAATTTGGATTCGACAACACCCATCTAGGAACATATAAATCGACGTGCTCCGAATCCAAAGTCCGCTTGTCCAATATACCCCCAAAATTTCGAGAAAATTGCGAAAAGCTAAAAAAGGCCCCAAATGGCACATTTCATCGACCTAACCTACTAACATGTATTTCGACGTTCTGAATCCAAATCTGAGGTCGGTTTGGTCTCACTACATCACTTTTTAAAAATGTACAGCCACATTTTTTTTTATGTTAAATTGAATTGAAATCACCATGGGTAACATAATTAACAATTTAAAGCCAAAAAAGTTTTGGCCGCCCAGATTGATTAAATACCCCAATGTGCGCTGGTCTATTAATTCCGAAACCTGATTTTTTTGAGCGCAATTAAAAAGTCGTTTGTTGCTTATGTGGTATGTGTCCAAAAAATACTTTTTGCAGACAGGAATGTTGCCTTGGTCAGGTATTCGAATAGAATATGAAAAAGTATGAAATCTCGGCTTTGGATTATCATTTCTTGGACGCTTTCTTTCAACCATTTTCAACGAAATACAACCTCTAATAAAAATATTTTGTTGTGTATGGGAGTTTAACTTAAAAAACGATGTAAACGCTGATTTTCTTTGGTCAACTGTAATTTTGGAATTGCAGTTACAAACTACATACGCAAATGTTTTTGCTGATACAATAGAGCCTGAGCTATTTGTGTATTGCAAACCGTTGATTCGACGAAACGTTCTTACATTTTTTCGCCATTCAATACTATTTCGTCATCGTTTTTGCCCAACTGAGATCGTTGCATGTTCATCATTATTTGACGATAAATCCGAGGACATAATTCTTGTGACTCGCCTTTTTGAGACACGTAGAAAGCCAACCGATGAACAATCGGAATCACCACTTTCGACATTGACCTCATTATTGTTGTTGTCGTCAATTCTTGGTACTATTTAACTATAATTAGTAAACTTTAAATTTGTAATATCTAAAAAAATACCATTCAATTTTACTTACTTAATATGCGCAGGTCAAAAAATTAAAATATGTTTACGAAATCTTTTTCAAATGCTTTTTAGCAGGAAGGTTGCAACTTACGACGAAGGTTTCGACTGATCTGCACTCACTGCACTTACTAAATTAGAAACTCTTATAACCACAGCGATCATATGTAATAAAGCATAAAGTAAGATTACAGTTATGCTTCCGATTGCTGCTCTCATGCAGCTTTAAACTAAGTACAACAACAATTTAAATAACACAAAAAATTGGCAGGTAGCGAAAACTCGAAGAGAGGCAAAAAATAGAAACAAATAAGAGGGATTAAAAGCAAAGTTAACAAGTGATTAATGCAATATAAATGCAAACGTGGACTTATTCCCTTTTTCCTTTTTAAACAATACACTGCAGTTCAAAAATGAGCTAACCAGCTTTTATAATAAGTCATAATCTATGTTTATATGTATATGCTATTCTATAAACACACTCGTTCGAACGTATTTCTTTACCCTTTACCTTCTTATTCTCTGTTCTTCCGTATACTTTCATATTTCATTTTAACGTAAATTTAATTTAGAGTTAAGTTTCATTTTTTGTTCTTAAATGTAATACAACATGTACAGTGGCTAGCACTATAATATAATCTTTCCGATTGTTGTGCTAGGATGAGAATAACAATAAAATACAAATACAAATACAAATTTCCACATATATTGTTAGTCATAAAAGTAAGTGTATCCACGCGAAATCTCAAAAACGTCAAAAACGGACTCATTCCCTTAATCCACTGAACGACTCATACATATATATTGCTATAAACTGGGTCAGCTTCAAGCGACTCTGTACAATGTATGAACGGAATTTCATACATATATATGTAAAAATGTTGTGCTAATTAGTTACAGGCTTCAAAACTCGAGAGCAAATGGAACGATTTAAATTATTTTTTTTGAAATGTCCCTTTGGTACCAGGATCATTAGCCGTGTTTTTATTTTAGCGCAGATGTATATGCGCTAAAATAAAAAAAACGGCTATTCTTAGCAAAAATAAATTAGGGATGCCACACTTTTGAAATTTTTAATTGGTAAGTGGGAATCGGTGGTACTCAGTTGTTTAGTAGGAATGATTAAATCGTAACCGAACACGATCAATGCAACCTTTGGTTGTATTACATATTATTGTACATTTCTAGAGTAAAAATAATTAAATCTTAAAAGGAATTTTTACAGAAACATACGTTTTTCCCGATTTTTTTCACAATGCCGAATTCATTTCGTATGTTTAATTAAACGTTACCAAAATATAACGCGGGATCCGGTATTATTATAAAATATAATGCGATCAACAAATTAAATAGTTCAAGCCCTTGCTTTGTTGCGACATCGTTACCAGGTGGAAGAACTGCCCAAACTACCCAGCTCCATAGTTTCCACTGAACATACTAGCTATCGAGATTCCAATGTGCAATATTTCAGGAAGGGTATTACAAAAATGTAAAATCATTATTTATGAGGATCGAACAATAAGAGATTTGCGAAGAAGCGGTTAACCATTCGGTAAATCACGGATATTGCTTGCGGGAGATTTTAAGCAAACATTGCCTATCAAAAACTGAGAACGAAATAAATGCACGCCCGAAATATTAGATGTTGTGGCTACACGTATGTACATATGTACATGCTCCAGAGCGATAAATTAGAAGAGGGTACTCTCGCGATATTTACTTTTTGTAAATTAGTAACATCAAAACAAGAACTAATTGATCAAAATCTTCAAATGATTTTTAAAATGACGACTGGCTTAGTGGACGAGTTATTCTTGCGGCGAATCTGTATGTATGTATATTAACTTAATAATGTTATTCAATCCAGAATTTAATGTGTGGAAATGACATACAAGTCTATAAACACCATTACAGAAGTAGATGAAGGCGCTGATTACACAGAGCAACACGATTCTATGTAATTGATGAAACCAAAAGAAGAGGAAACTTTGTCCCTCTCATATCAAAACCTCATACTATTTTTGGCCTTAAGGTCTGGTTTCATTTTTATATGTATTTAAAATTGGTAACCCATGTATAGGGCAAAGCGATCAAAGCTTGATAAATTGAAAGCATTTCTTACGAAGTGTATGTTAAATTACTGTTTTTAGTCAAGGAATTAATTTATGGTGTTTACCTTACATAAAATTTAGCTATGGTACAATGTGTACATTTTAAGCAGCAGAAAAACAATGTTGCTAAGACATAATAGTGTTGCTAGCAACATGTTGCGCGGTATCTTACTGCTCAATTTTGGAGGCGCATTTTTAGTGGTTTTTGGCTTTGAATGCGCAAACAGATACCAAAAAATATATTACATAATAAATGTTTCTGCTTTTATTGTTTTTACTGTTATTGATATTGCTGCCACCTCAAAGGCAAAGGCATAAGCAAAGAAAAATAAAAATGGAACCAGACCTATAGGCCAAAAATGCACGGGGCTTTCCTTTTCTTTTGGTTTCATCAATTACGGAGAGATGAACCCTCATTTTGAAGCATAGTGTTATCGACGGAATTTTTCAACTAGTTAGCTTAATCTACCAGGGCACATATGTATAGTGTGTTCAAATTATTACGTTGCAAAAACTCTGCAAAGGAAAGCGACTAGCAGAAATTAAAATAAATATGAACGTCATAGAATTAACTATTTTAACGGGACATTTTAAAGGTGAATAAGTTCTCATTCTTCGAATTCCAATAATTACCACGGAAACTATGTAGATGCAAATTTAAAGGAAAGGATTGCAATTCCCAATTAGACCGGCGTTCTCAGTGACATTTCGGCAAACCATATAATCTCTAAATGTTCACAGAAACTGGAAAGCGAAAAATAATGTGTACACACAAAAGTGCAAAATAAATTTTTTTTAAGTAAGCTTTGTGTCGTTTTTCATTTCTAATGTATATAAAATGGAGTGGGCCACAGCAAAGCGTGGCAGGGTTCAGCTAGTACATTATAAATCTAATACACCAATTGAATTAATATTTACAAAACTAATTCTGTGTTTCCATAACTACTTCATTATTGAGCTCTCAATTTTTTTTTTTTTAAGGAAAAATTGGTGTGAAAAGTGAACACTTTTTGGTAGAAGTTATAGATCCATTTCGGAGACCACCACATCTCTTCATCAGACTTCTTTTTTTTAACATTTTTATTCTTTGGCGTCCGCCGAGATCGAACCTCGAATTTTCCCGGTTGGAAGTCTAATGGCATCACCATTAGGCTACCGCCGCCTTGCATTTTTCTTTTCATTTTTTCCTTTTTAACACGCTTTTATTAGCTTCACCTGTTTACAACCTACCATCCAGCAACAGTTACCTTGCCGACGTTCTCGGCATTTCGTTGCCTGAGAAAACGAATGTCGTATGTAGCAAAACATAGTTTCGAGAAAATCGACTTTGAAGTTTAAATTGGAAATTCTCAAAAACTGTACAACAGATTTTTCTGTTATTTGGACGAGCTGTAGAGAGTATTATATATTTTGAATTGCAATTTGCAAAAGTTGGATATCTTTAAAATTATGGGAGATAAACGACTTTTCATTCAGTATGCATTTGTCGTATGTGACGTCTGAGCACCAATACCTGTTTATGATAGCACATACGACAAAAATTCTTCTCTTTTTTCAAACCGGAATGGTTATGAGGCTCACATTTTTTGAGATATCGACTTGAAATTTGGTAGTTGCATATATTTTGATGATACTTTGATCATTTGTCGGGATCCACCACATCGGAATAATATAAGATATAGCTCCCATACAACTGATTGTTCAGATATGGACATTTTGGGATATAACTTCTCCATGTAAACAGATAAGGGCATGAAACTTTGAGGTATTTGTACCCATATGGACCTAATAAATGTCACCGAAATTTGTCAAGATCGGACCACTATAGAATATAGCTCCCATACAACCGATTGTTCAGATATAGCTGTTTTCGGGTATAACTTCCATATTTAAGGATCAAATTATACTAAACTTTGCAGTGATTGGTATTATACTACAATAAAATATGTCAGTGAAAATCATTCAGATCGGATCACTATAACCTATAGCTCCGATACAATATTTTGGTTTATTCTCAGTAGCTCAGCGGCACATACGACATTTGTTTAAAATAAACAAGTAAGGAAGCCTAAGTTCGAGTGGAATCGAACATTAGATACTCAGCTGTCTGCTTTCATTGTTTGTTTTCGTCTGATATAATCACGGTGTATTTTATATAAAGCGAGTGCTGCATAAAGTGAGCGTAGCCACGCCCATTTTCAAAATTTTTATAAGTCATCCAACTAAGCATATAAATATTATTCTTTGTGCAAAATTTCATTCCTTTATGACTTCTAGTTACAAAGATGTCATGTCAAAAATTCCCAAAGGGTGTTCCAGAAATATCTTTGTTAATAAGTGGGCGTGGTCTTAAACCGATTTCAATAATTTTTTGCGTGTCTATTAACACAAGTTGTAAAAGTGTATAAACCAAGTTTCGTCATAATATCTCAATTATTCGTCGAGTTATGGGCTCCGAAATCTCGTTGATTCCTTTGTCCAAAAAGAGGCGGTGCCACGCCCATTTTCAAAAATTTTTCTATTTTTTGTTTCCGGTCTATTGTGGAACTCATGCCACAAAATTTCAATGAAATATCTTTATATTTGACAAAGATATCGCTTAAAATGTTTTTATTAGGCCACTTTATAATACCCATATATAAAAGTGGGCGTGGTCGTCAACCGATTTCGCTAAAATTTTGAACATGTATCACCACAAGTAATAAAAGTGTACGTACCAAGTTTCGTCATAATATCTGAATTATTTGTCGAGTTATGGGCTCAGAAATCTCGTATATTCCTGCTTCTAAAAAGAGGCGGTGCCACGCCCATTTTCCAAAATTTTTGTGTTTTTAGTTTTATGTCCGCAGTTGGACTCCTGCTAAAAAATTTCAATGATATATCTTTATATTTGACAGAGATATAGCTTAAAATGTTTTTATTGGGCCACTTTATAATACCCATATATAAAAGTGGGCGTGGTCGTCAACCGATTTTGGCAATTTGTAGTCCAAACATTTGTCTAAGTAAGTGTATCACGCGTACCAAATTTTATCGATATATCTTTAACGGTCTCTGAGTTATGACTCATAAAACTTTCAATGTTTACCCCTTAATAAGTGGGCGTGGCACCGCCCATTTTCCAAAATGTTTGTGTTTTCTGTTTTATGTCCATAGTTGGACTCATGCGACAAAATTTCAGTGATATATCTTTATATTTCACAGAGATATCGCTTAAAATGTTTTTATTGGAACGCTTTATAATACCCATATATAAAAGTGGGCGTGGCCGTCAACCGATTTTAACTATTTTCCGTCCAAACGTTTGCCTGAGTAAGTAAATCACGCCTACCAAATTTCATCGATATATCTTCAATGGTTTCTGAGTTATGACATATAAAACTTTCAAGGTTTGACCCTTAATAAGTGGGCGTGGCACCGCCCGTTTTTCAAAATTTCATAAAATTTCTTCATAGGGGCCTGAGCTCAACACGTGGGTAAAATTTCATCGCTCCAGCTATATTAGTGACTGAGATACCAAATTTCCGATTTTTTCTATATAGGAAAAGTGGGCGTGGTCATGGTCCGATTTCGCCTATTTTCAATACCAACCGTCCCAGTCTCGATACCAACTTGCATTTCAAATTTCATCAAAATATCTCAATTTTTGAGCGAGTTAGAGTGTTTACAGACGGACGGACAGACGGACGGACGGACGGACGGACGGACATGGCTCAATCGATTTCTCTTTTCACCCTGATCATTTTGATATGTATAAGTCTATATCTATCTCGATTATTTCATTATGTTACAATCCACCGTTATGTGATTAAAACTATAATACTCTGTGTACTAGTACAGCTGAGTATAACAAACACGAATTTATATGGAAATTTGTCGTATGTGTGTTACATACGACAAAAGCCTACCCAAATGGTAGTAATTTTGTAACATACGACAAATACATACTAAATAACTCAAAAACTAAAAGAGATAGAAAAAAATGGATTGGAAAAATTAAAAGATTAGGTCCGATTTAGTTAATCTGCATCAAAAACTAGAAATCGTCGATTTTCACATACGACATTCGTTTTCTCAGGCGACGATTTGTCGCCTGTATGTTGGTGTGGTTGTGTGTTTCTTTGGTTTGTACAAATTCTATTTTTAGCACAAGCAATGCTTTGCGCTAATTAGTAGAGCTTGTTTATCGGCTGGCTCATCCGATTAAATTATACTTTTGGTTTTTTGGTCGTTTTTTATTTTCATAACTACTTCATTATTGAGCTCTCAAGACCAATTTTTTTTTTTTGGTCTTGAGAGCTCAATAATGAAGTAGTTATGCAAATAAAAAACGACCAAAAAACCAAAAGTATAATTCTATGTTTATTTTTATTATTTATTCCCGGCTCTGTAGCGGAATAAAATACAAACGATATTTTCGGAAACGATTCCCTCTATTAAAGACTCCGAATTTAAATAGCTATAGATTTCTTCCACTTCTAGAATTTCTGATTGTGACAATAAGTTGACACACTTAACTAAATTTCTACAATTGTCTGTGGTAATTGAATAAATTTGGTTCATGCTTATTTTGAAATCTTTGAGGACCTTCTCTATTTCCAACTGCAAATTTTGTGCCGTATGCCTGCTCTTTATTTTGATCATACTAGGTGTATATATTTTAATTTCTTTATTAACAATTAATTGGGCATTCACACCCAAAATTGATCTGTCACTCCGTTTGGCAGTGTCTAATTTCAAACTAAGAACTCTTCCTTTCAATTTGTTTTTTATACACTCTTCCACTCTGACACATTTGTCATTAATTAAATTCATCGCATTTATTGAGGTGATTGCCTCCATATTCAATCCCCTGCAAAGTGGATTAATTAAAGTTCTGAATGCGTTTGAGTCAAAAAATGTTAATAGTCGAGATTCTTTAGTTAATATTTCAATGCAAGCATCTATCACCTCAGCTTGAGACATTTCTACAGTAAATTTTATGCGCTTTTCTTTACTTTCTTTATAATTTTTAGCAGTAGTACATTGTTTTTCATACTCGATAAACATTTCAGCATGTAATGTCTGTACATGTCTTTTTCAATTTTTTATGCTTCTACTACTATTTTATTACAAAGTTTACATTTACTAGAATCTCCATTTTCAACGAAATACTTTCGGATATACATATTCTTTTTCCAACCCATTTTTAATTAACTTCTTATTCACTTTAATATCACTTCAAATTCACTTTTAACAAACTTTTAATCATGTACCACGCACAAAATTTTTTTTTAGGAACTAATTATAATGACTGTACATTCCGATCTCAAGTGCTTAAAAGATCTGATGCTACATATGTATGTATGTATATACATACATATGTTTACATACTATTTAGGAACAAAGTTTTGTTTTTTGCTGCATTTATTGAAAAAGTACCTTATAGTGTTGGAGTAGCGGGACATTGGACCCAGTAGGTATATTTTACCGCTGTGGTGCAGTGGGTAGAGTGCTCTCCTACTATGCCAGAGGTCTCGGGTTCAAACCACGGTCCGAGCCAAACACCAAAACAATTTTCTAATTAGTAAAAATCCAATTATTGGGTTTTTTAAGAGCAGCGGTCACCTCTCGGCAGTGGGCGGCATACCCTCCGAGTAGTGGTCGGAAACTATCGATGGCACTATCGTCACTATCGATGGTTTCTGAACATCGTTTACACTATCGATGGTGTTCGACTATCGTTTGAAATATCGATAGTTTATTGAAAATTTGAAATGTGACCACTAGGCACCAAATAAATGGTAACTATTCCACGCAGGGTTTGAATTGCTGACTAGCAAGTAGTCAAAGCAATATAAATACGACTATGCATTCTAGTCGCATGGTCGTTTAAAATGTGATTACCCAAAAACATTAAAATTACACTACAATATGGGTATCAAACAAAAGGGGATGACCCCAGGTTTCATTTGGCCTTCGATATATTGCGATAAATTTATCGATAACTGAATTATCGGTCAAAATGTGATTGCCCAAAAACATTAAAATTACACTACAATATGGATATCATACAAAAGGGGATGGCCCCAGGTTTCATTTGGATTTCGACATATTTCGATAAATTTATCGATAACTGAGTTATCGGTCAAAATGTGATTGCCCAAAAAGATTAATATTACCCTACAATATGGGTATCAAACAAAAGGGTATGGCCCCAGGTTTCATTTGGATTTCGACATATTTCGATAAATTTATCGATAACTGAATTATCGGTCAAAACGTGATTGCCCAAAAACATTAATATTACCCTACAATATGGGTATCAAACAGGGCTGCACATTAACGTTATTTTTTATCAATAACCGAAAAAATATCTTGTTTTCAATTCAACTTTGAAAAATTTTAACGTTAAGTGCTGAACAAAAAAAAAAAATTTCGTTTTGTTGATTATCAAAAAACAAATATTGAAAAAATGTTGTTTCGGTAGCCATAAAAATAAATTATCAAAAAAAAATAACGTTAATAAAAATTCAAAGTAAAATGAAGCCGTAAGCCCGAAACAAATTTTTATTATTATTTTGTTTTTGATAATCAACGAAACAAAATAATCTTGATAATTTTTTTTGATAATCAACGAAACCAAATAATTTCAATAATTTTTATTTGATATTCAACAAAACAAAATTTTTTTGTTAATTTTTATTTGATATTCAACAAAACAAAATATTTTTGTTGATATCGTTGTGCAGCCTTGGTATCAAACGATATTAGATTTTTAATAGCTGTTATACATTTCTGGAAAGCGCACTATATAACGCAGCCTACAGTGTGATTAGTAAAAAGGCGGTTACAGTGTGAGCATAGCCGTAGACTCTCCCAAATCACCCGAAACTATCGTCAACTATCGATATACTATCGATAGTTTGCAAAAAACTATCGTACACTATCGATGGTGCTGACTATCGATAGTTTCCGACCTCTACCTCCGAGTGTATTTCTGCCATGAAATAGCTTCTCACAAAAAATGCATTCGCCGTTCGGAGCCGGCATAAAACTGTAGGTCCACCCAATTAGTAGGAAAAACAAAAAGGAGCACACCTCGAATTGGGGAGAAGCTCGGCCATAAAACTCGTCAGAGTTATAATAGCGCCATTGTATTATTATATTATATTATTAGGTATATTTTATAAGTTAGCTTTTACACAATTGTTTTTGAATATTTATTTAAATGCTAAAGTATTGGGACATTCATAATAACAGAATTTTTAAGCGAAATCACTGAGAAGTATTGAATATTTATTGCGGTACATAAGAGTTTAAAAACACTAAAAAAAATAAAACAAAGTAAAAAAATTTTTTTAAAAAAGCTTTTATTTAATATTAATATAACAATTTACTAAAAAGGAAAAAAATAATTTTTTTATATTTTTGAACAAGATTTATATTAGTCCTTAGTTCATTTGGATCTTAATTTCAATCTAAACATACATTTAACGTATTTCTTCAAAGCATTTCTGTATATGTATCAACATAAATAAAAGCGCGGGTGCTCTTTACGTAATGCATATCTTACGTAATTGGAATTTAAAGTTTTTATCGCTTCCATCCATTTCGCCAATACGGTTTTATAACATGAATATGTAATGAGTACCCGCGCTTTTATTTATGTTGATACATATACAGAAATGCTTTGAAGAAATACGTTAAATGTATGTTTAGATTGAAATTAAGATCCAAATGAACTAAGGACTAATATAAATCTTGTTCAAAAATATAAAAAAAATTATTTTTTTCCTTTTTAGTAAATTGTTATATTAATATTAAATAAAAGCTTTTTTAAAAAAATTTTTTTACTTTGTTTTATTTTTGCCTTTTTAGTTTTACAATGCATATTACATCTAATATCTGGTTTTACTATACTCTTTTGTGAATAGATTACTTCGTAATACGTGTTCAAAATAGGAACAAATCTGGTTCATAAATACTAATTTTCTAAATATCTTGACACTAGCGCCACCTAGCGGCGATTTATTTCCACGGATATATTTACTTTCTCATAGGCAATATATATACCGAATATGAACAAATTCGGTCGGTAAATACGAATTTTACAAATATCTTGACACCAGCGCCACCTAGCGGCGATTTTTTTCCTCGGATGTATTTACTTTCTCATAGGCAATATATATACCGAATATGAACAAATTCGGTCGGTAAATACGAATTTTACAAATATCTTGACACCAGCGCCACCTAGCGGCGATTTTTTTCCACAGATGTATTTACTTTCTCATAGGCAATATATATACCGAATATGAACAAATTCGGTCGGTAAATACGAATTTTACAAATATCTTGACACCAGCGCCACCTAGCGGCGATTTTTTTCCTCGGATGTATTTACTTTCTCATAGGCAATATATATACCGAATATGAACAAATTCGGTCGGTAAATACGAATTTTACAAATATCTCGACACCAGCGCCATCTATCGGATTTTTTTTTATTTCACATTGCATTGTCTTCGGGTCCTGAACTATGTTCCAAATTTCAAGTACCTAGCTCAACTAGAAGTATCTTAAATGTTCGTTGCAAAATTCCACGACATACATACAAAAAGTGAAGTTAAATAAAAGCTTGTAACAAGTAAGGAAGCCTAAGTTCGAGTGGAATCGAACATTAGATACTCAGCTGTATGCTTTCATTGTTTGTTTGAGTTTGATGGAAACACGGTGTATTTTATATACAGCGAGTGCTGCATAAAGTGGGCGTAGCCGCGCCCATTTTCAAAATTTTTATCAGTCATTCAACTAAGCATATGAATATTATTCTTTGTGCAACATTTCATTCCTTTATGACTTCTAGTTACAAAGATGTCACGTTACAAATTTCCAAAGCGTGTTCAGGAAATATCTTTGCTAAAAAGTAGGCGTGGTCATTAACCGATTTCAATAAATTTTTGCGTGTCTATTAACACAAGTTATAAAAGTGTATAAACAAAGTTTCGTCATAATATCTCATTTATTTGTCGAGTTATGGGCTAAGAAATCTCGTATATTCCTTTGTCTAAAAAGAGGCGGTGCCACGCCCATTTTCCAAAATTTTTGTGTTTTTTGTTTTATGTCCGCAGTTGGACTTCTGCCATAAAATTTCAATGATATACCTTTATATTTGACAGAGATATCGCTTAAAATGTTTTTATTAGGCCACTTTATAATACACATATATAAAAGTGGGCGTGACCGTCAACCGATTTTGGAAATTTTTCGTCCAAACATTTGCCTAAGTAAGTATATCACGCGTACCAAATTTGATCCATATATCTTTAACGGTTTCTGAGTTATGACTCTTAAAACTTTCAATGTTTGCCCCTTAATAAGTGGGCGTGGCACCGCCCATTTTCCAAAATTTTTGTGTTTTTTGTTTTATGTCCATAGTTGGACTCATTCGACAAAACTTCATTGATATATCTTTATATTTGACAGAGATATGGCTTAAAATGTTTTTATTAGGTCACTTTATAATATACATATATAAAAGTGGGCGTGGCCGTCAACTGACATGACCTTTTAATTGGATCATGACGGATTCCAGTATAAATACGTATGCCGAATACCGCATACCGAACACGAACATGTGTACCTTTCTTGTATGTGTGGCTTTGTTGTATGTGTGGCTTTGTTGTTGTTGCTTTTCTTCCAGACACATACCTGTTGTTTAATTTCTAATTATTGCTGTTGTTGTTGCTGTCTCTCTTTCGAATTATTAATGTTGTCTTTGTTGTTGTTGCTTCTGTTGCCTGTTGTTTAATTTCTAATAATTCCTGTTGTTGTTGCTGTCTCTCTTTCGAATTATTAATGTGATTATTTAGTTTATTGTTTTGCTTTCTAATTATTATTGTTGTTTTTGTTGTTGTTTCTCTTTCTAATTGTTATTGTTATACTCAGCTGTACTAGTACACAGAGTATTATAGTTTCAATCACATAACGGTGGATTGTAACTGAATGAAATAATCGAGATAGATATAGACTTATATATATCAGTCATAGGCCGCTGTGGTGCAGTGGGTAGAGTGCTCGCCTGCTATGCCAGAGGTCTCGGGTTCAAACCTCGGTCCGAGCCAAACAAATTTTTCTAATTAGTAAAAATCCAATTATTGGGTTTTTTAAGAGCAGCGGTCACCTCTCGGCAGTGGGCGGCATACCCTCCGAGAGTATTTCTGCCATGAAAAAGCTTCTCACAAAAAATGCATTCGCCGTTCGGAGCCGGCATAAAACTGTAGGTCCACCCAATTAGTAGGAAAAACAAAAAGGAGCACACCTCGAATTGGGAGAGAAGCTCGGCCATAAAACTCGTCAGAGTTATAATAGCGCCATTGTATTATATTATTATTATATCAAAATGATCAGGGTGAAAAGAGAAATCGATTGAGCCATGTCCGTCCGTCCGTCTGTCCGTCCGTCCGTCCGTCCGTCTGTAAACACTCTAACTCGTGCAAAAATTGAGATATTTCGATGAAATTTGAAATGCAAGTTGGTATCGAGACTGGGACGGTTGGTATTGAAAATGGGCGAAATCGGACCATGACCACGCCCACTTTTCCTATATAGAAAAAAATCGGAAATTTGGTATCTCAGTCACTAATATAGCTGGAGCGATGAAATTTTACCCACGTGTTGAGCTCAGGCCCCTAGGAAGAAATTTGATGAAATTTTGGAAAATGGGCGGTGCCACGCCCACTTATTAAGGGGCAAACCTTGAAAGTTTTATATGCCATAACTCAGAAACCATTGAAGATATATCGATCAAATTTGGTACGCGTGATGTACTTACTTAGGCAAAAGTTTGGACGGAAAATAGTTAAAATCGGTTGACGGCCACGCCCACTTTTATATATGTATATTATAAAGTGACCTAATAAAAACATTTTAAGCCATATCTCTGTCAAATATAAAGATATATCATTATTCACAATCCCTTAGGTGGGCTGTTTTGGTCTAATTGGTGCTAGTGCAAAGGTAAAAACAAAGCTTTACTATTCACTTAGTGCCCGACGTTTCGGTAAGCTCCTTACCATCCTCAGGGGCGGTTTCTTTATTTTGTACACATAAAAGAAAAGATATACATATAACAAAATTACTCACATATGCATATATAATGTGTTACAAAATCACAAAAATTTTCACAACGCGAACTTACATGTATGTATATTAAAAACTGTCGGAAAAAAAACAATATTACAGACATATTTACATATGTACATGTACATATATATATATAAGGATGAAAGTTTGTTTGTTTGTATGTTTGTTCCCTATGGACGCCGAAACTACCGGGCCGATCACATTCATATTTTTACACAATGCTCACCTGGTATTAGATTGAAATTATGACCACACTTAAGTCTGGTATCTCAACCCCTTCCCGAGATATAGGCCAAAATATGGACCCAGATTCTTCCGAAATATTTTTCTGCATTATTGGTATCAAATTAAAGGTATCAATCAGAGCTTCAATAGGGAGTTCATTCCATTCCAATTTTCCAGTCGGTTCTCTAGATAGAGACCAAAACGTGGAGCCGGATGACCCCAAATATTTTTTCGTAATATTTGTATCAAATTAAAGGTGCTGATCAGGGTATCCATATATATTTTACACTATACGGATATCTCAATCCGTTCCCGGGATTGAGGCCGCAACATGGACCTAAATAGCCCCCGAAATATTTTTGGCCATTATTGGTATAAAATTAAAGGTATCAATCAGAACTTCAATAGGGAGTTCATTCCATTCCAATTTTCCAGTCGGTTCTCTAGATAGAGACCAAAACGTGGAGCCGGATGACCCCAAATATTTTTTCGTAATATTTGTATAAAATTAAAGGTGCTGATCAGGGTATCCATATATATTTTACACTATACGGATATCTCAATCGGTTCCCGGGATTGAGGCCGAAACATGGACCTAAATAGCCCCCGAAATATTTTTGACCATTATTGGTATCAAATTAAAGGTATCAATCAGAACTTCAATAGGGAGTTCATTCCATTCCAATTTTCCAGTTGGTGCTCCAAATAGAGACCAAAATGTGTACCCGGATGTCCCCAAATATTTTTACGCAATATTGGTATCAAATTAAAGGTATAAATCAGATCTTCAATAGGGAGTTCATTCCATTTCAATTTTCCAGTCGGTTCTCTAGATAGAGACCAAAACGTGGACCCGGATGACCCCAAATATTTTTTCGTAATATTTGTATCAAATTAAAGGTGCTGATCAGGGTATCCATATATATTTTACACTATACGGATATCTCAATCGGTTCCCGGGATTGAGGCCGGAACATGGACCTAAATAGCCCCCGAAATATTTTTGGCCATTATTGGTATCAAATTAAAGGTATCAATCAGAACTTCAATAGGGAGTTCATTCCATTCCAATTTTCCAGTTGGTGCTCCAAATAGAGACCAAAACGTGGACCCGGATGGCCCCAAATATTTTTTCGTAATATTGGTATCAAATTAAAGGTGCTGATCAGGGTATCCATATATACTTTGCACTATACGAATATTTCAATCGGTTCCCGAGATCGAGGCCGAAACATGGACCTAAATAGCCGCCGAAATATTTTTGAGCATTATTGGTATCAAATTAAAGGTATCAATCAGAGCTTATATAGAGAGTTTATTCCATTCCAATTTTCCAGTCGGTTTTCCAGATAGGGACCAAAACGTGGACCCGGATGGCCCCAAATATTTTTTCGTAATATTGGTATAAAATTAAAGGTGCTGATCAGGGTATCCATATATATTTTACAATATACGAATATTTCAATCGGTTCCCGAGATCGAGGCCGAAACATGGACCTAAATAGCCGCCGAAATATTTTTGAGCATTTTTGGTATCAAATTAAAGATATCAATCAGAGCTTATATAGAGAGTTCATTCAATTCCAATTTTCCAGTCGCTTCTCCAGATATAGACCAAAACGTGCACCCGGATGACCTCAAATATTTTTTCGCAATATTGTTATCAAATGAAAGGTACTGATCAGGGTATCCATATATATTTTACACTATACGGATACCTCAATCGGTTCTCGGGATTGAGGCCGAAACATGGGCCTAAATGGACCCCGAAATATTTTTGGGCATTGTTGGTATCAAATTAAAGGTATCAATCAGAGCTTCAATAGAGAGTTTATTCCATTCCAATTTTCCAGTCGTTTATCCAAAATATATTAGTAATCATGATGTACACCGATATGTGCACCGGATGGCCATGGAAAGTTGTTGATAAGGAACGTTAGACGGGGAGAGAGAGAGAGAGAGTAGTATAAGAGGAGGAAGAGATAGGGGGAACGGGAAATGCTGACTGGTGGGGAGACCGATAGGGAAGGGAGTGGCATAGTGTGATTTGTCGCAGCGAAGTGGGACGGGTATTTGCTAGTGTACATATATGGACATAAAAACATAAAAAACACATACTTTTTATTAAGGAACGCTAGTCAGACTAATTAACAATCATAAACAAAGCAAATAAGTAGCTGCAATATCTTCTGTATCTTCTTTTTTGTTTACTGTCCGCTCTCTATTTTTCAAAATGTGTAGACTCTCCAATGTGAATCTCGTTCTCTCTTTGTTCTCTGTATCTATTATTTTAGTGTTGTCTAGATCAGCTGTGTGTCCGTTTGTGGTCATATGCAGTGCAAGTGCAGTTTTTGTTTTCTTTTTTCTTATGTCTGCTTCGTGTTCTGCTAAACGTACACCCAGTGCTCTTTTTGTGGTCCCTATGTATATTTTGTCGCGGGATGCATTACCATCCCCCTTGCAAGCGACTTGGTACACAACATTAGCTTTGTGATGCGGATTAATTGAGCTTTTCGTTTTGGAGTAAATAGTTGAGAGTGTTTGGTTGGATTTATATGCAAGGGTGAGGTTTTGAGTTTTCTTTCGAATGTTGTGGTCAAGATTTTCTGTGAACTTTGGTATGTAGGTAATACTTCGATATTGCATTGTTGTGGTGGAAGTTGTAGTGATTGTCTTGTTTTAATTTGGGTTAGTTAGCTTGTCGTTTATAAGAGTTTTTATTAGATGCGTAGGATAATTATTGTTTGTCAATATGTTATATATTTTTACAAGCTTTTATTTAACTTCACTTTTTGTATGTATGTCGTGGAATTTTGCAACGAACATTTAAGATACTTCTAGTTGAGCTAGGTACTTGAAATTTGGAACATAGTTCAGGACCCGAAGACAATGCAATGTGAAATAAAAAAAAATCCGATAGATGGCGCTGGTGTCGAGATATTTGTAAAATTCGTATTTACCGACCGAATTTGTTCATATTCGGTATATATATTGCCTATGAGAAAGTAAATACATCCGAGGAAAAAAATCGCCGCTAGGTGGCGCTGGTGTCAAGATATTTGTAAAATTCGTATTTACCGACCGAATTTGTTCATATTCGGTATATATATTGCCTATGAGAAAGTAAATACATCCGAGGAAAAAAATCGCCGCTAGGTGGCGCTGGTGTCAAGATATTTGTAAAATTCGTATTTACCGACCGAATTTGTTCATATTCGGTATATATATTGCCTATGAGAAAGTAAATATATCCGTGGAAATAAATCGCCGCTAGGTGGCGCTAGTGTCAAGATATTTAGAAAATTAGTATTTATGAACCAGATTTGTTCCTATTTTGAACACGTATTACGAAGTAATCTATTCACAAAAGAGTATAGTAAAACCAGATATTAGATGTAATATGCATTGTAAAACTAAAAAGGCAAAAATAAAACAAAGTAAAAAAATTTTTTTAAAAAAGCTTTTATTTAATATTAATATAACAATTTACTAAAAAGGAAAAAAATAATTTTTTTTATATTTTTGAACAAGATTTATATTAGTCCTTAGTTCATTTGGATCTTAATTTCAATCTAAACATACATTTAACGTATTTCTTCAAAGCATTTCTGTATATGTATCAACATAAATAAAAGCGCGGGTGCTCTTTACGTAATGCATATCTTACGTAATTGGAATTTAAAGTTTTTATCGCTTCCTTCCATTTCGCCAATACGGTTTTATAACATGAATATGTAAAGAGCACCCGCGCTTTTATTTATGTTGATACATATACAGAAATGCTTTGAAGAAATACGTTAAATGTATGTTTAGATTGAAATTAAGATCCAAATGAACTAAGGACTAATATAAATCTTGTTCAAAAATATAAAAAAAATTATTTTTTTCCTTTTTAGTAAATTGTTATATTAATATTAAATAAAAGCTTTTTTAAAAAAATTTTTTTACTTTGTTTTATTTTAATATTTTGTTGTCGGAATTGAGGATGGCTAATTGTCAGTATTTTATTTGTTAAGTTTTTTGCTGCATTTATTTTATATTTTTTTGGGTTGAGACGATAGAAAATTAATTATACGTCCTGATGAAATAGGGTTTGAATACCAGTCAAGAATGATTTTGTTGTCTATTCTATGAATGAGAACGTCAAGAAAAGGGAGTTTAGAATTCGTCTCTTTTTCTAATGTAAACTGCAGCTTGTTGTGGTAATTACACTGCTCTACAGCCAAAAAATACTCTGAACGCAACCATCCTTTCTATATGTAAAATCGGTCGCTGATTCCGAAAATCGGGTTCATTTTTAATTCTATGGGAAGGTTTTTGAGATATCGGCAATTTACCGTTATTTGGCAAATGTGTCCACTTAATCCTGTATATCTCTTTAACACAGTGAGTTATATTCCTTAGGGTGACACCAAACGAAAGAAAATTAAATTTCCTTTTCACGGCTCCTATAACATTTTTCTCTAACTCTTACAGTTTCTGAAATATTGACGATTAAATTTTAATTTTTTCGATTTTTTACGATTTTTTGAAGAAAAAATTGACTTTGTCAGGCAATATCTTTAAAACCAATACTTTTACCTTCGGTTTTACTCCTTTTCATGAAGCTCTATTCTATTACCAAAAAAATAAGCTATCAACGATGAAAATCCATTGTAAAATGGAAAAGTTATAGGCGATCAAGTAAATACAGCCAGGTCGCGCAATGCCTCTGCACGCGTACATTCTATGCATATTGTACCAATACCTACACATCTGCAGTAGCAGCACATTGGCAGCGCAGTAGATACAAGCCCATTTACGGGTATAACATGCATAAAATATACCCGTGTAGAGGCATTGTGCGACTTGGCTGTATTTACTTGATCGCCTATAACTTTTCCATTTTACCATGGATTTTCTTCGTTGATAGCTTATTTTTTTGCTAATGGAATGGAGCTTCACGTAAAAGATTAAAACCGAAGGTGAAGACATTGGTTTTAAAGATATTGTCTGACAAAGTCAATTTTTTCTTCAAAAAATCGTAAAAAATCGAAAAAATTTAAATTTAATCGTCAATATTTCAGAAACTATAAGAGCTAGAGAAAAATGTTATAGGAGCCATGAAAAGGAAATTTAATTTTCTTTCGTTTGGTGTCACCCTAAGGAATATAACTCACTGTGTTAAAGAGATATACAGGATTAAGTGGACACATTGGCCAAATAACGGTAAATTGCCGATATCTCAAAAACCTTCCCATAGAATTAAAAATGAACCCGATTTTCGGAATCAGCGACCGATTTTACATATAGAGAGGATAGTCACGTCCAAAGTACAGACAAAAAATTTCATTTTGTGATCCAGTGTTATTAAATGTGCGGAGTATCATATCCGCATCGTTTCTTTTTAAAATGGCAAATATGTCATCAACATACTTGACTATGAATCTCACATCAATATTGTGTAGTTTCTTTAACTCGGCCAGTGAATTATCTAGCAAATCTTCCATTATAATATCCGCTATTGTTGGGGAAAGAGGATTGCCCATGGGCATTCCAAAATTCTGGGTAAATATTTTATTTTCATGCATGAAGTAATTATTGTCTTTCAAGCAAAAATTTAGAATATTGAGAAAGGTGTTGTTTGGTATGTTGGTTTCTGTTTGAATTGTGTTGAATTTGTTCATTATGATTTTTATAGCAAGATATGTCGGAATGTTAGTGAACAGGGATACAACATCGAGTGATATTAGAATTTCATCGTCTTGAAGTTTAAAATTGTTCAGTCTATCTGTTAATCTAAATGACTTTTTTATATTGTATTGGTCCGATATTAAATTACATATAATTTTACCAACAAATTGGGACAGTTTGTAACACGGTACACCGAACGAGGACGCTATAGGACGAAGAGGTATGTTTGGTTTATGAATTTTAGGGAGACCGTAAAGACGCGGGGCAAAGGCTGAATTGCACATAAGTTGGTGTTTTTCTGTTAGGTTGATCATTTTGTTTTTGTATAAACTGTCAATAATAATATTGTTCTGTTTTTGTAACTTGTCCGTTGGATCACTTCTTGCTGTTCTATAAGTATTTTTGTCTGAAAGTAGCAGGTTCATTTTTTCTTTGTATTCTGTTGTGTACATTGCAACTGTCTTATTTCATTTGTCAGATTCTGTAATAATGATCTTATCCTTATATCTACTTAAAAAATTTTTAGTTGTATTATACGTTGCTATTATAAATTTCTCTACTGGGTTGTGCTTAATATGTCGTTTGTGTTGTACTAATCCGTTGCTCAGTCGGCTTCTCTCAACTTCTTTGTCTCTTTCGTTGCTTATTGTTTGAATTGCTTGCTCCATTTCCGCGATTATTCTTATTGGATTAATACTTTCTTTGGTGGTGGGTATGGTAAATTTGTTTCCCAAAGAGAGCAACCATTTTACATCTTCGGGAAAATCTATATCTGTTTTGTTCACGAACCAATTACTGTTGTAGTGTATGCCCAGGCTTTCCAGTTGTTTTTGTTTCAGTTTTTCTATTTTATATGTTTGGGTCTCTTTTTGTTGTTGTGTGATTCTGTTGCTAATAAGTGTTTGGTGAGAAATGTACGACTTAAAATCCATTTCGCTGAGATTCCGTTTTAAATATTGTTCGTCATAGCTCAGCTGGTCTCTTATGTTTTTGATGTTTATATTTGTTTGTGTTATTTCTATATTTAGAATTTTTTTGAGAAAAGCGACCTCGGCTTTATCAATTTGATGTTCAATACTTTGCGACGTCGTTTCTATTTTTAAGTTTTTTACCGAATTATTTAAATGGTTAGGGATAATGTCACATTTTCTGCACTCCAAAAGGAAATTAAGTTGTTGTCGTCTTTTTATTATTTTATGATTTAGTTTGCTGTAATCCTTTAAAGTTATGTATGTGGTTTCCCCATATTTGTACCACATATGTTTGTAGTAGTCCTTCATTTTGTTATATAATTCTCTTCGTTTTGATGTTGTACGTAAAAGATGAACAAGTGTATCGGCAGGCCCTCCGAAAATTATTATTATTTGTGTATAAGCTGACCAAATTTTAAATTGTTATTCACAATCCCTTAGGTGGGCTGTTTTGGTCTAATTGGTGCTAGTGCAAAGGTGAAAACAAAGCTTTACTATTCACTTAGTGCCCGACGTTTCGGTAAGCTCCTTACCATCCTCAGGGGCGGTTCAATACTTTGATGTTCAATACTTTGCGACGTCGTTTCTATTTTTAAGTTTTTTACCGAATTATTTAAATGGTTAGGGATAATGTCACATTTTCTGCACTCCAAAAGGAAATTAAGTTGTTGTCGTCTTTTTATTATTTTATGATTTAGTTTGCTGTAATCCTTTAAAGTTATGTATGTGGTTTCCCCATATTTGTACCACATATGTTTGTAGTAGTCCTTCATTTTGTTATATAATTCTCTTCGTTTTGATGTTGTACGTAAAAGATGAACAAGTGTATCGGCAGGCCCTCCGAAAATTATTATTATTTGTGTATAAGCTGACCAAATTTTAAATTGTTATTCACAATCCCTTAGGTGGGCTGTTTTGGTCTAATTGGTGCTAGTGCAAAGGTAAAAACAAAGCTTTACTATTCACTTAGTGCCCGACGTTTCGGTAAGCTCCTTACCATCCTCAGGGGCGGTTTCTTTATTTTGTACGCATAAAAGAAAAGATATACATATAACAAAATTACTCACATATGCATATATAATGTGTTACAAAATCACAAAAATTATCACAACGCGAACTTTACTTACTTGCATATAAATCCAACCATACACTCTCAACTATTTACTCCAAAACGAAAAGCTCAATTAATCCGCATCAAAAAGCTAATGTTGTGTACCAAGTCGCTTACAAGGGGGATGGTAATGCATCCTGCGACAAAATATACCTAGGGACCACAAAAAGACCACTAGGTGTACGTTTAGCAGAACACGAAGCAGACATAAGAAAAAAGAAAACAAACACTGCACTTGCACTGCATATGACCACAAGCGGACACACAGCTGATCTAGGCAACACTAAAATAATAGATACAGAGAACAAAGAGAGAACGAGATTCACATTGGAGAGTCTACACATTTTGAAAAATAGAGAGCGGACAATAAACAAAAAAGAAGATACAGAAGTTATTGTAGCTACTTATTTGCTTTGTTTATGATTGTTAATTAGTCTGACTAGCGTACCTTAATAAAAAGTATGTGTTTTTTATGTTTTTATGTCCATATATGTACATATGTAAATATGTCTGTAATATTGTTTTTTTTTCGATAGTTTTTAATATACATACATGTAAGTTCGCGTTGTGATAATTTTTGTGATTTTGTAACACATTCACCCCGATTCTAAACGAAAAATCCACAAGGATTTTTCCGCTTCTCCCTGTTCCCTTATTCTAAACACAAATTCCTTGTGGATTTTTTCGCTTCTCCCTTTCCGGCTATTCTAAATGATGTTCGAAAAAGTGAAAAGCGAATAAGGAAGAAAAGTAGGTATCATGAATGAAAATAAAAGCGAGAATTTATGCAATTATTTTGTGAGATTTTTCACAAGACAATTTTAAGTGAATGCTACAAAATGTGAGTGAATATAACTTTTGTTAATAAAAAATACATAATTGAATTAATTATGTACAGGTTTGCTTATTTTTATGACGGAAAGTATAAAAAGCAAATAGATATTTTAGTAAGTTTATTGAAAGGGCAGCCGGATATTTCGCGGCTTGTAGGCTGTAGTATCCCTTCCGGTTGTAGTAAGGGTGCTTGTTTTGATATGGAGCGATGATACGGACATGTGTTCCATCAATACATTCAAGGACACTAGAGATGTCGTTGTTTTAAAAACCGCACTTACAAATTTTCTTTTTCGTCGCTGGTCATAGCTTTATGAATCCAAATCGGATACAACTCATTTTCAACCATTTCAACAACATTTAGAACTTTGCTGAAGGTGGATTGAGCCAATCAAACGTCGGAATTTTTTCCAACTCCCGTTTGATATCCATCTTCAAGCAAAAAAACGGAAGAATGCGCATAGTTTTATTATAGGAGAGATTGCAAATAGTTTCTTTGGCTGCTGTGTATGTGATATTAAAATGTTCAAATGTTCTGGCTTGCTATAGTCTTGTCAAAGATGGTACGGACCATAACACCTTAGTTAAAATAAATTTCAAATTGGGTGTCTCGGAATGCTCCTATGAAAAAGTGATCAACACGGGTATCTGGCCTAAACACCTAAAAATACGTCCATTCCATTTTTTTCAAAAAGAGGGGAACCAAAAACAAAAGACGTAAATAATCCCAAATATAGCCCAAAAAATCTAAAAATCTATTTTCAAAATGTCTCTGGTTTGAGAACCAAATCAAAACAGCTTTTTGCGATGAGTTCGCTTATGGACTACGACATTTTTATTCTTATTGAAACCTGGCTAACAGAAAACTTTTTCGATAATGAGTTTTTTAACCCGAATCTCTATAACGTATACCGTAAGGATCGTGATGCTACAAAAACGGGTCTATGCAGAGGTGGAGGAGTGTTAATTGCAGTACAACGGAAGTACTGTTCCTCAACTGTGGTTTTGACGAATGCTGACAGTCTTTTGGATCAGATTTGTGTTTCAATTAAGGGTGTATCAAATTTACTTTTATGTGCGTCTTATATCCCACCATGTAGTACAGATACACTCTATAGAGCACATGTAGATAATATAATTGGTTTAGCAAATAACTCTAATCTTAATGACAATCTCTCTGTTTTTGGTGATTTCAACCTTAGTAATATTGTGTGGTCTAATATTGATGATCGTACTGCGTTATATCCGACTAACGTAAACAGTATATCGGAAATTTATTTAATCGATAGCTTTTTAAGTTGTGGCCTTATACAAATCAACAACTTTTCAAATAGCCTCTCGCGGATTTTGGACTTAATTTTTGTTAATGGTGAACTTAGTTTCTCCATATTCGAGTGCCTGGACCCTTTGTCTACTCCAGGCCTGCATCATATACCGCTTATTATCGATATTGAATTTATTGAGTATAATACTATTCATCCATATGATCAAAATCTAAAGTTTTGTTTTAGAAATTTTAGATCTGATTTAATAAATGCCGCCGTAGACGCAGTAGATTGGGATTCCCTATTTACTGGGGTTGAAGTTGCCGGTTGGTATAATAGTTTTAAAATTAAGACAAATGAAATCTTTAGAGATAACATACCTGTTACTCAGAAAGCCACCTATAAGGTGCCTTGGCATACGAAGAATGTAAGAAAACTTAAAAACTTAAGAAACAAATTTCATAAAAAGTACAAGATATCAGGCTCTGTTGTCCATAGAGATAAACATTTGCAATATTCTAGGGAACTTAAAAGCTTAGATAGAAGTTTAAAGCGTAATTACATCCGCAAATTCGAAGCGGACATAAAATCAAATACCAGCTCCTTCTGGCGCTATGTAAAATCGAAAAGATCATGCTCAAGTATTCCGTCTGTTGTCTTTTATGATGGGACTAAAGCACATTCCCCACTCGAGGCAGCTAACCTTTTTGCGGATTTTTTCCGCTCGAACTTTGTGGTTGACTCGGATTTTACTGATGAAAACCAATCAATTATTAATTCTACTCTAAATATGGGTTCGTTGGCTTTAACGCTTTCTGATGTAGAAAATGGAATTCATCAACTAAAACATTGTATGAAATTAGACGTAGATGGGTTTTCTTCATTTCTTCTGAAAAATTTTATGTCATTAGCGTAACCGCTGTTACTTATTTTCAATAAATCCCTTGAGCTAGGAGTTTTCATTGATTCTTGGAAAATTACCACAATTAACCCTGTTTTTAAAAGTGGCAACAAAAGTAATATTGCCAATTATCGACCTATCTCTAAGCTGTCTACGGTTTCTAAGCTTTTTGAAGTGATTGTGAAAGATAAGATTTATTTCTCAGTCAACCGTCTAATCACTCTTAACCAGCATGGTTTTATGAAAGGTCGATCAACAGTTACAAACCTTTTAGTGTTTTCTGAATACTGTTTATCAGCTTTCCATAAACGAAAGCAAGTTGACACTGTGTATACTGACTTATCCAAAGCATTTGATAAAGTCAGTCATTTAATCTTGATTTCCAAGTTGAGTGCTCTAGGATTTCATTCCACTCTTTTAAAATGGATTAAATCCTATCTCTCCTCTCGGAAGTGCGTGGTTAATATTGATGGGGTTTCATCTAATCATTTCATTGCTACTTCTGGTGTCCCTCAGGGGAGCATACTTGGGCCGTTACTCTTCGTCATATTTATAGATGATATCTGTAGTTGTTTTAATTACCCACATTTTCTTTTGTTCGCTGATGACTTAAAGATGTTCTCGATAATTGGCAATAATGAGGATTCACGTAAATTTCAAATGGATTTAGATAATGTTGTCGCCTGGTGCAAGTCAAATAAACTTGATTTGAATATAAGTAAGTGCTCACAGGTTACTTACTCTAAGTTACGTAGTCCTATATCTACATCTTATCATATTGAAGGAACTGCTCTTACGAAATCAAAAGAAACAATTGATCTTGGAGTTGTTTTCGATGATAGCTTTTCTTTTCACAGTCATTTAAATTATATTATAGCCAAATCATATTCCATGCTAGCATTTATTCGCCGCTTCAGTGCGGATTTTACTGATCCATATACTCTAAAGGCACTTTTCACCTCTCTTGTGCGCTCCAAATTAGAATATGCAGCCCTGATCTGGAGACCATATTACGCATGTCATATTTATAGACTTGAAAGAGTTCAAAAAAGTTTCGTCCGTTTTGCATTACGATCTCTGAATTTTACTGAACCGACTCCCTCTTATATGAGTCGGTGTTTACTTATAAATCTAAAATCGCTGGATGACAGAAGGACTATTCTCTCACTATCTTTTATTTTTGATCTAGTAAATGGTGTGATCGACTCTCCTTGTTTACTGGAGAAAATCAACTTCAATATTCCCAGCCGTACCTTACGTAACCATGATGTTTTCTGGGTAGGAACAGTAAGAACTAATTATTCTTTTAATGCTCCTATCCCTAGAACACTTAGAGATTTTAATTCGCTTCCAAACTCATCTAAGCTTGATTTTGCTTTATCTAAATCTGCGTTTAAATTATATCTAAATGAATTATTTAATTAGTTGTTAAGCAAAATCTTGAAGAATTGTAAATTATTCTAGATTATGAAATAAATAAATAAATAAATAAATATTTGAACGCAGGTTTATTAATTCTATAGTATTTAATAAATCTGCAAATTAACAAAATCAATGCAATACTCTCAAAAAACTTTTTTATTTCCTATAAAGATTCCGTCAAACGGATTCGTACCATCGCGCAATCTTCCTCTTATAGACCTCTGCTACTTCCGAAAAGCAATACCATGTATATTCACTCTTAATTTTGTTAAATTTGCAATTTTTAACAAAAATCCAAAATTTGTGGGGAAATTTCGATATGGGTCAGGCCCCTGAATTTTCGTTTTTTTTTTATTTTAGGGTAGGGGGTCATATGGATCACTAAAATGCAAACGAAATCTTGGGAAAACTTATAGTTTATTAATTACACTGCTCTACAGCCAAAAAATACTCTGAACGCGACCATCCTATTTATATGTAAAATCGGTCGCTGATTCCGAAAATCGGGCTCATTTTTAATTCTATGGGAAGGTTTTTGAGATATCGGCAATTTACCGTTATTTGGCCAATGGCTCCACTTAATCCTGTATACCTCTTTAACGCAGTGAGCTATCTTCCTTGGAGTGACACTCAACGAAAGAAAATTAAATTTCCTTTTCATCGCTGCTACAACATTTTTCTGTAACTCTTATAGTTTCTGAAATATTGACGATTCAATTTGAATTTTTTCGATTTTTTACGATTTTTTGAAGAAAAAATTGACTTTGTCAGGCAATATCTTTTAAACCAATGTCTTCACCTTCGGTTTTACTCCTTTACGTGAAGCTCCATTCTATTGGGAAAAAGATAAGCTATCAACGAAGAAAATCCATGGTAAAATAGAAAAGTTATAGGCGATCAAGTAAATACATCCAAGTCGCGCAATGCCTCTGCACGGGTATATTCTATGCATGTTATACCAATACCTACACATCTGCAGTAGCAGCACATTGGCAGCGCAGTAGATAAAAGCCCATTTACGGGTATAACATGCATAGAATATACCCGTGCAGAGGCATTGCGCGACTTGGATGTATTTACTTGATCGCCTATAACTTTTCCATTTTACCATGGATTTTCTTCGTTGATAGCTTATATTTTTCCCAATAGAATGGAGCTTCATGTAAAGGAGTAAAACCGAAGGTGAAGACATTGGTTTAAAAGATATTGCCTGACAAATTCAATTTTTTCTTCAAAAAATCGTAAAAAATCGAAAAAATTCAAATTGAATCGTCAATATTTCAGAAACTATAAGAGTTACAGAAAAATGTTATAGCAGCGATGAAAAGGAAATTTAATTTTCTTTCGTTGAGTGTCACTCCAATGAAGATAGCTCACTGCGTTAAAAAGGTATACAGGATTAAGTGGAGCCAGTGGCCAAATAACGGTAAATTGCCGATATCTCAAAAACCTTCCCATAGAATTAAAAATGAGCCCCATTTTCGGAATCAGCGACCGATTTTACATATAGATAGGATGGTCACGTCCAAAGTACAGACAAAAAATTTCATTTTGTGATCCAGTGTTATTTTTGCGTAATACACCCTAATGCGTTGGCGGCCTTCGGCTGCGCTTAAAAAAAATAACCCTCAGCCGACAGAATTCTCTTTCTGGAGTAAAATCTACGGACGGATCCACAGTTGTTTTGAGTAGAAAAACATTTTGCGTTGGAGGCCTTCGGCCTCGCTTCAAAAAAAAAATTACCCTCAGCCGGCGGAATTCCCTTTCTGGATTTATATTTCTGGAGCAGTGCACAGTATTTTTGCATAGTGGGGTTTTAAAATTTGTAAAATTAACATTCACATAACATTTCCAGAAAATGTTATTGAAAAATTCTTAGTGGTTTGAAAATAAATACGGCATTCGCATAATATCGAAGCCGACACAGGTAGGCGCATAGGCAAATTCCGAAGCTACTTTTTTATTTACAAAGGTAGAGTGTAATGTAAAAATCAAAGCGAATTCACATCATGGCCCAATAGGAATGGGCCAGTCCCAAGTGAATTCAGGTTTTAACCAAGGCGAAATATCATTTTGACACCACACTACCAAATACAATAACAAAATGCGACGGAAATTTCTGAATCCGCTTATGCGCCTACCTTCCTAGATCTGCCTTGCAACAAAACAGCTGACTTCGAAAATCCGCTCACATGTCCGAAATTCTGTTCGCCAGTTTTCCTTCTCGCTAGTGGAAGAGAATAGGAGGAAATTTTCCTGGTGAACAAAAAAATCCACAAGGGCTGAGATCCTGGCGGATATTTAGAATCGGGGTGATTATATATGCATATGTGAGTAATTTTGTTATATGTATATCTTTTCTTTTATGTGTACAAAATAAAGAAACCGCCCCTGAGGATGGTAAGGAGCTTACCGAAACGTCGGGCACTAAGTGAATAGTAAAGCTTTGTTTTTACCTTTGCACTAGCACCAATTAGACCAAAACAGCCCACCTAAGGGATTGTGAATAACAATTTAAAATTTGGTCAGCTTATACACAAATAATAAAGATATATCATTGAAATTTACTCGCATGAGTCCAACTATGGACATAAAACAAAAAACACAAAAATTTTGGAAAATGGGCGGTGTCACGCCCACTTATTAAGGGGCAAACATTGAAAGTTTTATGAGTCATAACTCAGAAACCGTTGAAGATATATCGATGAAATTCGGTACGCGTGATATACTTACTTTGTCAAATGTTTGGACGAAAAACTTCCAAAATCGGTTGAGGGCCACGCCCACTTTTATATATGTGTATTATAAAGTGACCTAATAAAAACATTTTAAGCGATATCTCTGTCAAATATAAAGATATATCATTGAAATTTTATAGCAGGAGTCCACCTGCGGACATAAAACGAAAAACACAAAAATTTTGGCAAATGGGCGTGGCACTGCCTCTTTTTATAAACAGGAATATACGAGATTTCTGAGCCCATAACTCGACAAATAATTTATATATAATGACGAAACTTGGTGTGTACACTTTTATTACTTGTAGTAATACATGTTCAAAATTTTAGCGAAATCGGTTTGACGACCACGCCCACTTTATACAAGGGAACTATAAAGTGGCCTAATAAAAACATTTTAAGCGATATCTTTGTCAAATATAGAGATAATTCATAGAAATTTTGTGGCATGAGTTTCACAATAGACCGGAAACAAAAAATATAAAAATTTTGGAAATTGGGCGTGGCACCGCCTCTTTTTAGACAAAGGAATATACGAGATTTCTTAGCCTATAACTCGACAAATAATTGAGATATTATGACGATACTTGGTTTATACACTTTTATAACTTGTGTTAATAGACACGCAAAAATTTATTGAAATCGGTTTATGACCACGCCTACTTTTCAACAAAGATATTTCTGGAACACCCTTTTGGAATTTGTAACGTGACATCTTTGTAACTAGAACTCAAAAAGGAATGAAATTTTGCACAAAGAATAATATTCATATGCTTAGTTGGATGACTGATAAAAATGTTGAAAATGGGGCGTGGCTACGCCCACTTTATGCGGCACTCGCTTTTAGGGTTGCCAGATGAAAAATGGCGAAAGGGGGATCGACGAGACCAAAAAGGGGGATTTCGGGGTACAACTTAGAAAAAAGGGGGTATTTTTGGGGGGGGGCCAAATAAAACAAAATGTATTAAACAAAAAATTGGTATATTCACTTATTTGACATAAAAACAAAGAGATCAAAAGTAAAAATTCAATACCGTTTGAACAAAAAAAAAATTCTTATGTATGTTTAATCGCCGTACCGTACGAAAACTACCACCCGCTTTTTTGTGTCTGACGAAAACTAGCACTTTAAATGTGTATTTGAAAAAGTAGCACTCGACTTTTGGCTGACGAAAACTAGCACTTAAAATTTTTAGAAAAGTAGCATTTTCGACTTTTGGCTGACGAATTGCATATAAAATTACTGCAACTTTTTGTCAGGCAAAAATTTATAGTGCTACTTTTCGTGCAGAATTTTTAAATTACCGAGTTTTCGTAAGAAATTTTTTAAGTCGGGTTTTCTCCATAATAGATTTTATAATCTGGCGACTTCCCCAAATTCTTTCCCATAGGCTTTGCCTGGAAAACTAACGTTATACCAAGGCAGATATACCAGGTAGGCGCAGGGGCGAATTCAGAAAATCCCCATGTATTTTGTTATTGTAATTGGTAGAGTGTAATTTCAAAATGATATTTCGCCGTGGTTAAAATCTGAATTCGCTTGGGACTCGCTCATTCCTATTGGCCATGATTATAATTCGCTTGGATTTTGACATTACACTCTACCTTTGGAAATAAAAAAAGTAGTTTCTGAATTCGCCCGTGCGCCTACCTCTAAGTTATTGTACCATGCGTTATACTCGTATGTCAATTCTCTCCATAGACTTTCTTGTAGACAAGGCAAATTCATTCATATGAAGGTTGTTCTTTCTGCCTAATCTTTTTGCCGAGATATCATGATCACAGCTATTCTACAATCCCTCGGAACTCCGATCGCGGCGACGCCGACTGCTACGACAAAACGAAAATTGGTATTCTGGTTTACGACGTTACGAACATAAGTGTTGTTAAGTGTTAAGCTATGTTCGCATCAGTGTTAGGTAGCGTTTATGCGAAATAATATGTATTATTTGACAGCACATTTGTATTTTTGACAGCAAATTTATATTTTCAGTAAGTTTTAGATTAAATTTTCAGAAAGAATATATTAAATGGTTAAAAAATGGATTCCATTGCTGCAACAGCTTATTTAGTGGAAAGATAAATGGAAGAACAAAGGAATTTGGACATTAATTTTAATTAAATTTTTTAAAATATTGCTTTCTATTATAAAAAAAAGTGACAACATATATGAAAACGGCATTTATAGAATACTGTCACCAAGTTTCATGCGACAGTACCTTGTAATTCGGAAATTAACACCGGCTAAGCTTGGATAGAATGAACCAATTTTATTTATTTACAAACTACTGCGAATTTTTCAGTGAAACTTTCAGGAAATATTCTTTGGATGATAATTCATCTACCTTCAACGCTTTCAACTATTATTAAATTATAATATTAAAGTTCTCCAAAAGGAGAATTCTGCCGGCTGAGGATTTTTTAAAGCGCGCCCAAAGGCCGTTGACACAAAGAAGTCTTCTACACACACATTGCTTTAACAAGGAATATCTCTTGCGCTATAATGGTCCACGGGAGCGACTTTTTTATGATCTGTGATAGGATCGTGGTTCATTATATACAAATTTTCCCTTAACACCAGTGGTACATTATTGCCATTCCCACTTTAACTATTAGTAATTTAAAAATAATGAAAAAAACTGGACTCAATGAACTCAAGGGCAATGAAAATGCCAACTTTAGTGAAAATAACATTTACAGCTTATTCCAACAAAGTTTCATGCGAAAACCTCTTGCAGTTGGTTTGTTTTACACTATGTATTTATAGTAATATGTTATATTGATGCAATCCATGGATGACGCTCCACACTGGTCGCATATCAACAAGTTTTTATGGATCGCAAAACATAAAAGCAAATTTGAGATTCAGGTTGCGATCAATCAAGTCATGAATATGTACATATCGTGTAGCAGGAATTTTGTGACTCGCCAGGACGCGTTGAGCATGAACGGATATAGAAAGTGAGCACGTTTCTTCGATTTGTTAGTTTCTCGTGCAAATGTTTGTAAATCATGTTGCAAGGCGATATTTTAAATCTTTAAAAAGACAGTCAGGCAAAAATGCTTAAAGGAGTACATCTTGGCACAGAAATTATGCCCGACTTGCGCTACCCACTCATATTACATGATCGTAGTAATAATACACAATTAAAATTATTTTCAGAAGCTTTTATTAACCCGCCGTTACTCGGTGTAAATTGCACCCCAACACTATTAATTACCGTCATACATTTTTTTCTGGTTGTACCAGAGCCGCAATTTTTCCAATAGCTGAGTATATTTACACACTTTATTAGTAGGTTAATGCTGGTTAGTTTCACTTTTACTGTTTAGCTAAACGGAGCATCTAAATTTCAATTGGGGTGTCTGTTGCACCCCGCGAGTAAACGCGTAAAAATAGTGTTCAATAGTTCATATATGCAATATCTGCAAGGATTGCACTACCTGGGAGTGAGTTACCGTTCTACTTCTTTTTATTAATAAATAACTTATGTTCATTATTATTACTTGCTAAAAAGGCGAAAATCTGTTAATTTGCACTCAGTTGAGGGTTTTTATAAAATGAAGTCTTATTTCTTAATTTTTTGTACCTTGTTTTATGTCTAAAATTGTTCAATAAAAATCAATCCTTATTTATTAAAAACATATTAATTCGTATTTTCGTGACCTTATATACAACATGTATTAGTTATCGATCCGTAAGTTTTCACAATTCCTAGAAATAACACATTGTAGCTTGGGGTGTATATGACACCCCGCGAGTAACGACGTCCTAAAATAAGTGCGCGAGTAACGGCGGGTTAAACAATAATATATAAATATTGCTAAAAAGGATAATAAATTTTATTATTAAATAAAAGTTGAATACGTTGCAACTCCTTGTACTTATTTCCCTCTATTCAGTCTATTGCACTAAAGCAGATTCCTTTTGTTCACTTATTTTGCAAAGAAAAGGCCAGTAGCATAGCTAAACCAAGCCCGTTTTGTATAATAATGTTGCATAAATTTAAAAATCATAGTTTAATTACATTAAATTGGTAATATTTCCAAAAATAATCAAAATTTCTATTGCCTCCGGCACACAAAAGCTGACGGAAAGAATCGCTCCGATAAACTGTAAAAAATCCGATCCATCGTGAACCAGAATGCCGATTTCCGAACTTCGAAAAATCTGACGTTCATCGAACGTCAATCGAATTGCAGAATGCCATTTGATCGGATTCACCTCCGATGAAAGTGGATCGTAAACCGGAATAGATGTGATAATCGTGAGAAATTTCTCACACAGAGAGAGCGCACCTTTAAAAAAATAAAATTCGAATTGACTTCATTGTGAACTAGCTGTTAGCCATATTCTTTCCACGCTGTTGTCGCTTTGCTTTGCTTGCTTCAATTTCGAATTAATCAATTTTTTATCTGAATAAAATAAAATACTTAAAAAAAGAACTAGAAACATAAATTTAAATTCACTTCTCAGAGAAGACTATTGTGAATGTAATAACATGGTTGCATTTCCCGTGATATTTTTCTCATGATATCAAATATCACGGGTTGGGGTATGAGAAACTTGCCGAAGCTCCAAATTTGACAAGACGTGTATTTTGTTGTTGTGCTCGGCAAATTTATCACACTTATGTCATCTCGGCAAATTTGCCAGGCCAAAATTACACAGAGAGAACAACCTTATGGTAATGGTAAGTGAACAGCTGACTTCTTCTTCTTCTCGTTTTTAACTCGCCGTGTACAGAAGAATGTCATACAAAGAAATATTTGACTTTGAGTTTGACATTCAGATGGACAAAAACTTAAAGCGAATCGAGGCGAATATTGCCGAATTCGTCCTGCCATTACCATATAATGAATTTGCCTTGTTTGTAAAGAAAAGGCACTTCATCGTTTTAAATTTTAGAGTGAGATACATAAATATGGATGATATAAACAATATCAATTAAAACTTTGTGCAAATATTGGGCAAACACTAAACAAATTTTCATTAAAGTTTTACTAAAATTTTTTGAATTTTCTGAGTATTCCGCTTCGTAGCTCAGTGACTTAAAATTCACTAAAAAAATTCTAATTTTTGGCAATTTTGAAATGTCATCCATACAGACTTTTGAACGTATGTTTTACAAAAAGACTTCTAGTAAAAAAATTAGAATTTTTATGAAATTTCGTTTAATTTACCTTATTTTGATATTGAAGCAAAAATTAATATACACATTCATTTAATTACATAAATATATATGTATGTAAGTATGTATACAATATTTATGTTTCACTTATTTAGTCATATTTGACACTGGTTTTCAAGCTTTTCAAAATACTAGAGTGCTGCCTACTGTCGAAATTCGACAGTTTTCTAGATGTTTTCTTATGACTAAGGTGCAACTATAGTTTTTGTATAATTGTTTGTTGTTATTCTCACTCTTACTATTTTATTGTTGTTCCTGTTGATGCTGCTCCTTTTGTTGCTAATGTCACTGCTACTATTTTGTTGTTGTTGTTGGTGTTGTTGTCGTTACTTGTCTTCACAATTCTCCTACATATGAACTTCTATCTATCTATTTCTGCTCTGTTCTTTCCTAAATTTCTTTCCTACTTACTCTTTCTTATTCTTTCTTATCCTTCTTATTACTTGACTTTGTGTTGTGCTCAAAAGCATGCAACAACAACCACACGTAAATTTTCCAACGACGATTGTGGACGTATTTTCCAACCAATTTTCATGAAAATTGGCGCAGTTCTATTTGAGAGCAATACCTTTCTAATGGTGTTCTTAATTTTAAAATCGGTTCAGTAGTTTCGACGGAAAAGATGGAACAAAATTTATGAACTTTCTTAAAATAACTGTAAAACCCGTATTGTTGTTGTTGTCGTTGCTACTTTTCTTCTTAATTCCTCTACGTAAATGAATTTTCTTAACCTAACGGTAAAAAACCTTACTGTTGTTGTTATCGTTGTTTCTAGTCTTCCTAATTGCTTCTTTCTATTTCTCGACGTTCCTTTTCCCCCTTTCTTTCTTACTTTTCCTTTTTTATTCTACTTATTCTGTCTATTTCTTTTTGTTATAGTGCTTCTTCTCATTGTCACTGCTAATATGTTGTTGTTGTTGTTGTTTGTAGATATTGTTTTTGTTTGTAGATGTTGTTGTTGCTGTTATATTTGGTGTGGTGTTGTTGTTGTTACTCGTCCTACTAATTCTTCTAACTACGTACATACATATATACATATGTACATTGTACAATATATGTACATAATTGTCTCATTTTATTTCTACTTTCTTTATTTATTATTTCTTATCCTACTTATTCCATGCCATTATGTTTTTGTTGTAGTAATTTTGCTACCTTTTTACGTTTCTACTTCTTTGAAACTACACACCACATCCAGCCAAACATGTTCAGAATTCCGTGGTTTGGTGAAAACGCACAAAGTCAGGTACATATGCTTGCGCATTGAGACAGCTCTGTTGTGTTCAAATGCATGCAACAACAACCACACGGGAATTTTCCAACGACGATTGTGGGCGCATTTTCTAACCAATTTTAATGAAAATTGGCGCAGTTCTATTTGAGAGCAATACCTTTCTAATAGTGTGCTTAGTTTTAAAATCGGTTCAGTAGTTTCGACGGAGAAGAAGGAACAAAATTTATGTTAGCGTATTAATAATATAGATTTTTGCCAATCTCATCATGTTCACTTAGCAGAAAATAAAATTTATAAGGATATTAGGAGTATAGCGAAAAAGGGGTATCTACGGAGCCTTCCGTAGATAGGGGAACACCAAATCAAAAAGGGGTAGAATCCCCCCAAAGGGGTACATCTGGCAACCCTTCTCGCTTTATATAAAATACGCCGTGTTCCATCAAACGCAAACAAACAATGAAAGCATACAGCTGAGTATCTAATGTTCGATTCCACTCGAACTTAGGCTTCCTTACTTGTTAAATTTGAAATTTCAATTAAATTTGAATCTTTCACGTCATTTACTGCACACGAGCTGCTAAAACTTAGTGCTTACATATCGCTCATTTGCTGCAAGACCGGCATAAATAAAAAAACGTGATTTTTGAGTTAATGCTGCAGAATAGCTAGTTACAGGGATTGCAAATAATCGTTATTTATTAAATTTTGACTAAAAAATCATACTGAAGGAGAAATGCTAAACGCAAAAGAAGTACACAGATTTAATCACCGTAACAAACATTAACTGCATTAACTTTTATTTTTTCGATTTTTATAAAAAAATTAATTTTTAATCATTATTTTCTGAGTTTTATTTTCTGCTCACAAAATAAAAGTTATTTCTTGAGTTTTATTTTTCCACCAGAAAACAAAATTTGTGAGTTTTATTTTTCGATTAGAAAATAAAAGTTATTTTTTGAGTTTTATTTTTCGCTTAAAAAAAATTTATTTTTTGAGTTTTATTTTTCGATCAGAATATAAAAAGTTATTTTCAGAAAATAAAAGTTATTTTTTAAGTTTTATTTTTCGATCAGAAAATAAAAGTTATTTTCTGAGTTTTATCTTTTTGCTCAGAGAATAAAAGTTTCTTCAGTTTCATTTTAGCTGCAGCTGTCGATTTTGCCACATTAACACATAGGTAAAGTTTATAAATAAAAAAAAATTAAAAATTTATTTATCTACTTTACCTATTTATATGGCGAAATCTACAATTGCAGTCAAAATTAAACTGAAAAACTTTTATTCTCTGAGCAAAAAAATAAAACTCAGAAAATATCTTTTATTTTCTGATCGAAAAATAAAACTTAAAAAATAGCTTTTATTTTCTGATCGAAAAATAAAACTCAAAAAATAACTTTTATTTTATGATCGAAAAATAAAACTCAAAAAATAACTTTTATTTTCTGAGGGAAAAATAAAACTCAAGAAATAACTTTTATTTTGTGAGCAGAAAATAAAACTCAACAAATAATGATTAAAAAAAACTTTTTGGATATAACTCATAACCGTTACAGTCCCTGGTTAGTTACATTATACTTCATGTTGAGCAAAAAATTCTTTATGATTTTTTGAAAACTAAGCGCTTCAGATACAAACCAAATGTTGCATTTACTTGGGCACCATATGGCGGTTGAGTCTCAAAATTGCCCTTCCTGAAAAGTTGTGTATTTTGAAAAGTGCAAATGCAGTAAATGAGCGATATGAAAGTCCCACTGGGGCGAAGGTTAAGAACTGTACCAATGTTCTGAAATCTACTTTGATTAATTTTTTCTCTGTAAAAAATTGAAAAAATCTTTCATTCTTGTTGTAATATTCAAAAAAACTTTTTTTGATAAATAAAAAAAAAATTTTTTCCTTGTCTTAGTTTTGGCGCCCCTATTGAAACGGCGCCCTGGGCAGCTGCCCATGTTGCCCCTAAGTAAATCAGCTCCTGAATATTCGGTACTCGAATTCGGTACACTTATTCGTTTCGGTATGCAGTATTCGTGTTCGGTATTCGGTATACGTATTCATACTGGTACAGTGGCGTAGTAACGGGGGGGTTTTGGGGACAAACCCCCCCCCCCCCCCCCGAAAGATTCGTTTTGACCATAAAACCATCTTTGACTTTATTAGCATACATTTCTTTTTCAGGAAAAAATCAATGAGAATAGTAATTTTTCGAAATTGGTAATTCGAAATTTAGCGCTTTTTCAGGAAGTATTGCTTATAATTCTAGCGTTTGTTGAACCGTAGGAAAGTGCAAGAACCGCGGGAATTTTACCACAATTTACATTCTTTGTAATTATATTCGCTCTTTTGTGGCAAAATTCCTACGGTTCCTGCACTTCCCTACGGCTCAACAAACGCTACAATTATTATACGGTATTTCTGTTATTAACATGCTAATAACAGAAAAGTAACGCCAATTATTTAAATTTCAAGTTTTCTTTCAATTACTTATCATCTTAATCAAATAATATTAGTATAAACTACAATGGGAATAAATATGCAATGTATAAGAGTATCTGAACTTGAGATTTTACTTAATGTCTGTCAAAATGGAATATTAAAAAACTAAATTATATAAGAAAATTATTATTTATAACCCTTCTGTTACATTCAAAAAAAACTTACGAATGTGACATTAAGGTCACGGAATGACCTTACCTGTGTTTTTCATATATATCGATATGGAAGTATAATTTCAATGGAAATTTTCAAAATGTATTAGTTCAATTGATTATTTATCGGATTATACACTTATTTAAATGCATATACTTAATATATTTTTAATTTTTATGTTCAAGACCAAAGATTGTGGAAACGGTAACTCTGTACGATTTTGTCCATACATTGGTTTGTCTTTTGTATGCATATGTTTCAACAAGTTGGTCAGTTGTATTCACTTCTGATTTTGTAGAATTATAGAAGCTGTTTCGGTAAATTATATTTTCTATTGTGGTCCTACCGCTATTCTGCCTAATCGGCTACGTTGACCACTCAATATTTCTATCTGTGGAATAATACACGGGAGTGGGTGCCACCTTCATTTTCCAATACAAGGTCAATTAATTCGTCGTTATCACTTCCTGCATATTCGTAAGAAGAACCATCGGGCTCAAACTAATCGACTATATTGTCTTCGCCCTCAACTTCACTACACTCATCAACATCCGCATCATTATCAATGATATACTCTATTGGGCTTTGTTTATTATATATTATATTAATCTGCAAATATATCACAAATAATAAAATATTGGAATTAAAATACTTACCGAAGCTTTCATTCTTTCATTTTTATACGAATTTTATAAAAATCAGCTTTTGCGCACAAAATAACACTGACGGTCACTGAATGACCTGAAGGGGCGCACACGTAACTCTTGATGTTACAACTTGTTTCATAATGGAAAATCCTTCTTTTTATGCTTTTGCGAAATGATTTTCCTCAATACAGAAATACATTGAGGGAAATTCTAAAATTTTGTTCATATTAGCATTTATGAGAAAATTAAACAAAAAAAGGTCATCAAATGACCTAAATGTAACAGAAGGGATAACCGTAGCACATAGGCAGATTTTCCAGTTTTATGCGGCCAAAAATATTTTATTGTGTACATCTATTCCAAAATGCTTGTTTAATGCAAAATTTTTATAATTTGTGTTAAAAGTAGAGCTCTCGATTTTTTTTGAACATTTCCGAGTAGCCCGAACAGTTGTTGTTCAAATGCTCGAAGAGTTGTTTGTTTGTTTATTACCCGTATGTATGTACGGGCATTTGAACAATTCGGGTGTTTTGAAGTTTGTTTTTTTCTTTTGTTTATTATTATTTTTTTTATTTATATGTAGTTTTTTTTATTTTTGTTTTTCCGATACACATTTTTTTGTTTATAAGCTCGAATGTTTGTACGGGCATTTGAACAACAAACGGGACTTCAAACAAAAACGATCAGATCGAATTGCTCGATACCCGGGTATCTAGGGCTCTAGTTAAAAGTCGATTTTATTGAAAAATATATACAGTGACTCAAAAAAAAAAAACATACGTCAGAGTTTTTAAATTTATTTCAAACAGTTCTGTCGAAAATTTTACTCTCTTATTTTCGTTTAAAAATGTAAACAATTTTTCAATAAAAATCGCCTTAAGCAGGATTTCTAAGCTTATGGAAAAATCCGCAAATCGTAGAAATTTCTAAAAGTGGATTAAAAATTTCAAAGCGCTCCAGAATTTATAGAAGATTTTGAGGAGATTTCTAAGTGTACTATTATGTAGCCAACCAATTTTAGTGTAAAAAGTGCTATTCTCAATGCTGTAAAAATTTCCGTCGATTTTAGTATTTTTTTTTTCTGTAGGGTGTTTGCGTTATATGTACGTGAGACCGTTCCAATTAAAATTTCCGAAAAGCCAATGAAATTTTTCAAAAAGTTGAATGTTGCATATTATTATATTACAATTGACTGGGCTGCAAAATTGCATACTAAAAAACGTAGGTTTATAATTCTTAGCCCATTTTATGATAAGTACTTCCTTGACTTTGAAAAATTGGAAATACTAAAAATACTACCTAAAAAGTTAACAATAATCGCTGCTAAATATCTGGGTTACTTTCGAGCATCACCTACATTAACCAAGATATGCGTTAGAAATATAAACATTAAAATTAAATATAAAGCACAAAAAGAAAATTATTGTAGGTACATATGAAAAACCCTGTATCTAGTAGTGAAGTGCGGCTTTGTGCGACACGTAATTTTTTGTCGGCTAACTACTAATTGTACTAGATATCATGTCCGAGGGTTAATTTGACTGAGTCTGACAGAGCAACATAACAAAACCAATTTTTAACAAGGAAAAGAGTGATAATTTTTTTTTAAATATCCCAACTTTAAAAGCTTAAAACTATAAACTTAGAATTATTGGAAACCAAGAATATTATTGAAAAGTGTTAATAATTACTTGAACCTTTAGAATTCATCACGATTACTTAAATGAAATGCTTTAAATAATAAATATTCAAGTTGAAACTAGCACTTAAAAATATGTAAGAAAAAAAAACAAAAAAATTTACTTCAGATATGCTAAGTTACGACCATCTAGGGCAAGTGCAGAGTATGGGGTCGGGAAAAAAGCGATGAATTATTGTTCCCCATTCTATTTCCAATATGTGGGTATGTTTTTTTCTGTAATTGTAACAATTTTACATAAATTCAATTTTGGGCGCATAAAACTTGAAAATCTACCTATGCGCGTAGATTTCCAGAAGAGAATATGAGACTTACTTTTGAAGTATAGTTAAAGGCCCTTGGCAACTGACAATCTGGCATGTCAAGCAGTGTGCATGTGTGAGTTTTTTGTGTATGTTAGTGCAATCGGCAGTCGTCGTGCTACACGTTCTTGTTCGGGCTCGCGTTGATGAGAATCAAATCTTTTAGATATTTGTGTCAATCACCCGACACTAACACATATGTATACACTTCTTAACATTCCAGATTTTAAGTGGCCAAGGGCCTTAAGAGTTTGATATATGTATTATAAGCGATATTTGTGTACTAAAATGTTAAATTATAGTCTGAAAAAATTACATTTCGCTAGCTTAGAGTGCAAACTGTGTAAGTCCACTTTTATGAAAAAGTGTATTTTTATGTAGAACGCTAGAAAAATCAAATACGCACCGCGCTAAACAAGTCTGAGATACTTGTCATATTTCTACCCGTTGTTATTCAGTGATACGCAAATTGTGTAAGTCCAAAAAGCGAAATTGTGTAAGTCCAAAATATTTATATGAACAGAAATTTTTTTTCATTTCGAATTTTTTTTTGTTTTTTGTTTTTTGTCTCTCCTACAAAGTTTTAAAAAAGGACTTACACAATTTGCATTCTAAGCTAGCGATTTTTATCATTTGTAAAAAAAAATTGTAGTTTTTTTTTGGTAATTTTAATTTTGGTAAATTTTTTACATTGGCTGTGACCCCCCCCCCGAAAAACTCTCTAGCTACGCCACTGTACTGGTATCCTTATTCCCCTTCACACATAGATATACCAAATATGACCCAGATACCAATAACACTGTGTGACAGTGAACATGTACTTTTGGCGAGACATGTCTCAAATTGTAGAATAAAAACGGCATACTTAGCCCTTTCGAAACTCTCTCCTGGTTACACTAAAACTTGAAAACAATATACTGGGACGAAGCCTGCTGGGTTTTCTAATGGTACATATAAAAAGAAGCTCATTCGCGCACACAGTTTACACAAAGCTTTGTGTAAAATATCCAAGCATGCGGACACGTGCAGTTTTTGCAAGTATTAGTTATTCAAAACAAAGTGCAAAGTAGTAAAAAATGTATAACAACTAAAGATATTGTCTTCGTTTATGAGGATAAGTATTGATAATGACAAATTTTGGATACATATTATTGTATGAGACGTCCTTTATACTGGTACATTGCAAAAATAAGTTGTCATAGTAGGCACTAAAAATAAAATCAATCTAGTGTCCACTACACTACGAAGGTACATTTTGTTTTTGCATATTTTCAACAGTTTTATATCAGAGTAGGCATTAGGGCGGAGTGAATTGGGGCTTTTTTGAAATCATTATTGCTCTACCTGCAGAAAGTACAAAAGTAAGACTGCAAAATATTATTGGCCTAGTCCTTTATTTGGAGGTGCCCCAATTCCATTAAAGAATGAACAAAATGCTCCAGATGCGTAAAGTCTAACTAATGATGCTAATTTCTCATAAAAATATACGTAATTTTTCTATGGAAAATGTTTAAATCAGTGTCTCCAAGCTTATACAAAAATTCTGAAAATTCGAGAAAACTTTTTGAAAATTTTTGAAATTTCCTCGAATTTTCAGAATTTTAGTATAAGCTTGGAGACACTGATTTAAACATTTTCCATCGAACAATTTAATGGAATTGGGGCACCTCCAAATAAAGGACTAGGCCAATAATATTTTGCAGTCTTGCTTTTGTACTAGAAAGGCAACTTTCTGCAGATAGACCAATAATGATTTCAAGAAAAGCCCCAATTCACTCAACAACCCAACCCAAACAAATGAGATTTTATTGGCATATGTGTTATTTTAGCTACGTTTAAGTGAAATCGTGCAGAGAGAAACGGTGCAAAAATAAGTTGTCATTGCAAAAAACACAGATTTTAGCAAATATTTTGTTTATAAAATGGACTAACTTTTTAAAAAAATAAATTAAAAGCTTAGAGAGCTGATTTTTGCAAAAAAAAAGGTAATTTTTATTGAAGGGATTGCTTTATTAGTCCGGCTACTTTTTTAAATATAATTTTTGCAAAAACTCCACAGATTGCAAAATTCCAAGTGGTTAACAAATCAACAGCGTGCTGCTATAATTAATTTAGACCAAAATGGGCATTTCCAACGATACATTTCAAAAATAAAACCATAACATTTCATAGTAAAACCCAAACCTCAATCTGGAAAGTCATCTCCGCGAGGGTAGAAAAACGCATTGCAGAAATTTCTGACAGCGACCGATTCAAATCCGTCCCTAAGATTCGTTCACAGATCATAAGTTAAGGGAAGATTGCTCCTTCGACGTCTACAATTCGAAGACGTTTGCATGAAAGTCAAAAGCATGGTAGAATCGCTCGCAAAATTCCATACATGAGCGTCATAAATCTGAAAAAGAGGCGATTATTTTATGAAGAGCACGTACTTAAACCTGAAAGCTTTTGGCGTACAGTACTCTGGACCGATGAATCTATGATTAGATTAAAATGCTCCCACGGTATGGTTTATGTATGGCGTTGACCTACAGAAAAACTTTCGTATAAGTGTACTCTACCCACTGTTAAATCGGCTGAGGGGTTTGATGGTGTGGGGTTGTTTATTGGCGTGTGGTACAGGCAACATACTAATTCTAGAGGGCAAAGTAACTGCTGCTGTGTATCTAAAAATACTACAAGAAAATGCAATACCGGAAGGAAGACGATTGATAGCACCAAATTTTGTTCTACAACAGGACAATGTGCCAATTCACACTGCTAAAATTGTAAAAGAATATTTAGAGAATAATAGTATTAAAATTATGAAGTGACCACAGCAGAGTCCCGACCTATCCCCAATTGAGAATGAATTGGCCAGCTTAAAAACGCGTATTTCTCAAGACAATCCTCAAGAATTCCACGATTTAAAAGACTGCATCTTTCACCGCTGGTCGAATTTCACTTAGGATGAATGTTTAAGGCTGGTGAACTCTGTTCCACGCAGACTTGCCAATATGAATGCACGCAATTATGGTAACTGTGGGTATTAAACACCTGACAACTTCATTGCGGGTCACCAATTTTATACCTGTATTTGTATATCCTTATTTCTAGTATCTATTGCTAATTATTTAAATTGGTTTTGTATTAATTTGATTAATAAAACAATATCCTTTAATTTGATGTAAATTTCAATGAAATAAATAGTTCGAACTGTATTTTACAAGTGTTTGTGTGAGCATATATCCAGTGAAAACTTAGTTTTGCCATGTACTGTATGTGTACCAGCAGTATCCTTCGTCAATCTTTACGATACTTTTTGTTTTTTGCTTTGCAAAGAAATAAAATGTCGAAAACCTGTGCGAAGATGAAATAGTAAAGATGCTGGATATTGAAGGAGAATATTCTGACGTTGGCAATGAAGGTGACGATGAAAGTGGGGACTTTTCTGGCGGAAATTATGATAATTACGAACCGCACTCGAATACGGATAGCGAAAAATCATCTTTATCTTTCGATAGTGAATCTCATGCTGAAGGTGTAAATGAAAATGAATCCGAAGAATTCGACCAAGAGCTCGAAGATAACATCATTTCCATGACTTCGAACCATAGGTCATGGCCTCGTCCTCAGCAAAATTTTAGGCATAAGCATATTACAAACGAAGATAGTGAACGTAATATAAGTCCCGAAATTCCACTTACTTCGTCACCATTCACAGTATTTCAAAAAATGTTCCTCGAAGTTTGTGTGTATATACCACACATTGTACAAACGAACGGATTTTTACATTTGGAACCGCAAAACAACCAAATATATCGAATACTGATGCTGGGGAAATAACAATTATCCTGGGATATACATATGTTTGTTATGTCCTGCAAGAAAGAAACCGCGGAAAAAAAGTGTTCTACCGTCTTTTAATGATTTCCGCTGCGAAATCTTCGGTGATTTATTGCGATCTCCGATGAGAAAAACTTCCATTTATCGATTTCAGAATAATATTATTATTAATATGTCAATTTTCCCTCTATACCTCAATTTCTTGGTATTTTTTGCTGCAACCTACTGTTATTGTTACAGTGTTTTACATTTGCGAGACCTGGAAGTTCAATTATAAAGTAAATATAGATTTGTTCACTAAATCACTTATAACATTGTTATTTTTCTAATAATAATACAATGGCGCTATTATAACTCTGACGAGATTTATGGCCGAGCTTCTCTCCCAATTCGAGGTGTGCATCTTTTTTTGTTTTTCCTACTAATTGGGTGGATCTAGTTTTATGCCGGCTCCGAACGGCGAATGCATTTTTTTGTGAGAAGCTTTTTCATGGCAGAAATACACTCGGAGGGTATGTCGTCCACTGCCGAGAGATGACCGCTGCTCTTAAAAAACCCAATAATTGAATTTTTACTAATAAGAAAAATTTTTTTGGTGTTTGCTCGGACTGGGATTTGAACCCGAGACCTCTGGCATAGCAGGCGATCACCTACCCACTGCACCAGCGGTTGTTATTTTTCTACTGATTATATTCTGGAAATTATCAAAAGGTTCACTCAGAAATAGGATATTGACTTATAGTATAAAACCATTAGGATATTTAATATTTCGTTAAACAAAATTACAAAAAGAAGATGAGTGTCGAAAAAATCTAAAAAACTTGCATAAAAAAGTGTTTGGTGCGACATAACTCCATCACTTTATCGTCGATTTTAACTTTTCGCTTTGCTTTGGTGGAAACGGTATTTCATCCTCAAAAAATCAAATGAAATAACATAAAAATCGAGACTGTAACGGTGGAGATATTGGCAGATTAGTAGCAATCACACTTTTTTAGCCTCGCTCAAAAACTGAAATTTCAAAATATCTCGAAAACTGTTCTACTTTTAAACTATCTGATTACAAATTTGAAATCAGCAGAAAATTTTACGTAAGAATCATGTATCAAATGTCAATATGGAAATTTTTGAAAATTTGTCGGGTATTGTTATCTATCTGTCTAAAAAATTCAAAATGAATATTCGATTTTTGAAATTTGATTTGCTACATTACTCGATAATAGCGCATTCACACTGCATTTGAAATTACGTTGATTAGCCGAAATTACTTTCCGAAATTACGTGCGTTCAGACACCTTTTTGTGTAATTTATTTTAGTCGTGTTTTAGTTACCCTTATCCTGCGCCATATAAAAATTTGTACATGGTCAACTTAAATGAAAATATCATTTACTAGCAAATACCGTCCCGCTTTGCAGCGACGAAAAAAGTGTTTATATTACAATGAGTATTTACCTCTATATTTCCCTTTCTCTTTCCCTTTCCTTTAATTTTACCTTTATCTTTACCTTTACCTTTACCTTTACCTTTACCTTTACCTTTACCTTTACCTTTACCTTTACCTTTACCTTTACCTTTACCTTTACCTTTACCTTTACCTTTACCTTTACCTTTACCTTTACCTTTACCTTTACCTTTACCTTTACCTTTACCTTTACCTTTACCTTTACCTTTACCTTTACCTTTACCTTTACCTTTACCTTTACCTTTACCTTTACCTTTACCTTTACCTTTACCTTTACCTTTACCTTTACCTTTACCTTTACCTTTACCTTTACCTTTACCTTTACCTTTACCTTTACCTTTACCTTTACCTTTACCTTTACCATTACCTTTACCTTTACCATTACCTTTACCTTTACCTTTACCTTTACCTTTACCTTTACCTTTACCTTTACCTTTATCTTTACCTTTACCTTTACCTTTACCTTTACCTTTACCTTTACCTTTACCTTTACCTTTACCTTTACCTTTACCTTTACCTTTACCTTTACCTTTACCTTTACCTTTACCTTTACCTTTACCTTTACCTTTACCTTTACCTTTATCTTTACCTTTATCTTTACCTTTATCTTTACCTTTATCTTTACCTTTACCTTTACCTATACCTTTACCTTTACCTTTACCTTTACCTTTACCTTTACCTTTACCTTTACCTTTACCTTTACCTTTACCTTTACCTTTACGTTTACGTTTACCTTTACCTTTACCTTTACCTTTACCTTTACCTTTACCTTTACCTTTACCTTTACCTTTACCTTTACCTTTACCTTTACTTTTACCTTTACCTTTACCTTTACCTTTACCTTTACCTTTACCTTTACCTTTACCTTTACCTTTACCTTTACCTTTACCTTTACCTTTACCTTTACCTTTACCTTTACCTTTACCTTTACCTTTACCTTTACCTTTACCTTTACCTTTACCTTTACCTTTACCTTTACCTTTACCTTTACCTTTACCTTTACCTTTACCTTTACCTTTACCTTTACCTTTACCTTTACCTTTACCTTTACCTTTACCTTTACCTTTACCTTTACCTTTACCTTTACCTTTACCTTTACCTTTACCTTTACCTTTACCTTTACCTTTACCTTTACCTTTACCTTTACCTTTACCTTTACCATTACCTTTACCTTTACCTTTACCTTTACCTTTACCTTTACCTTTACCTTTACCTTTACCTTTACCTTTACCTTTACCTTTACCTTTACCTTTAGCTTTAGCTTTACCTTTACCTTTACCTTTACCTTTACTTTTACCTTTACCTTTACCTTTACCTTTACTTTTACCTTTACCTTTACCTTTACCTTTACCTTTACCTTTACCTTTACCTTTACCTTTACCTTTACCTTTGCCTTTACCTTTACCTTTACTTTTACCTTTACCTTTACCTTTGCCTTTACCTTTACCTTTACCTTTACCTTTACCTTTACCTTTACCTTTACCTTTACCTTTACCTTTACCTTTACCTTTACCTTTACCTTTACCTTTACCTTTACCTTTACCTTTACCTTTACCTTTACCTTTACCTTTACCTTTACCTTTACCTTTACCTTTACCTTTACCTTTACCTTTACCTTTACCTTTACCTTTACCTTTACCTTTACCTTTACCTTTACCTTTACCTTTACCTTTACCTTTACCTTTACCTTTACCTTTACCTTTACCTTTACCTTTACCTTTACCTTTACCTTTACCTTTACCTTTACCTTTACCTTTACCTTTACCTTTACCTTTACCTTTACCTTTACCGTTACCTTTACCTTTACCTTTACCTTTACCTTTACCTTTACCTTTACCTTTACCTTTACCTTTACCTTTACCTTTACCTTTACCTTTACCTTTACCTTTACCTTTACCTTTACCTTTACCTTTACCTTTACCTTTACCTTTACCTTTACCTTTACCTTTACCCTTACCTTTACCTTTACCTTTACCTTTACCTTTACCTTTACCTTTACCTTTACCTTTACCTTTACCTTTACCTTTACCTTTACCTTTACCTTTACCTTTACCTTTACCTTTACCTTTACCCTTACCTTTACCTTTACCTTTACCTTTACCTTTACCTTTACCTTTACCTTTACCTTTACCTTTACCTTTACCTTTACCTTTACCTTTACCTTTACCTTTACCTTTACCTTTACCTTTACCTTTACCTTTACCTTTACCTTTACCTTTACCTTTACCTTTACCTTTACCTTTACCTTTACCTTTACCTTTACCTTTACCTTTACCATTACCTTTACCTTTACCTTTACTTTTACCTTTACCTTTACCTTTACCTTTACCTTTACCTTTACCTTTACCTTTACCTTTACCTTTACCTTTACCTTTACCTTTACCTTTACCTTTAGCTTTAGCTTTACCTTTACCTTTACCTTTACCTTTACCTTTACTTTTACCTTTACCTTTACCTTTACCTTTACTTTTACCTTTACCTTTACCTTTACCTTTACCTTTACCTTTACCTTTACCTTTGCCTTTACCTTTACCTTTACTTTTACCTTTACCTTTACCTTTGCCTTTACCTTTACCTTTACCTTTACCTTTACCTTTACCTTTACCTTTACCTTTACCTTTACCTTTACCTTTACCTTTACCTTTACCTTTACCTTTACCTTTACCTTTACCTTTACCTTTACCTTTACCTTTACCTTTACCTTTACCTTTACCTTTACCTTTACCTTTACCTTTACCTTTACCTTTACCTTTACCTTTACCTTTACCTTTACCTTTACCTTTACCTTTACCTTTACCTTTACCTTTACATTTACCTTTACCTTTACCTTTACCTTTACCTTTACCTTTACCTTTACCTTTACCTTTACCTTTACCTTTACCTTTACCTTTACATTTACCTTTACCTTTACCTTTACCTTTACCTTTACCTTTACCTTTACCTTTACCTTTACCTTTACCTTTACCTTTACCTTTACCTTTACCTTTACCTTTACCTTTACCTTTACCTTTACCTTTACATTTACCTTTACCTTTACCTTTACCTTTACCTTTACCTTTACCTTTACCTTTACCTTTACCTTTACCTTTACCTTTAGCTTTACCTTTACCTTTACCTTTACCTTTACATTTACCTTTACCTTTACCTTTACCTTTACCTTTACCTTTACCTTTACCTTTACCTTTACCTTTACCTTTACCTTTACCGGGACCATCCATCACCATCAGGACCCACTACTTGAACTATCTCTGGGAAACTGACTTAAAAAATAACAATGAAAATATCTGTATGTTGAAGCCCTTCTCGACACCTTTCATTTGATACTGATATGTATGCGGGGTCGCGCTATAAAATGAAACACTGCGATGGTTGGCTTAAGACTAAATATCAATTTATTAAAAGAGATTGAGCTTACTCTCTAGTTATCTTAACTGTAAATTCTTATGTACATGCTAATATCTAATATAAGTATATACTTGATTATATACAATAATATATATATACATATCATTTCCTTACCGAACTAATTAGAAAATAACATTGAATTCATTTCATTATTATTATTGTTATTATTATTATTATTATTTTTTTTTTTTCCTACAACTACCTAATGCCATTTTATTCTAATTCCGTATCATTCAGTTTTCTTCTTAATCGCTCAGACCGTCTTAGGACTGGCTGTATATCTTCATCTTCGGCTAATCGCCTTTTCCGATTCGGAGACTTACGATAAGTCCTAGCACTTGGATGAAATCTTACTATTTTACCATTAAATTTTCTTAACTGATTTACATGAGCAACTCTGTTTCTTCCATTGATGTTAATAAGATATCTTATTTTACTAATTTTCTTAATCACTCTTCCCTTATCCCATTTACAATAGTTATTGAAAATATTTCGGTATAAAATGATATCATTTGGTTTAAATTCATTTATCTTATTCATATTATCTTTATTGGATTCCGAAGATCTTTTCAATTCCGAAGACCCCTTACGATTATTTAGTAATACATTTTTATTGTTATTGTTTACGCTCTTGTTATACTTCATAACTATTTTCGGGTTCACCAAATCTAACAAAGTTTTTGGCTTATACTGAAAAATTAACTCAGCTGGAGTAGAGCCCGTTGATGTGGATGGTGTGGTTCGGTATTTCAAAAGAAAACTGCTTATTTTAAAATTTAATGTCTTGGTTTTGGTTTTAGGATCTAAAAGATATTTTTTCAACGAACTTTTAACTGTTTGCACCGCGCGCTCCGCGCTTCCATTTGATTGAGGATGGTATGGAGGTGACTTCAAGCATTGAATACCGTTACTCTTACAAAAATCTATAAATTCTTTTGACCCAAACGGTGGTCCATTGTCACTCACTAGCTGTTTAGGTAGCCCAAACGTGGCGAAAAATGATCGTAACGTCTCAATAACATTATTTGCATTTGTCGTTTTTAGTGACTTTGCTTCCATCCACTTCGAAAAAGTATCAAAAATTACTAAAATTGTAGTACCATCAATTTTGCAAAAATCGATATGAATACCTTCAAATGGATATGAGGGACGTGGCCATGAAGTAAATATAGGCTTGTGCACATTTTGAGTTTTGGCGCAAATCTCACAACCTTTCACATAACTTTCAATATCAACGTCTACGCCTGGCCACCATACATACGTTCTTGCTAAGACCTTCATTCTGACAACACCTACGTGTTCACTATGCAATAAGCTAAGTACTCGCTGCACTAATATTTTCGGGATAACTACACGTTCACCGTAAAATAAACAACCATTTTCGGTACCCAGCGATAAACGTTTATTATAAATCTTTATATACTTGTTATCAACGACTTTGGGCCAACCATTCATAACGAACTGGTACGCTCTGCTTAACACTCTATCATTCTGTAGCTGGTGACGCACCTTCTCAATTTCTAGAGGAAACCCTTGTACTAAATTGAAAATATTAATACTGTCTTTTTCTTCTGGTATATTTACTTGCAATGGTAATCTAGATAAGGCATCTGCGTGAGACATCTTCGATCCTTTCCTATATTTAATTTCATAGTCATACATCGACAAAAATATTGCCCACCTCTGAAGCCTATTTGATGCCACTGCAGGCAGATCTTTTCTATGTGAAAAAATCTCTCTTAAAGGCTGATGGTCACTCTCAATTGTGAAACGCAACCGATAAATATATTTATGAAATTTTCTCACCGCAACTATGATAGCTAGCGCTTCTCGGTGTAGCTGCGAATAATTTTTCTCACTAGGTTTTAATGTACTCGAAGCAAACATAACTGGGCGTTCTTCTCCATCAATTATATGCGACAAAACCGCTCCCACGCCGTATGGGCTCGCATCTCATGATATGATTATCGGTTTGGTTGGATCATAATGTACCAATAATCCAATGGAGAGAACTAATCGCTTACTACGCTCAAATGCTTGTTGGTGTTGCTTCGACCAATTCCACCTCACATTATTTTTCGTCAGTTCATGAAGTACAAATAACTCAGCTGACAGGTTGGGTATACAGTGACAGTAATAATTGATCATGCCTAAATACCACTTAAGCTGCTGTTTATTGAGTGGAGCTGGATCTCGAACAACGGCTTCGATTTTCTTCTTTGAGGGTGTTATACCTTTCTCGTTAATATCATACCCCAGATATGAGATCTCCTTTTCGAAAAATTTGCATTTGTCCAAATTAAATTTTACGTTAAATTCCATTAACCTATCAAACACAGCAGTTAAATTCTTTTTACACTCGTCTATGTCATTTCCTCCAACCAAAATGTCATCAAAATATATTTGTACCTTACTGAGACCTTTGAGTATTTCCGATATAAATTTCGAAAACAGCTGCGGAGCAGTTTTTAAACCATAAACTAATCTTGTAAACTGAAATAATCCCTTATGGGTATTAATTGTCAATAATTCTTGCGATCTTTCCGAAACTTTCATTTGAAGATATGCTCCAGTCAAATCAAGTTTGCAGAAATACTTCCATCCAGCAAGATTTGAAAGTATTTCGTCAATAGATACGCGGTATAACAAAATGTTCCATTTCCACAAACCTATTGACGGTTCTTCTACAATTTACACATAACCTGATCGACCCATCACCTTTATTGACAACTACTACTGGACTTGCCCACTTGCTCCTACTAACAGGTTTCAGGACACCTTGTTCGCACAACCTATCTAACTCATCTTCCACTTTTTTCCTTACCCCGAATGGAACAGGATATGCTTTAGCAAAAATTGGGTAATGCCCGTCTTTCAAATTTATTTCCGCTTCAAAGTTCTTAACAGTAGAGCAGCTCTCTTTGGAAAATAGTGATTTATATTTATCAAAGCCTACTGGAACGTTTTTATCATTACTCAAGCAGTTAACTTTACCAATAAATTCACGCCAATTAGGTACAAGTACCGACAACCAATTTCTACCCATAAGAGGCTTGAACTTTGTTTCCGAATTGATAATAACCAACTCTAAATATAACATTTATCTTTAAATTCTACATTTACTTTTATGCAACCCTCCACAACAACGTTCTCACCTGTAAGCACCTTAAGGCTTTTATTAGCGGCTTGAAATTCTATGTGATCAAGATAGCTACGATAATCAGAAATATGACAAACGGAAACACACGCTCCAGTATCTATTTCCATTTTGAAATTTTGTGTGCTTAATTTAATATTTACTTCAAGAGGATATATTGAATCGCATGCAGACAAATTTAATATACTCGTACTATAAAGCGAACTTAAAGAATAATCATAACAATCAGAATCATCGCTTATTTCACTGGAATACACCAAACTCTTAATTTTTGATTCCCTTTTATTATTACTAGACCGGGATTTATTTTGTTGTTTTGCCCAGCAGTTTTTCCCAATATGTCCCGCTTTATGACAGTAATAACATTTTATAATTCGAGTCTTGCTTCTTCCGCGCGATTCCTCTCTTCTTTCACCCCTTTTGTTCAAGTCTCTACTTCTGTTTGTGCCATTTACGTTTTGTTGTTTTCCGCTGCTCACTTTTCGGATTGCACCCGCTCTCATTACTTCTACACTGTTGGTTGTTGTTTCCAATGCAAGTGCTAATTGACATGCCTTTTCAAATGTCTCCAAATTGCTCTCACTTAAAAGTCGCTTTTGTATGTCTTCGTTGGAAATAGCACACACAAATTTTATTAGCAAAGCTCTGTTAAGAAAGTCTCCAAACTCACATTATTGTGCTAATTGTTTCAATTCCACAATGAAATCCGAAATATTTTCTGATGCCAATTGTTCATGCTTAAAAAACTTGAAGCACTCAAATATAATGTTCTTTTTTGGTTTAAGATGTTCTTCTAATCTTTGTACAATTTGTTCGTATGTAAAGTCTGCTTCGCTTCTTGGAGCCAATAGTGATTTTAAAGTTTTGTACAAATCACTACCTCCCAAACTTATTAAAAATAAAATTTTATCACTATTTTTAGTTAATTTGTTGAGCGACAAAAGGTGATTTAGCCTGCTCGCGTAAAGCTTAAAATCATCACCAATATTAAACGCTTCAATGGTGCCAATAAGTGCAATTGCAGTTGGTTCAGTCATTTTCAATTAATTACTTTTACTTTTTTTTTTTTTTTTAATAATTAATTTGATTTTCCTCAGGAAAACCAAACAATTAATAGGTATATAATTATATGCAGACACTTGGTGTTCTTTTAAACAAATTTTACACGTGGTTTTCGGAGTCACACTCGTCGCCAAATTGATATGTATGCGGGGTCGCGCTATACAATGAAACACTACGATGGTTGGCTTAAGACTAAATATCAATTTATTAAAAGAGATTGAGCTTACTTTCTAGTTATCTTAACTGTAAATTCTTATGTACATGCTAATATCTAATATGAGTATATACTTGATTATATACAATAATATATATATACATATCAGATACTAGGGATGGGACTATTCGAATAAAAATTATTCGAATAAAAATTCCTTTCCACTACTATTTGATACCAATATCGCTTAGAAACATTCGAGGGTCATCCGGGTCCACATTTTGACCCATATTTGGGGACCCGGCGTAGGCATCGCAATGAAAATAACTCTATGTTGAAGGCCTGCTCAGCACCTTTAATTTGATACCCATATTGCTCAAACACTTTCTGGGTCACTCTGGGTCCACATTTGGGCCTATATTCTGGGAAGTTCCCACTTTTTCGAAATTCTATATACCCTATTATTTGCGCTAATACCACATGAATCTACTGTGAAAATTTCATAAAGATCGGTTGATTACTTTGGGAGTCCATAAAGGACACACACACACATACACACACACATTCATTTTTATATAACAGATAAAATGCTCCCACCAAATTAAATTTTTATAATCAAAGAATCGTTAATGCAATAACTATACAATGAGAATATACCTAAGAAGCCTCCGCGAGCAAATTTAATAGCCGTGTTTTTATTTTAGCGCAGATGTATGTATATGCGCTAAAATAAAACACAGCTAATGTGAAATATTAGCTAATGGTAAAGATGTTTTTCGATTATAATCGATAAAATTTAGAGAAGAGGCCGATTGCAGAGTAATTTCGTGAGTAATTTAGTCGAAATACGCATTTCAAGGGTAATTTCGGCAGGTATTTTGGTATAGCGAAACTACGTTATTTAAATTACGCCAAACGGAGTTATGGGACCAATTTATAAAATATACATATAAGAAAAAAAAAGTTGTAGCAACCAGGACTATTACTTTTGTCAGTGAAAATGCATTACTGCAGGTGAAATCAATTTATATTATACTTTTGTTGATTTTTTTAAATATATGGCACCACCCTAAATGATGGCAACTCCATTATTTTTGTTTTTATACCTAGCTGTACTAGTACACAGAGTATTATAGTTTTAATCACATAACGGTGGATTGTAACGAATGAAATAATCGAGATAGATATAGACTTATATATATCAAAATGATCAGGATGAAAAGAGAAATCGATTGAGCCATGTCCGTCCGTCCGTCCGTCTGTCTGTCCGTCTGTCCGTCTGGAAACACTCTAACTCGCGCAAAAATTGAGATATTTTGATGAAATTTGAAATGTAAGTTGGTATCGTGACTGGGACGGTTGGTATTGAAAATGGGCGAAATCGGACCATGACCACGCCCACTTTTCCTATATATAGAAAAAATCGGAAATTTGGTATCCCAGCCACTAATATACATAGCTAGAGCGATGAAATTTTACCCATGTGTTGAGCTCAGGCCCCTAAGAAGAAATTTGATGAAATTTTAGAAAATGGGCGGTGCCACGCCCTCTTATTAAGGGGCAAATATTGAAAGTTTTATGAGTCATAACTCAGAAACCATTGAAGATATATCAATGAAATTTAGTACGCGTGATATACTTACCTAGGCAAATGTTTGGACGAAAAATTTCCAAAATCGGTTGACGACCACGCCCACTTTTATATATGGGTCTTATAAAGTGACCTAATAAAAACATTTTAAGCGATATCTCTGTCAAATATAAAGATATATCATTGAAATTTTATGGCAGGAGTCCACCTGCGGACATAAAACGAAAAAAACTAAATTTTTGAAAAATGGGCGTGGCACCGCCTCTTTTTAGAGGCAGGAATATACGAGATTTCTGAGCCCATAACTCGACAAATAATTGAGATATTATGACGAAACTTGGTGGGTACACTTTTATTACTTGTGGTAATACATGTTCAAAATTTTAGAGGAATCGGTTGACGGCCACGCCCACTTTTATATATGGGTCTTATAAAGTGACCTAATAAAAACATTTGAAGTGATATCTTTGTCAAATATAAAGATAATTCATTGAAATTTTGTGGTGTGATTTCTACAATAGACCGAAAACAAAAAATAGAAAAAGTTTGGAAAATGGGCCGCACCGCCTCCTTTTAGACAAAGGAATCTACGAGATTTCGGAGCCCATAACTCGACAAATAATTGAGATATTATGATGAAACTTGGTTTATACACTTTTATAAATTGTTTTAATAGACGCGCAAAAATTTATCGAAATCGGTTTATGACCACGCCTACTTTTTAGCAAAGATATTTCTGGAACACGCTTTGGAAATTTGTAACGTGACATCTTTGTAACTGGAAGTCATAAAGGTATGAAATTTTGCACAAAGAATAATATTCATATGCTTAGTTGGATGACTGATAAAAATTTTGAAAATGGGCGTGGCTACGCCCACTTTATGCACCACTCGCTTTATATAAAATCCATCAAACGCAAACAAACAATGAAAGCATACAGCTGAGTATCTAATGTTCGATTCCACTCGAACTTAGGCTTCCTTACTTGTTCAATTAAAATTTATTCATATACTATATTTGTAATGCCATAGTTGCGATATTGTAGATATTTAGCAATGCCATTAATATTTTGTTTTAACCCATGTCGGTCTGTTAGAGCTTAATGTTCGATTCCACTCGAACTTAGGCTTCCTTACTTGTTCAATTAAAATTTATTCATATACCATATTTGTAATGCCATAGTTGCGATATTGTAGATATTTAGCAATGCCATTAATATTTTGTTTTAACCCATGTCGGTCTGTTAGAGCTTTTAGTTTAATGATTTCCAGAGGACACAGCATGGAAATGGACTTGGCTTTTTCGACCCAATAAAGAAAGACTTTAATATATAGATATCATAACTATTGAGAGATCTAGGGCGCATGACACTACATAAATCCTTCCTCAAAGTAGTACCTATACGTTAGAGCTTTCCAAATTTCGATTTTTTCTTAAAAAAATTAATGGATAAAAAAAACTACAGCAAAACGCTAAACGATTTCTTGCTGGAATGGCATCATCACGATTACAGCTTTCAGTTCACCAACGTTTCAATATAAATGGTTTATCACATCGGTTTTCAAAGAAGATCCTGTACAACAAAAAATGCCTATAAATTTTAACACAAATTACAAGACATGTTACAACACGGCATCAAAGTGCGGAAATGCCGACATTGCTGAAAGGGAAATGTTTTATACTTATAATAGCAACTGGGATGACTCCCAAGTAACATATTTCGCTACAAATATACAATACCAACCACAAACAACAGTGCCACACCTCGATTATACGAAATTTAACGATTATAATGGATCGTGTGATAATAAGTGTATTCGTAACAACACAAAATTTTCAATGTATAGCGAAAGAAGTAGAAATAAAAAAATAATGTCCCAAAATCTTCACCAACAAAAACAGCGAAAATACGCAATTATGATGGCTATGACAACTGCCTCAGTAATAGCATCAGGAGAGACACGGACACCAGCTCAGCATATTGTATGCGCACCTGAGCATAAGGATCGTGTCCTAAAAGATTTACAGAATGGTACAAATAATCTCGTTCAAAAATCTTTGGATTCCTCGTTAACTTCAAAAGCCTTCATATTAAAGCTTCCACCTGCAGCAACTACAACAATTGATATTGACATACCATTACAAACTACAACTAAAAGATTGCCAAAGCGCTTACCCGTGCCGAAATATAAAAGTTCGTCTGGTAAAAAGCTACCAAAGTTGCCTATAATAAACCAAGACTCCATCAGAAATAGTTCAACATATTTGTCAACGAAGAATGAAACACAAACTATAGAAACCGTTTCCATCTTAGGACTAAAAGAAGCTAGAAGCAAAGCGCCGCTCATAATTACAACAGGAAATCAAAAAGAAGCAAGTCTTATACCGTTTCCTACAGACTCATCATCATTTGTGAAATCGCCAAAGTCATTAGTAAATGGAACGATGCAAGTAAATTCCTCAGCGTATTCAGAACTATATTTGTCAGATAAGACTGATAATTCACAAGATATTGAAGCTATTGCAAAAAACAAGTGTGTTGAGTTTATTAATCCTGACACATTGATTTTGTCAGAAGAAAATACACAACCTAAAACAGTAACAATAGCCAAAAGAAAAATGTTAACAGAGTTATCAACAATTTCCAATACAAATAACGGTGATTGTATCTACGATAATACTGAATCAAAAGCTAATACAATTAATAGCACAGAAGGGGTGCTCCCGAATACATCTGAAAATAGCAAAAGCCTTACTTATTTATTTAACTCCAATAACAACATATTTAGAAATGATTATCCTATTGAAAATAGCAAGAATAATAATTTAAATAATTTATCATCGAATATTAGAGAATCTAAAAATTCCACTAGTAGAAGAGAAATAACATCCTTACCATCACCGACCGTACTAAAATATGCATATCCAAACTTTTTACATGCAACATCTTTACGTTCACTGTATACATATATAGCGTTACCGACAACGTTGTCGGAAGTGTCTATAACTAAAACAGCAATGACTACCTCATTTTCTTCACCTGCAATAATAACAAGTTTAATATCACCAAGAAGAAAACTGAGTAACATAACCAAAGGTACCAATTATGCATGTAGTTATGGCCCCGATAGTTATGGTAATGAAAGAAATATAATTAGTAATGTTAATAAAATTACGGAGAACACATGCACAAGTAGTGTTGTATTCGATGCTGTCATATTAGATGCGTGTCTAAAACAGGATATTAATAACCAGTATAATTCAGTAACAGCAGCAAATATTATAGCAACGACAGCAATGTCAGCAGTGGTCGCAAAAATGCCTGAAAATACCGTCGCTAACACAGAAGCTGCAACTATCTGCATTATAACTAATAGCGGCGAAAATACTACAGCAAAACCACAAATCGCCTCCTATTCACCACTATTCCTTTCTGCGGTTTCAACAAATGCAAGCACTATAACAACAGTAGCAAAATGGACAAATCAAGGTTCATCCACAATAAGTTATACGAACATGCCTTTTAAAACTCAACAATTTCCAATAACAGGCAACGCAGTCAACAAAAGTACTGCTCCAGAAATATTTTCCACATCCTCTTCACCAACACCAATATTAGTAAGAAACGGCGGTGATATGCTCGCAACAATTACATCATCAAAAGATGCCATATCAGCTACTTCGTCATCAGTACACATTTTTACTACTGCCGATACCATTACAACGAGTTCAGATTACGTGATGAACTTTCAGATGCCGGTAAAATTGTCGTTAGATATTGCTTACGATAATTACAATATTAGTAATAGTTTTGGTATTACAAATGACATTAATACAGGTTTACCTAATTACATAAACGATTTTTTAAACTACGAATCTCCTGAAATGAAAATTGATGCGATGGGCTATACATTATCAACACCCGGTACATTTATTGGGAAAAACGACGGTGAACATAATATGAGCTCCACTGACATAATTGCAGTAAACTGTTCATTAACTGATCAGAATATGCTAGATGTTAAAACAACTAAACATTTTAGCGACCCAAAAAAGCACCATATTGACACAACGGAATCAAAAGAAATGTTTGAAAGTACCTCTCAAACATATACGATAAGAAATCTTTTGTCAGCGACAAAGACAAGCCCTAAAAGAGTGCTACCAAGCAATTATAATAGTGTATTCGCCACGTGCTTGGAGCTTGAGGAAGTTGTCGATGGCGGTCAAAATTCTTTCGAAAAGCCATCAGTAACCTCGATAAATTCCATACTCAATAAGAATACTTATGATACAAAATACGGTTTGGCTTCAAGAGAATTACCAAAAATAAATTTTTCAAAAAATACCTCAGATAGGAAGAGTTCAAGGGAAAATATTGATATTAGTAACCTTGGAACAAGAGAAGTTACTACTTCAAAAATTATGAAAAACTTAGCAGTTATGGCAAAAACAAGAATAGAGACAGAAAAACCTGCTTCACAATCTTATGGTAGTATATTTGGTGGTATTTCGAAGGGTATAAAGGATGGTTTCGATGGAGTTCTTGGTGGAACTAATAATGTTGTTGCGGAAGCTATGGTCAAAGAAAAACCTAAAAAAAGTGGTTTTACTTTTTCGCTTGCATCAAAGCTCGTACCAAACGTTAGTGGATTACTAACTGGTGTCACTGCTCCTGTCGAACAAACAGGCGTAAGAAAAGCAGAAAAAGATCCTGATCCCAGTCATCCTTTAGCAGTAGAAAACCCCTGCATTACTGTTGAAGTCATGACAACAACAACTTCTTATATACAGTCTTACTGTTCCGGCGAAAATTTCGACATTAAGTCTGGTAATAGTTACGCGGATTCCTTTTGTGATCAAGTATCCAGCACACATAGTATGATTAGGCCCGATATACACAAAGCACTAAACAATTTAAATGAAATGAACGATGAGCTAACCCGCTCTCAATGCAACGAAATGATATCGGACGAAATGCACAGATATGGTAGTGGTAACGAGGGAGGCAATAAAATTGACAAGCTCAAAGGTATTCTATCAAATTCCGAAGTATTGTCATCTAAAGTGACAAAAAATAATGAGAATTATGATAGTGACAGTACAACACATCTAAATGCACACATTTATGATGAAAATAATAGGCATTCAAGCACGGAACTAATGGAGTACAATAATGGTATAAACGTTGTAAATTGTGAAGAAAAAGCTGGTGAGAATTATATGTTTTCTATTAATGAAATGAAGAAAAAAGCTATCATTCCTATTAATTCTGATGTGGCGCTAACTTATCGGCATGCATTAAACTTTCCCCAAAATAGTGTTACATTTGCAACAACATCATTACCAAGCCAGGATGGTGCAAATATAGTATCCCCTTTTTCCCCATTCTCAGAAACAATAGAAATTAAATCGGTTGCCGATAGTATTAATGACCTGAATACAAGTGGAAGTTTGTTGGATTCATTTCTGGGAAAAGCAGTTGTTGATACACAAGTTGCCAACTCTGCCATTATAGATATGCAAAAACCAGCAAGATCAGGTGCATTTTTTTCAGAAACGAAGGAGAATTTTATAGAAAAACTTGGCAACGGTACCCAAACGTCTATAGACAATGAGATCGAGGATAATGCTCCAGAGAGGAATCATGACGACATCCAAAAGCAAAAGCAAGAACATATTTCCTCTATTTCTAAACGAATCAAAGAAGACCAATTGACTGGGCTTGATTATGGAAGCAAAAATTTATATAATTATAATGATTCTATAATTACAATGGCAAATGATACACCTGCTGCAGAGGTTGATTCCTCCGCATCATCCCAGCAGACTAATTACTATTCTCATTGCCATCAAAATCAAATTCAACGGCAATGGCACCACATTAACAAGATATTGCCGACGGTGCCACCAACTAAATTCACTGGTAAGAAACTACCGATAGTTAGCGCCAATAAATATGGCTTCCTTATAAAACAAAAGGAAATTGAAATTTGTGACGGCACATCAGTTCTTAATAATAATATGACTATTCACGATCTTTACTTGAAATCCACTGACTATGAAAATGTTAACAAGAAAATAAAGCACACTATATGTACTACGGATGGTGATGTATTAGATCCGTATATCGTCAACGACCAGACTAATATTCACCGAGAAGCTCAAATGCCGCTTTTGCAGAAACACTTAAACTCAAATTATGACTGTGAGCATGCTAATTACTACTTAAACCCCCAGACTGAACCTACTTCTCCGGATGTGCAGCACAATCTGCCGTCTCAACAGGAACATAAACTCGTGGAAGAAAATATTTTTTTTAAGGATTCCACTGGTGTCTATGAAACTATGAATTTTTCTACTGAAGACGATGGATGTAAGTATTTAGTCAAAAAGAATGAAAAACTTTCGAAACAAACTCAAATGTCAAAGCTTGTTAAACATAAACAACAAAATCTCGAACAACAATATGATGATACTCGAAATTTATATTTAAATAAAAATTGCGAAGATGACAGGAGTGACAAATATAAAGAAACAGAAACTGGTTTTGAAGTAAGAGTGATTCCTGAAAAAATAATAAAAGCAGAATTGCCATCCTCAATAGGGATGGATTTAGTCATCGAAGATCTTACAACAGGAAATGGTGTTCATAATCAGCCGCTTCAGGTAATTGCAGAGGTATTTGATTCGTCACCAGAAGTTGTCAATGGAGCTGATGTTACACTTTCGCCAGTCATTCACGTGTCGCGTCTAATAAAGAAGCAGGAATCTATAATAATGGATACGGATCTGGAAGATGACGATTTGCGAAATGGAGCTGGAGAAGACAACAAAAATATCGTCGTGGATTATCAACAAGAAGATCAAACTTACAAAAATGAGATCATGCAGGAGGATGAGCATGATTTTTTAACATCCGAATTGCCAGCATTGAATACAGATGTAAAAGAGAAAGTCCTGAAACGTGGAGAAACCGAAGAAGTAGTCGGAAATCACTTACAAATACCACGTAAACCTAACGTTACAGCAAACCAACGTTGGCATTGGGCTTACAATAAGATCATAATGCAGCTAAATGTAAGTACATATGTTTATCAACGTTTTTTTTTTTTGTTCAAAGTTATATAAATATACTATTGGAATGTACATTAGGCTGGTGTTACCATACAGGGGACATTTTTTTTTCCTGAAATTTGTATGTACTCACATCTAGAAATGTGCTATTAAATTTAAAAAGTTTCAGTACACTCGGACATTGCCTTTCCGTGCCGAACAAGATTTGAAGTTTGACAAAATCACAATTTTTCGCGAAATGAAAGAAAATTTAATGGACTTTAAATTATGTATATAATAAGACTTTTTCTGCAAATATTTAACATTTTGTTGCGGTCACCCTGTGTTGTGAGGAAATTACAACCCTAACATTTCACACGCGAAAGCATTTTGGTAAGTGACTCCGCAGTATGATAGATAACCACAGCTAAGTGCCTTTTTCGCAATTACCGGCATTCTCGATCTTTTTCTCTAACTGCTCTGCCGAAGCAAACATCACATGGAATTTAATCTGTGGCCATCGGCGCCACAAGTTATCAATTAAGTTTTATTTTCAAATAATATTGTCACGGAGGAGTTTAGAACAACTCCATGCACATTTTTGCGGGCTTAAATGTCACAAAGGTGATTAGAGGCAATTTAGTAATTACCGAACCGAAAGTGAAACGCATTATTGTGATTTTTACCACAGGGCTCTAACAGGAAAAAATCATTACCGCCATTAGAGCAACAGGTGCCGCACACCACCTCCAACAATGCCAACAACATAACCGGGGTGAGTGCAAGGCACCACGAATACCACATCGCCAGCGGTCAGGCCACGTTTTGCCGCCACGTAATTGGGCGATCGTAGAGTAACAATTTTGCCACTACTAAGACCACCTTTTTTCTAACAAATCGCCTACAAAAAGCCTGAGCCAAACTGTCAGAAAAATCATGCCAAACCAAAGCCAGACCTACACACAGAAGGTATATTAGGGTTGGGCGATATATATCAATATATCGATATTTTTAAAATAGTACAGCCGATAATATCGACATTTTTAATTACCGTGCATCGATAATCGATTACTTTCTTCTTCAAGCAATGCTTAATGATTTTTATGTTTATACTTCAAGATTCGTAAAATATCTATAGACCCATCCAATTTTAATAACAAATATCTAGTAAACTATAAGCCTCCGGCAAGTTTGGATTTCAGTTTGGAGATCTGTGAGAGCCCCTCTAACCACGTAAGTAGTTTTTTGCGGGGCGTTCTTCCTTAATGGAAAGCCGACCCTTTCGATATATTGATATATCGATGTTTTTACACAGCATAAATCGATGTTTTTAATATAATATATATCGATCTATTTTTCCAATTTGCCCATCCCTAAGGTAAATGTTGATATTGATTTGAAACAAGGAAGGGCAAATTATGTAAATTCAGACCAGTACGGCTGCAAAGAGCACCAAATTGGCCACTAACACTGGCTGACATTGGGACTCATCAACTCACTTGCGACCTCCTCTATGAGCATCGCTACACAGAGCCAAAAGACCACCTAAAATGCCCTGTAAATCAGAACAAAATTTAGCGGATTTCTCTACGCTTTCTCTCCAATAAGATGCCCGTCTTATTATGACTGGATATCTCATTTTAATAAAACTAAGTAGATATACTGTAAAACCAATATGAAAACCTTTTCAATATTATTAAGAAGATAACCCGTGGATGTTAGATGAAATCGTTTTCAGTAAAATTTAATGGATAACCTATAAAACTAAGATGAAAACCTCTTATATAAAATTAAGAAGATGACTCCTAGAATAAATATGGAAACCTTTTCACATAAATTTAGCAGATAACCTGTAAAATTAAGAAGAAACCCTGTTTAATATTATTAAGAAGAGAATCTTGATTTTCATCGGAAAACATAATTAGTCAACTAGTATTTTCCTAGGACTTATTCAGACAAAGAGCAACATTTCATTTCATATAAGTGAAGATGGACATAATAAACCCTTTATACCAAGTGCTTCACTAATCGTTTGAGAATTGTAGAAATGTGCAAAGCCGTAGTGAAATTGACGAACGGAGGAAACACATAAGAGCTCTTTTAAAAATAAAAAGTTCTCCCTCTTAATTTCTTGAACATGTTATTGCACACATACAAAAAAGTGGCTGATGCAATAACTGTTATGCATATTTCTAGTATGTACGAGTATATCCATACATGTACGTACGTTAAGACGTTTATAGCAAAATTTTAATTAATAAGGGCTCTTTTAAAAATAAAAAGTTTTCCTTTTTAATAAATTCAAAAAGGTTCTAGTAAAAATTAGAGGACGTCCTTATTGATTTGCTTTATAAAAATTTTCTCATAAAAACAAGCAGATTTCTTCTAACAATTTAATTTTTTTTGACAAATTGACATAAAAAATTAATAAATAAGAAATTATCTCCTCGTTTTCAGACGGTATCCTTTTCAATAAATTTAAGAAGAAATTCAAGCTAAAATCTAGAAGATTTTTTAGCAAGAATTTCTTCAATTTTGTCTCCTCTCGCTCTCCTTGGCCAAATAGCTTTTTTAGATGGCAGTCTCTTTGATTATAGGTGAACTTTTTGGCTCTGTGTAGATCACCACTAAAGTGTCACGTCCACCAACTCTTTCCTTGTAACCAGAATATGAGCAACAGTGAGACCACCAAAGTTTTGATATAACAACACTTAAAAAACATACATATCGACCGGACGTGTTTTTCATCCGCTCCGTTGTTTTCGGTTATATAGGCTGAAGTTCGCAATATATACATATAGCTATAAGCTATCTGTTTCGACTGTTGAAGGTTCGATATACCATTTTAAAGCTGATCGCTCTTCTCATATAGTCGTGGACACGCGTATTAAAAAAAAAATCCTAAGCTCTCATCATTCTTCTTTGTGCTGAAAAATTTATATTTTGCGGCTAAAAATGTGTTCCGCTGCTCAGCCCTCTCTTAAACGCGGTGCAAGCATATAACGGTTGTACGTGAAAACAGATAAGCTTGACGAAATCGCTGCTCTCCCCACTGTACTAGCAGCAATAAAAGAAATAGAGGAAAAGGTAATATTGCAAACTGATCACTTTAACTTGTTCTTTGCTAACCACTCTTCGAAGTTAACTGAGCTAGAAGAGCGGTTAGTGAAGATAATTGATAATGAGTTTGCTACACTGGTGGCCAGAATTGATGAGTCCGCTGCGAGAGTTGCTGAACTGGAGGCTGTTGGAAAGAAGCCAGAGGGTGAGATTGTATTAGCAATTTGCTCAAAGAAATAAGCATTTCTGAGTTCGTGGCCGATGCTGTTGCCTTTGGAGTTAAATTTTTGGAAAATGAAAACTTAAAGGGCATATTTAACCAAATATGCCTTTCAATTGAGTTCATGGTCCCACCAGTTAAAGATATTTTTCGTACCAAGGTTTCCACAGGGCACCCTAATAACAATGCTTTCATAATCGAATTTTACTCGCCGCATGATCACAATAAAACACTCCGTGCTTTCTCCGAATGTAGAAAGAGGACTAAGCAGGCCGTCTCCATTGGTGTGCTCGGCTTGGAAGGCAAGTTTAGCGTCTACGAAAGCCTCTCCAAAATTAATAGAAAACAAGTAAGAGCGCGGCTGTCTTCGGCCCTACCGAAGACTTCATACCTTTCATGAATGGGGAAATGAAAAGTTACCTATGCACATAGCCTGATTTAGTTTAATTTATTCTGTCGGTGTAGTGGTCCGATCTTGACAATTTTCGGTAACCTTATTTGGGTCCATATGGGTATAAATACTCCTAAGTTTTATGTCCTTAGCTGTAAAAAGGGAGAAGATATACCCCAAAATGTGTATATCTGAACAATCTGTTGTATGGGAGCTATGTGTTATTGTGGTCCGATATTGACAATTTTCGGTAACCTTATTTGGGTCCATATGGGTACAAATACTCCAAAGTTTCATGTCCGTAGCTGTAAAAAGGGAGAAGTTATACCCCAAAATGTGTATATCTGAACAATCGGTTGTATGGGAGCTATATGTTATTGTGGTCCGATATTGACAATTTCGCTAACCTTATTTGGGTCCATATGGGTACAAATACTCCAAAGTTTCATGTCATTAGCTGTAAGAAGGGAGAAGTTATACCCCAAAATGTGTATATCTGAGCAATCGGTTGTATGGGTGCTATATGTTATAGTGGTCCGATCTTGACAATTTTCAGTAACCTTATTTGCGTCCATATGGATACAAATATTCCAAAGTTTCATGTCCATAGCTGTAAAAAGGGGGAAGTTATACCCCAAAATGTGTATATCTGAACAATCGGTTGTATGGGAGCTATATGTTATTGTGGTCCGATATTGACAATTTTCGGTAACCTTATTTGGGTCCATATGGGTACAAATAAGTTTCATGTCCTTAGCTGTAAGAAGGGAGAATTTATACCCCAAAGTGTGTATATCTGAACAATCGGTTGTATGGGAGCTATATGTTATAGTGGTCCGATTCGGCCAATTCCGACAAATGATCAATTGAGCATCAAAACTCACCCGTGTTCCAAATTTCAATCAAATATCTCAAAAACTGAGGGACTAGTTTGCGTTCACACAGATGGACGGACGGACGGACAGACGGACATGGCTTAAACGACTCAGCTCATGATTCTGATTATATCGGTATATATATTGAGGGGTCTGTCACGCCTCCATCGAGTACTTTCAAGGATTGATTTTCGGCACAAAGTTATAATACCATTTCATTCTCATGAAAGGTATAAATAGTACATGCTGCTGTTAAGCTCAGGCGGGAAGGCAGGCTATAGGCGGTGTTTACGTCCAAGGGAGCTGTCTATGTACGCCAGGAGAGGCGCTCTCCAGCTATCAATATCTGCGATTGCAGATATGCGTGCAGAGGCATTGCGCGACTTGGCTGTGTTTACTTGATCGCCTATAACTTTTCCATTTTACCATGGATTTTCTTCGTTTATAGCTTATTTTTTTGGTAATAGAATGGAGCTTCACGTAAAGGAGTAAAACCGAAGGTGAAAACATTGGTCTTAAAGATATTGCCTGACAAATTCAATTTTTTCTTCAAAAAATCGTAAAAAATCGAAAAAATTCAAATTGAATCGTCAATATTTCAGAAATTATAATAGCTAGAGAAAAATGTTATAGGAACCATGTATAGGAAATTTAATTTTCTTTCGTTTGGTGTTACGTAGATAGCTCGATGCATTAAAGAGGCATACTGGATTGAGTGGAGCCATTGGCCAAATAACGGTAAATTGCCGATATCTCAAAAACCTTCCCATAGAATTAAAAATGAACCCGATTTTCTGAATCAGCACCCGATTTTACATATAGATAGTGTAGTTTCATCCAAAGTACAGACAATAAATTTCATTTTGTGATCCAGTGTTATTTTATTGTATCTGGCCCCGCGGTTGTACTAAAATTTAACCAAGTATCATTTATATCTGACCATGATTTAATTTTTTGTTCGTTTGATATTAAGCTTGAGAGAACCCACTAATGAGTACTGTAATATTTTAGCGTTGCTTCGAACTAGGGAACCGGTTTCATGTAGGAAACGTACTTACTTCAGACCAATAACCAAAAACAACCGCCGGGATTAATAGACAGAACTGAAGTGATTTATTACAAATTAGTGTATGTAGATGTATATCTATATACATGGTTGTAATGTAATAGAATAGGGAAAGGTTGCTTAAATAGTACTTAATTTTAGTATGTCATATATACAGTATATAACATTACTCCACCCTTCATTAAAGAGCATACACTTAAAAGAAATTAAAAATTGTACAATGAAATATAAAACATTTTAACTAACGTTAATGTTGAAAATGAAAAAGGCAAAAGTGGGGAAAATCCAACAGCTTGCACAGAGTCTCAATGGCCGAGTGTGTTTATCCGTTGGGTCATTGCGGCTGAAGTTGGAATGGACTCGGGTTCAATCCCCGGTGCATCCACTTCCGAAAAGAGTGCTGATGATCGAAAATGGTTTTTCGTGAAATAGCTATACACTCAACCTTCGCTGTAAATAGTTGTTGAATTTTTTTCCACTTACCCCAACAATTAAAAATTGAATTAAAAATAAAAAATTTCGTGCTAAGCACTAAAAACTCTTTCAAGTCAAATTGTTAACGTTGTTTGGTATATACATAAAATAAATACCAACAACAATGTTCATTGCGAACTGCCTACAACAAAAATTCAGCACGTTTGTGGAGAATATATGCAAAAGCATATACACACTAACGTTAATGTTGAAAATGAAAAAGGCAAAAGTGGGGAAAATCCAACAGCTTGCACAGAGTCTCAATGGCCGAGTGTGTTTATCCGTTGGGTCATTGCGGCTGAAGTTGGAATGGACTCGGGTTCAATCTCCGGTGCATCCACTTCCGAAAAGAGTGCTGATGATCGAAAATGGTTTTTCGTGAAATAGCTATACACTCAACCTTCGCTGTAAATAGTTGTTGAATTTTTTTCCACTTACCCCAACAATTAAAAATTTAATTAAAAATAAAAAATTTCGTGCTAAGCACTAAAAACTCTTTCAAGTAAAATTGTTAACGTTGTTTGGTATATACATAAAATAAATACCAACAACAATGTTCATTGCGAACTGCCTACAACAAAAATTCAGCACGTTTGTGGAGAATATATGCAAAAGCATATACACACTAACGTTAATGTTGAAAATGAAAAAGGCAAAAGTGGGGAAAATCCAACAGCTTGCACAGAGTCTCAATGGCCGAGTGTGTTTATCCGTTGGGTCATTGCGGCTGAAGTTGGAATGGACTCGGGTTCAATCCCCGGTGCATCCACTTCCGAAAAGAGTGCTGATGATCGAAAATGGTTTTTCGTGAAATAGCTATACACCCAACCTTCGCTGTAAATAGTTGTTGAATTTTTTTCCACTTACCCCAACAATTAAAAATTGAATTAAAAATAAAAAATTTCGTGCTAAGCACTAAAAACTCTTTCAAGTAAAATTGTTAACGTTGTTTGGTATATACATAAAATAAATACCAACAACAATGTTCATTGCGAACTGCCTACAACAAAAATTCAGCACGTTTGTGGAGAATATATGCAAAAGCATATACACACTAACGTTAATGTTGAAAATGAAAAAGGCAAAAGTGGGGAAAATCCAACAGCTTGCACAGAGTCTCAATGGCCGAGTGTGTTTATCCGTTGGGTCATTGCGGCTGAAGTTGGAATGGACTCGGGTTCAATCCCCGGTGCATCCACTTCCGAAAAGAGTGCTGATGATCGAAAATGGTTTTTCGTGAAATAGCTATACACTCAACCTTCGCTGTAAATAGTTGTTGAATTTTTTTCCACTTACCCCAACAATTAAAAATTGAATTAAAAATAAAAAATTTCGTGCTAAGCACTAAAAACTCTTTCAAGTAAAATTGTTAACGTTGTTTGGTATATACATAAAATAAATACCAACAACAATGTTCATTGCGAACTGCCTACAACAAAAATTCAGCACGTTTGTGGAGAATATATGCAAAAGCATATACACACTAACGTTAATGTTGAAAATGAAAAAGGCAAAAGTGGGGAAAATCCAACAGCTTGCACAGAGTCTCAATGGCCGAGTGTGTTTATCCGTTGGGTCATTGCGGCTGAAGTTGGAATGGACTCGGGTTCAATCCCCGGTGCATCCACTTCCGAAAAGAGTGCTGATGATCGAAAATGGTTTTTCGTGAAATAGCTATACACTCAACCTTCGCTGTAAATAGTTGTTGAATTTTTTTCCACTTACCCCAACAATTAAAAATTGAATTAAAAATAAAAAATTTCGTGCTAAGCACTAAAAACTCTTTCAAGTAAAATTGTTAACGTTGTTTGGTATATACATAAAATAAATACCAACAACAATGTTCATTGCGAACTGCCTACAACAAAAATTCAGCACGTTTGTGGAGAATATATGCAAAAGCATATACACACTAACGTTAATGTTGAAAATGAAAAAGGCAAAAGTGGGGAAAATCCAACAGCTTGCACAGAGTCTCAATGGCCGAGTGTGTTTATCCGTTGGGTCATTGCGGCTGAAGTTGGAATGGACTCGGGTTCAATCCCCGGTGCATCCACTTCCGAAAAGAGTGCTGATGATCGAAAATGGTTTTTCGTGAAATAGCTATACACTCAACCTTCGCTGTAAATAGTTGTTGAATTTTTTCCACTTACCCCAACAATTAAAAATTGAATTAAAAATAAAAAAATTCGTGCTAAGCACTAAAAACTCTTTCAAGTAAAATTGTTAACGTTGTTTGGTATATACATAAAATAAATACCAACAACAATGTTCATTGCGAACTGCCTACAACAAAAATTCAGCACGTTTGTGGAGAATATATGCAAAAGCATATACACACTAACGTTAATGTTGAAAATGAAAAAGGCAAAAGTGGGGAAAATCCAACAGCTTGCACAGAGTCTCAATGGCCGAGTGTGTTTATCCGTTGGGTCATTGCGGCTAAAGTTGGAATGGACTCGGGTTCAATCCCCGGTGCATCCACTTCCGAAAAGAGTGCTCATGATCGAAAATGGTTTTTCGTGAAATAGCTATACACTCAACCTTAGCTGTAAATAGTTGTTGAATTTTTTTCCACTTACCCCAACAATTAAAAATTGAATTAAAAATAAAAAATTTCGTGCTAAGCACTAAAAACTCTTTCAAGTAAAATTGTTAACGTTGTTTGGTATATACATAAAATAAATACCAACAACAATGTTCATTGCGAACTGCCTACAACAAAAATTCAGCACGTTTGTGGAGAATATATGCAAAAGCATATACACACTAACGTTAATGTTGAAAATGAAAATGGCAAAAGTGGGGAAAATCCAACAGCTTGCACAGAGTCTCAATGGCCGAGTGTGTTTATCCGTTGGGTCATTGCGGCTGAAGTTGGAATGGACTCGGGTTCAATCCCCGGTGCATCCACTTCCGAAAAGAGTGCTGATGATCGAAAATGGTTTTTCGTGAAATAGCTATACACTCAACCTTCGCTGTAAATAATTGTTGAATTTTTTTCCACTTACCCCAACAATTAAAAATTGAATTAAAAATAAAAAATTTCGTGCTAAGCACTAAAAACTCTTTCAAGTAAAATTGTTAACGTTGTTTGGTATATACATAAAATAAATACCAACAACAATGTTCATTGCGAACTGCCTACAACAAAAATTCAGCACGTTTGTGGAGAATATATGCAAAAGCATATACACACTAACGTTAATGTTGAAAATGAAAAAGGCAAAAGTGGGGAAAATCCAACAGCTTGCACAGAGTCTCAATGGCCGAGTGTGTTTATCCGTTGGGTCATTGCGGCTGAAGTTGGAATGGACTCGGGTTCAATCCCCGGTGCATCCACTTCCGAAAAGAGTGCTGATGATCGAAAATGGTTTTTCGTGAAATAGCTATACACTCAACCTTCGCTGTAAATAGTTGTTGAATTTTTTTCCACTTACCCCAACAATTAAAAATTGAATTAAAAATAAAAAATTTCGTGCTAAGCACTAAAAACTCTTTCAAGTAAAATTGTTAACGTTGTTTGGTATATACATAAAATAAATACCAACAACAATGTTCATTGCGAACTGCCTACAACAAAAATTCAGCACGTTTGTGGAGAATATATGCAAAAGCATATACACACTAACGTTAATGTTGAAAATGAAAAAGGCAAAAGTGGGGAAAATCCAACAGCTTGCACAGAGTCTCAATGGCCGAGTGTGTTTATCCGTTGGGTCATTGCGGCTGAAGTTGGAATGGACTCGGGTTCAATCCCCGGTGCATCCACTTCCGAAAAGAGTGCTGATGATCGAAAATGGTTTTTCGTGAAATAGCTATACACTCAACCTTCGCTGTAAATAGTTGTTGAATTTTTTTCCACTTACCCCAACAATTAAAAATTGAATTAAAAATAAAAAATTTCGTGCTAAGCACTAAAAACTCTTTCAAGTAAAATTGTTAACGTTGTTTGGTATATACATAAAATAAATACCAACAACAATGTTCATTGCGAACTGCCTACAACAAAAATTCAGCACGTTTGTGGAGAATATATGCAAAAGCATATACACACTAACGTTAATGTTGAAAATGAAAAAGGCAAAAGTGGGGAAAATCCAACAGCTTGCACAGAGTCTCAATGGCCGAGTGTGTTTATCCGTTGGGTCATTGCGGCTGAAGTTGGAATGGACTCGGGTTCAATCCCCGGTGCATCCACTTCCGAAAAGAGTGCTGATGATCGAAAATGGTTTTTCGTGAAATAGCTATACACTCAACCTTCGCTGTAAATAGTTGTTGAATTTTTTTCCACTTACCCCAACAATTAAAAATTGAATTAAAAATAAAAAATTTCGTGCTAAGCACTAAAAACTCTTTCAAATAAAACATTTTAGTTTTGAAAATCCGGAGCGTTGTAACGTTGGACTTCTTTACGTACACGAGAACTTTTGCGTTGTTCAGCCAGTTCAGAATTCACTTCGTCTTCAGGAATCTGCTTATTGACATCATTTGACTCTTGCTGTTTTTCCTGTTGTTGATTTGTCTTTGCAGGAAGTTCGTGTGTTGGCGAAGCGAAGTCAGTGACAAAAGGTGTAGATGCCGTGTTGTTGTTGTCGTTAAGTCTGGTTTTTAGCTGGTTGGCATGGCGTTTGATGTTTCTACGCTGAGTTTTGACAATATAAACCATTTTTCCTAGCTATCGTATGATTATACCCTTTATCCACTTTTTTCCTCTACCGTAGTTCCTAGCAAAAACAGGTTGGTTTAATTTAAATTTGGATTGATAACTTGGTTTATTATGGCAACTGCTTGGTTCGGATATTTTGCTCAGTAAAGTGCGAATTGGTCTACCATGTAGAAGCTCAGCGGGGGATTTGCCTTCCGGGTTCGGCATAAAACGGTATGTAGAAAGATATTTAGTTGCGGCTGCTTTAATGCTTAACCCATCATCGATGTTTTTCTTAACTGCTGTTTTGAAGGTTCGTACGAAACGTTCAGCTAACCCATTAGAAGCGGGATGAAATGGTGCAGTGGTTATGTGTTTGATACCATTTTGCAGTAAGATTCAAATGGTGCTGAAGTTAGCTGCGGGTCGTTCTCACATATGAGCGTACGAGGAATACCTTCTATGGCAAAAATTGAGTTTAAGGCGCATATAGTATCAGCTGTTGTGGCGGTGGATAAGGTTTGCGCACGATGAAATTAGTGCATACATTTCGACTTGTAAAAATTTTCAACCTCCAAATTTAGTTTTTTTGTAACATAAGATGGTTTTACTAAATGTATACAAATACTAGTGCCAAATTTCCAAAAATTCCAAAATGTTTTGTGGCAAATATGAACAGAGAAATAGAAGTGCGTGAAAAAATAATTGGATTTCATAACGAAAATCCGAACTGGACATTTAAAAAAATCGCTAGGAAACTAAAGGTTTCCAGAAATACAGGGTCGCGTGTTATCAAAACATATAATGAACGTCTAACTGTCGTTAGGAAAGGTGGAAGTGGTAAAAACAAGGGCTTTAAAGATCTGAACGTCGTCAAAAGGATTATAACCCTTCTCAGGAAAAATCCCAACATATCTGGTAGAAAAGTGGCTGAAAAAGTGTAATGCTCCCAGGCATTCATCAGGAAGGTTAAGAAGGAGGAAGGGCTTAAGTCTTATAAAGTACAGAAAGTGCCTGGCAGAAATTCAAAAAAGAACAACACGGCAAAAGAGCGGGCCAAACCACTACACTTAGATTTTCTCAAAATTTTTGATTGATTTGAAACGTATGTATGTGCTTGGAGACTTTTCACAACTACCAGGTGTTGATTTTTTTGCCGTAGACCGTAGAGGAATGTGCAGGAGGAGTTCAAGACCCAAAATAAAACAAAGTTTCCTAAGAATTTTTGGTTTGGCAAGCCATTTGTAGCTGTGGTAAAAGAAGCATCTCTTTTGTTACAATGGGAACAATTAATAGTGAATTATATAAAAGGGAGTGTTTGCAAAAACGACTTTTGCCATTCATAAGACAGGATGACGTATCTACTTTTTTGGCCTGACTTAGCTTAGTGCCACTATAGCAAATCGGTAGATCAGGGGTATGAAAAGAACCATATAGTTGTTGTGCCCAAACAAGCCAATCCGCCTAACTGCCCGGAGCTCATACCCATCGAAAGATATTTGGCTCTAGTAAAAAGGATTATGAAGGGCACAAAACAAGTTACTGAAACCACTAACAATTTTGTAAAAAAATGGCTATCTTCAAGCAAAAAAGTTTCCGAAGTTACAGTTTGAAGGCTAATTGGAGGCATATTGAAAAAAGCTAAATTGTGCATAAAAACGCATTAATTTGAAAAATGTGTTTAATAACTATAAACATAAATTTAATTTATTTTAGAATCCCGTGCATTAACTTTTAATATATTATCTAACTTACAAGTTATTTCAAATATTTTGTGCACTAATTTCATCGTGCGCAAACCTTAATTGTACAATGAAGGGAAACTGAGAATAAGCGTCCACGCAGATTAGCCACATGGAATTGAAAACAGGGCCAGCGAAATCGATGTGAATGCATTCCCATGGGCTACTCACTTCAGGCCAACTGTTATACTCTCTTGCGGGAGCCGGATTTGCAAGTTTGCACACCTCGCAATTCTCGGTTAACTTTGCGATATCTTTGTCAATATTAACCCACCACACATGTTGTCTAGCCAGGTGTTTCATTTTTGAAATTCCCCAGTGTCCATCATGCAGAATGTTTAGAATTTTAGCTTTCAGAGAAGGCGGAATGATGACACGTGTGTACTCAGTTTGCAGACATAACAGGTTATTGTGTATGATTAGGGCGTACCGATGATTAAAATATGGGCGCAAGTGTTCATTTTGGGGGTTGAGCTTTTCAGGCCAACCGTTTGTAACGAAATAAAAAACTTGTTTTAATATTTTGTCCCGTTTTGCATGTGATAAAATTATTGCTGCGTCGATGGGTGTATTTAATTCTTCAACGTTATAGCATGCTTCGTCTTTGTCGAATGCTTCGTCGGACCCAATTGGCAATCGCGATAATGCGTCAGCGTTACTATGATCCGTAGTTTTACGATATTTTACGTCATACCTATAACCCATGAGCGTTATTGCGCAACGTTGCTGGCAATTGGCTGTTTGGGTTGAATATACTAACAAGCGGCTTATGATCGGTAAGCAAAGTAAATTTCTTACCATAGAGATATTGGTGGAATCGCTTGACACCAAAAATTATTGATAGTGCCTCTTTCTCAATCTGACTATAATGAATTTGGTGTTTATCAAGGGTCTTTGATGCGAAGGCTATAGGATGCTCAGTTCCGTCCACATATGTATGTGAAATAACAGCGCCTATTCCGTAGGATGAGGCATCAATTGCCAAGGTTAGCGGTAAATTTTCATCAAAGTGTGCCAGCTGTGTAGCGTTTAAAATATGATTTTTTAATAAATTAAATGATTTGCTTTGCTCAGGCCCCCAAGTAAATTTAACATTTTTACGCCGCAACTGATTAAGTGGGGCTGATAATTGTGAGTAGTTAGGTATAAAATTATATTAGTAATTTACCTTACCCATAAATGCTTCAAGTTGCTTAAGGTCTTTTGGAGGCTTTAGATCTTTTACTGCTTTGAGACCTGCTTCATCAGGCAAGATTCCATTTGCGCTAATTTGACGTCCAAGATATTCTATTTTATCTTCGAGGAAAAAACATTTGTGCCTCTTGCATTTTATGCCATTGGCTTGTAAAATTTTTAGCACGTTTTCAAGGCGTTGTATATGTTCAGAAACCGTAGGTGCAGTGATGATGATGTCATCAAGGTAATTTCCACATCCTTCTACTTCTTGTAAAAGTTGCTCGAGATATTTTTGAAATATCGCTGGTGCACTCGCTATTCCATATGGTAGGTGTTGGTATTGGAATAGACCAAGCGGTGAATTTACTACCATCATAGTTTTGGCGTCGTCATCTAGTTCCATTTGCAAGTAGGCATCTTTAAGGTCGATCTTTGTAAATTGTTGACCACAGCGAATTTTGTGCAGTAAGGTTTCGCGCGTAGGCAGAGGGTATTGCTCTATGTCAATTTGGGAGTTGACAGCTAATTTAAAATCTCCATAAATTCTAAGTGAGCCATTTGGTTTACGTGCTGAGACGATTGGTGAAGCCCAAGGCCGTATTTAGGTAGGGAGGGGGTTTTGGGTGTTTAAACCCCCCACGAAATTCTGGTAGATAAATTTTACTTCTATCATATTCAAAGCTATATGTTGAAAACACTAGTTTACAAATAATTAATTTGAGAAAATACCAAGAATTTCAGGTATAGGGGAGGGCTGGCATGAACCTTCTGAGGTCAAAACCATTTTTTTGTAGTTAGGGTTTTGAAATAACGGTAATTTTGGGTTTTTCTGGTTACAACTTCCATCAAAAATTCTTTTCGCTAAAGTTACAAATACCCGCAAACCGTATCTACTCCGTTCGAAAGATAACACTGGATCACAAAATGAAATTTTTTGTCTGTACTTTGGACGTGACTATCCTACCTATATGTAAAATCGGTCGCTGATTCCGAAAATCGGGTTAATTTTTAATTCAATGGGAAGATTTTTGAGATATCGGCAATTTACCGTTATTTGGCCAATGCCTCCACTTAATCCTGTATATCTCTTTGACGCAGTAAGCTATCCTCCTTGGAGTGACACCAACCGAAAGAAAATTAAATTTCCTTTTCACGGCTCTCATAACATTTTTCCCTACCTCTTATAGTTTCTGAAATATTGACGATTCAATTTAAATTTTTTCAATTTTTACGATTTTTTTAAGAAAAAATTGACTTTGTCAGGCAATATCTTTAAAACCAATGTTTTCACATTCGGTTTTACTCCTTTACGTGAAGCTCTATTCTATTGGGAAAAAGATAAGCTATCAACGATGAAAATCCATGGTAAAATGGAAAAGTTATAGGCCATCAAATAGATACAGCCAAGTCGCGCAATGCCTCTGCACGGGTATATTTTATGCATGTTATACCCGTAAATGGACTCGTATCTACTGCGCTGCCAATACGCTGCTACTGCAGATGTGTAGGTATTGGTACAATATGCAAAGAATGTACCGTATAGTGGCATTGCAATACTTGGCTGTATTTACTTGATCGCCTATAACTTTTCCATTTTACCATGGATTTTATTCGTTGATAGCTTATTTTTTTGCTAATTGAATGGAAATTAAAAGAAGTAAAACCGAAGGTGAAAACATTGGTTTTAAAGATATTGCGTGACAAAATCAATTTTTTCTTGGAAAAATCGTAAAAAATCGAAAAAATTCAAATTGAATCGTCAATATTTCAGAAACTATAAGAGGTAGGGAAAAATGTTATGAGAGCCGTGAAAAGGAAATTTAATTTTCTTTCGGTTGGTGTCACTCCAAGGAGGATAGCTTACTGCGTAAAAGAGATATACAGGATTAAGTGGAGCCATTGGCCAAATAACGGTAAATTGCCGATATCTCAAAAACCTTCCGATTAACCCGATTTTCGGAATCAACGACCGATTTTACATATAGATAGGATGGTCGCGTTTAGAGTATTTTTTGGCTGTAGAGCAGTGTAATTAAAGTACGCTTCTAACGACATACGACTTATAAATTAAATTATGTTACCACTCCGGAATAAGGCGGTCAATCATCGCATATTTTCTAAAATTTTAGCATATTTCCTTATAACTTCATATAGTCATTGCATGGCTGAAAATTCATTACTCGGGTTATATCAGTGAATTATAAGATTTTGTGTATTTTTCGAAAGATCCCATATAAGGGATGTGTGAGTTGTTATAGTCCGATTTCACCTATTTTCAATACTAACTTTTCAAAGTCAACATTTTATTGATTTTTTGCGATTATTGAAAAAATTTAGTTTTCATTGGGGTTTTTATAAGAAGTTGTAAAAATCAGGAAAGTTTTATTCTTTTTAAAAATTATTCTGTTTTATTGCAAACATTTTAAGCATAATATTAAAAAGATTCGATGAATACTTTATTTTTGGCGATTTTTTCCAAGGGAAACAAAAAGGATGTTTTATGGTCCAAAAACTCGGCTAGGTGACCCAATTACATATATGAAAACGACTTCACAGATCAAAGGACATTAGAGGGAAATATATAGCTTCCCAAGCAGTGTTTGCACCATAACACCAACAGTCTCAAAAAATAAGCTGTTGCTGTTCTGCGAAAGATATCATAATTTTTTGAGAACTTTTGAATTTCGATTTCCTTTGAAAATATCTGTAGTCGAAGCACATAACAGTTTGTTTATTTGTGCTGTTGCTTTACTGTGTAATTTCAAACAGATCAGTCGACAGTAAACCAAAGATAAACAAAATTTTAGTTTTAAGTGCGGCTTTCTAAAATTGGTTTTTTTTGTACATTACAATTTTGATTGTGTTCCCATAAATTAAAAAAAAAAAAAAACAACAACAGTGCTCTAAAAACTCGAAATTATGTTTGCCCTTTGCTGTGCTGTAAAAATTTCCACAATACAGCAACAGTCGACTATAATTTTTTGAAACTTAAGGCTGTGCAGTTGCAGTACAGTAGAACTTTTTATTTTTTATACTTCTGCTGCGCTGTTTATTTTTTAATATTCAAATGAAAATGAAATTCAATGGAAATGAAAAAAAAGTTAAAAATAATTTCAAACTCTGCTCAAAAGGCTAAAATAATGACATATCTTTTCGTCCATAAAATATTATTTTTTTCACTTGGATAAAATCACAAAAAATAAAGTATTCATCGTGTTTGCAATAGAAAAGTCTAATTTTTAAATGAATAAAAGTTTCCTGATTTTTAAAACTTCTTATAAAAACCCTAATTTGAAAATCAAAAGTTTTGTAAAAAAATGTTTCTTCTAAATAGCACTTTAGAAACCAGAATTTTTTTTATTATTTTTATTTAGTGCACGAAATAGGTTATATATTTTTCAAAAACAAAAAAAAAAAACAAAAAAAAAAAAAAATTCACAATGATAAAACCCCCCACGAAAAAAATTCCTGGGTACGGCTCTGGTGAAGCCCATTGTGAAAATTTTATGGGTTTCAAAATACCACTGCTTGTGAGTGTCTCGACTTCCTTTTTGAAAAGCGGTATCTGTGCGAAAGGAATTGGTCGGCTCTTAAAAAATTTGGGGTGTGCATTTTGTTTAAGATAAACACTGGCTTTGAAATTTTTAATAGTACCCACAGCTGGTTCAAAACATCATTATATTTTGATAACAATTCGTTTATTTTGTTCTTATGAACTGCACTGATTTCTAAAATTTGCTGAATTTCATACCCAAATTCCTTGAATAAATCAAAACCAAATAGGTTATTGCTATTTTCAACATCAACGACCACTATAAGAACCTTTTTTACTTTTTTACCGCACTTCACGTCTACGTACAATTCTCCGACCACAGGAATTTGTCGTTGACCAAACCCAAATAATGTTCGCTTACACTTCCGCAGTTTAGGGCACTGTAATTGTTTATACGTTTTAATGTTCATAATGGGAATAGTTGCACCAGAGTCTATTTGAAAAGAAATAGTTTTCCCAAGGATTTGTAAATCAATGTATTGTCTTTTGTTTTCACCACACCAGTGACGTTGTATATTGACTCAATAATGTCAATGTTTTGATTTTTGCTTCGATTATTTTTATTTCTATTTGCACTTTTATTTTGAGTGTCCCTTTCTACCGCACTTACGACATATAGCACTTCTAAATTTGCACTTTTCTCGCTGATGGGAAATTCCACAGCCTGAGCATGACTACCATTTGGAAGTTTGAGTTTTTTCATTGTTGTTCACTTGAGATTTTCCAGAAGTGCGAATGGAGTTTATTGGATTGTCGTTTTCGGGACTATCATTAAGTGCATGTGGCTTTTGAGTTTTTTCTTTTATTGTTGCTACCGTTTTTTTTGTAGCTTCGTACGACTCTGCGATGAGCAAAACGTCGGCCAGCGAAGGCTGCAATTTTTGTAGAGCAGCGGCTCGCACTGTGTGGGGTATATGTGATGACTTGATCACGAATCATGTCGTCGACAAAACTATGAGAACAATTTTCAGCTGAGCATACAAAATTGCACTCTCTCGCTAGTCCACGTAACTCAGCAATCCACTCTCTGTATGTTTGACCGGGCTTCATTTCTGCCTTGCGGAACTCATAACGGGAGGCTAATACATGTCTTTTTAATTGGAAATGGTCCGTTAGCTTTTCAGTCAGTGATTGAAATGTCTGTTCTTGAACTTTCTGGCTTCCAAAAAGATTTTTTAGAAGCTCGTAATTTTCTATGCCTATCCAAGATAAAAAAAACGATTTTTGCTTTTCCACTGACTTCACACTGTAAGCTAAAAAATGTTGATTTAGCTGTTCTATGTACGATTCCCATGTTTGTATGTCTTTACTAAAATTGTGAAATTGTGGTATATTACCATCGGAGGTTTGTGTAACCAAACCGCTATTTAGAACAGATTGCATCCACTCTTGTTGTTGCAAAAGCAATTTTTGAGTGAAATCTTGTTGTTCTTTTAACAATTTTTTCACTTCATTATCTTCCGGCATGCTTTTCCTTTATACGCAATTTTGTTTTACGAATTTTATTTACGAAATTAACGCACACCGGTACCGATAAACGCGATTCTACCAAATTTGCCTCGTCGCCAATTGTAATATTTTAGCGTTGCTTCGAACTAGGGAACCGGTTTCATGTAGGAAACGTACTTACTTCAGACCAATAACCAAAAACAACAGCCGCGATTAATAGACAGAACTGAAGTGATTTATTACAAATTAATGTATGTAGATGTATATCTATATACAGGGTTGTAATGTAATAGGATAGGGAAAGGTTGCTTAAATAGTACTTAATTTTAGTATGTCATATATACAGTATATAACAAGTACACTTTCCCAGACTACCGCCGTTTAAATGTCGATAGCCTCTTTAATGAACTGACAGGAATTAACTGGTCTACTTGCTGGGGTTTCAGCTCAGTTAACGAAAAACTCTCTTTTCTTAATAGAGTTGTCTTGAGGCTTTTGCCGCTCATGATCCTGATAAGACTTTGTTGAATATAGGCTCAACTTGTCCGTGGTTTAACAGCGCAATTCGGGCGGCCATCAAAAAGCGATACAAAGCTTACTCTGCTTCGAAAAGGGACCGAACTGGAATGAAGTGGAGTTCATTTAAAGCAGCATGAAATAAAGCTACTTTCATTGTACGGCGCGAAAAACGCATTTATTTCAAAATTATAACTTCTTACAGACTAGTTAAAAAAAACAAAATAAATCCAGCTAAAATTTATATAAATTTGCTCTGAAATCCATACTGTTACAATATTGGTTTGCTGGTCGCATGGACCTTGCTATTCGCATGGACCTTGCTAGTCGCATGGACCTTGCTATCGGCTCATTAACTCTAGAAAGATAACGCTATTTTATACCCCTGCAAAGATAAAGATACGTCATAATCTATTCCCCAAATTGCTTTCTGCAGAGGTCTGGCCAGCCCATGTCACCGTCAGAACATTCAATTTTTTAGAAAAAGGCAAGAAGCAGGTGAATCAAATAAGGATAGATTCTCCGAAGTAGCTTTGAAGATTTACTACCAAAACATCTCTGGTATGAGGACCAAAGCGGATGTTGTTCATGCTTTTAGTGCACAGATGGACTTTGATGTATTTGTTATCGTGGAGACTTGGCTTAACGCCGAATTCTTTGATGGCGAATTTTTCAGTCCTAACATATTCAATGTCTTCCGGAGAGAGAGGGACCCTGTTAAAACTGGCTGCTCCCGTGGCACACTGGGTGATAGCGGCCAAAAATAAAATCGAAATTAAAGTATTAGCAAATCAAATTTTTTTGAAAGTGATTGACAGATATAATAATTTGTAAAAAAAAAGCTTATATAAAATTTTTTGAGTCTCGTTTTGTTTAGCCGTACAGGGTGTTAAAAACTGAGCAAAAAATAGGTCCTTTTATTTCTCAACAATTACACCTTATACAAAATGCTGTAACTCATTCAATTATTAACGTATGTAATCGAGTGATACATCATTACATAGATATTGATTTGGCCTTTTAGAAACAATAAGCCTTTTGTAACCAGCGGTAACTCTTAGATTTATATGAACTTTCAAATATTGACAAAAAAAGTCGTAACAAAAAAAATTTTGCTCAACTTTAAACAAAAAAATAAAAAAAATAAAAAATATGACCTCCCCAATTTTTTCATATGTTTTGAAATGATATATTTTTAATCAAACTGCATTTTAATTCTTGAAATCCACCTGCGCTTTTCGCTTAAATAATCTTTTTCCCATTTGACCAAAAGTGCCTTTTTCAAAACGCAATAATTAGGCTACTTTTGACATTATGAAAAATCTTATTCTTAGGCGACTAATCGAATAGCTTGTTCACCGTGTTGTAGGCAATGGTTCACACTTTCAGATTATGAAAGAATTTTTTTTATCAGCGTTATCATTATTTTTTTGCAGCCTTTTTCTTTTCGAACAGAAAAAAAAAATGTGTAAAAATTGGAAAATTTCAACATGAAATAAAAAAAAAATACAAAATATGACCTCTCCAAATTTTTAATATTTGGTGCTAGTGAACGTGCTTTATAAACAGGTGAAGAAATCTTAAAAATTCGTTTGCGCTTTTTTGTTTTATGAACTTTTTTATGGAGTGAGTTTTTCTAAGTTTTCATACATTTTTCCCATACAAAATCCCCAAAAGTATGCTTCAAAAAGTATTAATAATTTTGTATGGGGAAAATTTGCCAAGTTAATGAAACTTAAACAACAATTTCTCCAATTCTAATAAAGATATCTGAAAAATTTAAACGCCATATTCAGGGGGATGGTTTATGCTTTCTAACGGTATATTTGATTTTGAATAAAAAAATATTACATACAAGATATTAAGCAGGGAATATAGTCAAAAACGTGTTTTTTTGCCTAATTGGACATGAATATCTCAAAAACTAGAACCAATTTGAAAATTCTGACTTCAGATTCAGATTCAGCACACTGAAATCCTTTAGAAAAGTATAGTTTCATTTGTGGTATAAAAATTTTTTTAAATGTGATTTTTTTGAAGGAAAATTTTATGATGAATGCTTATAAAATGCTCAAAAGTGCATATATTTTTAATTTGAAAACCATGGAATACTTTGCGCTTTTTCCAAAATGATTACTGTATATTATGTATATTTAAAAAATGTGTGCTCTTATTAAAATTGAGCATTTTAGCTATAATAGTTAACAAAATATTGAAATTTCAAAAATACCGTTATATGGGAGGGGGGTGTATTTGTGGGCCGATTTTGTTCAAATTTTCACAGTTTACTATCTTCAATCAAGAAAGCTTAAGTTCCGAGTTTAAAGTTTCTAGCTCAATTATTACTATTTTTGGCCGCGTTTGTATGGAGGTGCCCCCACTGTGCGTGGTGGTGGTGTACTAATTGCCGTTCATCGTAAATTTCAAGCACATTCGGTGACACCTAGCAACGTTGACTCGTGCCTCGACCAGCTCTGTGTCTGTTTAAATGGCTCTTCGCAATCTTTATATTTGGTGGCATCCTATATTCTACCAAATAGTTCTTTAGATTTGTATAAAGCGCATGTTGACAACATTGTCTCATTAAATTTAGATTTAGTAAAAGAAAATCACGTGTGTGTTCTCGGTGATTTCAACTTAAATAACGTTAGCTGGTCTAGTAGTTTTTCGAAATCTGGCCTTATTCCTAATAATGTTAACTCATCTAATGAGCTGTATGTTATCGATAATATTTTAAGTCTTGGCTTATTGCAAATCAATAATGTACTCAATAAGTTGAATAAGTTGCTTGATCTAGTTTTTGTCAGTGATAATATTGACTACTCCTTGTCTGAAAGTGCATCATCGATTTCTGCATCTGGCTTACACCATGTTTCTTTAATGATGGAGGTGAATTTTTACAAATTCTCTGACGTACACTTTGAAGATAATGTTGCTTTCAACTTTTTTTCCTGTGATTTTCATAACCTTGATAACTTAATCAGTAATATTAATTGGGAAGATGTACTTTCAGACATAGATGTATTCAGTTGCTTTTCTACTTTCAAATCAATCTTATCTGAAATTTGCTCTAAAAATATACCGCTTAAGAAGACGAAAAAATACCTCAGGCCATGGTATACTAAAAATTTAAAAAAGCTGAAAAACTTAAAAAACAAATATTACAAGAAATTCAAATTAACCAAGTGTCATGCATTCTTTATTGAATATCAGCGCACATCGAGGGAGTTTTTGAATTTAAATAAATCTCTCTACAATGGATACATTTGCAATGCTGAGAAGAGCATTAGGAGCGATCCAAAGAACTTTTGGAATTTCATAAAGGGGAAAAAGGGCGTCTCAAATGTTCCGTCATCTGTTTTTCTCGATACCAAAACTGCAAGCACTCCCTCTGAAGTTGCTAATTTATTTGCCGACTTTTTTAAGTCAAACTTTGTTTCTGGTGAGAGTGACACGTCGACTTATTTTTCCTCTGACTTGGCTCTACCTCTAGCCTTTGGGTCCCTGAATATCTCTGAGGAAGATGTTTCGAAAGGGATTTCTGAAGTCAAATCGTCATCCCAAACTGACATTGATGGCCTCTCTGCCATTTTGATAAAAAGTTGCCCGGCATTCACTATTCCATTAAAAATTTTGTTCAATAAATCCCTTTCATCTGGAGTCTTTCTTGACGATTGGAAATTAACGAATATTATACCTATATACAAAAGCGGTCAGAAGAATAATGTGCGGAATCACCGACCAATATCGAATCTTTCCACAATTTCAAAAATTTTTGAACATATCGTGAAAATAAGCTGTACTTTGCTGTAAAATCATATGTGTCGCCGAACCAGCATGGGTTTGTTAGCGGAAGGTCGACTACTACTAATCTCACGATCTTTAGTGAGTATTGCATTGCGGCACTGTCTTCTGGTCTTCGGGTAGATTGTATCTACACCGATTTTTCGAAAGCTTTTGATAAAGTCTCACATAATATTCTTATTAAAAAACTCGCCTGTTTGGGTTTTCATTCAGTTTTTTTGCAGTGGATTAAGTCCTACCTGTCCAATCGGCTTTGCGTGGTGACACTTGATGGTGTTAAATCAGAGACCTTCCTGGCTTGCTCTGGAGTGCCACAAGGAAGTATTCTGGGTCCACTTTTATTCGTTATATTCATTAATGACATTAGTAAATGTTTCACATTTGCTAACCACCTGCTTTACGCGGATGACTTAAAAATATTTTCTGTAGTACAAGACTCCTCTGATGCTCCTTTACTGCAAAATGATCTCGATAGACTTTTCTTATGGTGTTCTCACTCTCTGCTATCTTTAAATATTAATAAATGCTATAGTATTTCATTTTCCAGACAATATTTTCCCATTTCCACTAGTTATCGAATCTCTATTCTAATCTGCTTTGTCTTACTGAAGTTAAAGATCTAGGTGTCATTTTTGATAATAAATTCTCCTTTAACAGTCATATTAATCATATAACTTCCAAGTCCTACTCAGTTCTTGGCTTTATCAGGCGTAATACTTCTAAATTTTCTGATCCGTACACATTCAAACTGCTTTTTACTTCATTCGTTCGCTCTCATTTAGAATATGCCGTTGTTATATGGAGACCTTTTACTCAGCTTCATATTAGTAGGATTGAACGCGTTCAAAAGGTTTTCTTGAAGTTCGCTCTACGATCTTTGAAATTCGAGAAGCCATTACCTTCGTATGAATCGCGCCTAATGCTCATTAATTTAAGAACCTTAGAAGTAAGAAGAACAGCTCTTTCGTTGTCTTTCTTCCATTGTATTATTTCCGGATCATTTGACTGTCCAGACCTTTTAAGTAGAATTGGGTTTAATATACCACGACGGGCTCTGCGTAGTTCTCTCCCGTTCTATGTGGAGACACACAAAACTATTTTTAGCAGTAATGCCCCTATTGCCCGTGCCTCGAGGGAGCTTAATCTTTATTTTAGCAAGGTTTCCTTAGATTTTTCTATGTCTAAAGATGTTTTTTCAAATCTTTTGTATACCATTCTATAATTTAATACATTAAATTTTAATGATATTTATATACTATTTGCCTAAATTTTATATTCGGTATGTATCATATTTTATAACTTTTAAAGTCTGTATGAATTTGTTTCATAGACTTAAACATAAATAAATATAATGATGTGTCTTCATTTAATGGCTTTTAAGTAGGTCAAAAATATAAAACTTATTTGTTTTTTGACTGATATCATTTATTTCCAGTCTTATGTGGAACGTTTAAACATAAAATTAAAGATAATATGAGATTAATAAAGAAATTCATTTTGTTTGACAAAAAGCTACCAAAATTAGACAGCCTTCATAAAACGGTACAAGTTTCATTCTTAATTCTAAATTCACAAAAGTTTTTTAGTTTTCCTAACAAAACAACTCTTTAAACAATATTTCAAACAAAAAAAAAACTAAAATCAAGCAAGATTATATGCATGTGTTACAAACTTGGTTTTGGTGTTTTCTACACAGAGGTGTGTTACACTTGAAGCATTCTTTTTTTGACATGCGTCTTATTTTAGAAGAACAGAACCAACAGTATTTTCTTTTCTGGGAAGAGCCTGATTTTTACTGCCTTCGGGATCATTGCTGGTGTTATTTGGGTCGCCTTCTTGGGTATCACTAACTCCATCTGAATTTTGTAGGGCAACTTGTATGGTGTTGCGCAAAACTCTTTACAAAAAAGATATTTCAAGTCTTTTTCATCCATAGATTTGTTAGCAAATTAAAACTAAAAAAATAAAAGCAAAATACTAATCTACACAAAAGTGGTAATAAAAAATACATGCAATTGAAAAACCAAAACGTCACACTAAAGATAAAGCACGTCGTTTTGACATACGTTGTGATCATAACTCAGATAAAAACAAGTAAGGAAGCCTAAGTTCGAGTGGAATCGAACATTAGATTCTCAGCTGTATGCTTTCATTGTTTGTTTGCGTCTGATAGAATCACGGTGTATTTTCAAAATTTTTATCAGTCATCCAACTAAGCATATAAATATTATTCTTTGTGCAAAATTTCATTCCTTTATGACCTCCAGTTACAAAGATGTCACGTTACACATTCCCAAAGAGTGTTCCAGAAATATCTGTTAAAAAGTAGGCGTGGTCATAAACCGATTTCAATAAATTTTTGCGTGTCTACACAAGTTATAAAAGTGTATAAACCAAGTTTCGTCATAATATCTCAATTATTTGTCGAGTTATGGGCTAAGAAATCTCGTATATCCCTTTGTCCAAAAAGAGGCGGTGCCACGCCCATTTTCCAAATTTTCAATGAATAGTCTTTATATTTGACAAAGATATCGCTTAAAATGTTTCTATTAGGCCATTTTATAATACCCATATACAAAAGTGGGCGTGGTCGTCAACCGATCCCGCTAAAATTTTCAACATGTATTACCACAAGTAATAAAAGTGTATACACACCAAGTTTCGTCATTATATATAAATTATTAGTCGTGTCATGGGTTCAGAAATCTCGTATATTCCTGCTTCTAAAAAGAGGCGGTGCCACGCCCATTTTCCAAAATTTTTGTGTTTTTCTTTTTATGTCCGCAGGTGGACTGCTGCCATAAAATTTCAATGATATATCTTTATATTTGACAGAGATATCGCTTAAAATGTTTTTATTAGGTCACTTTATAATACACATATATAAAAGTGGGCGTGGTCGTCAACCGATTTTGGTAATTTTTCGTTCACACATTTGCCTAAGTAAATATATCACGCCTACCAAATTTCATCGATATATCTTTAACGGCTTCTGAGTTATGGCTTATAAAACTTTCAATACTTGCCCATAATAATTAGGGCGTGGCACCGCCCATTTTCCAAAATTTTTGTGGTTTTTATTTTATGTCCGTAGTTGGACTCCTGCCACAAAATTTCAGTGATAGATCTTTATATTTGACAGAGATATCGCTTAAAATGTTTTTATTAAGCCCCTTTATAGTTCACATATATAAAAGTGGGCGTGGCCGTCAACCGATTTTGACAATTTTCCATCCAAACGTTTGTCTAAGGAAGTAAATCACGCTTACCAAATTTCATCGACATATCTTCAAAGGTTTCTGAGTTATGACATATAAAACTTTCAATGTTTGACCCTTAATAAGTGGGCGTGGCACCGCCCATTTTCGAAAATTTCATCAAATTTCTTCCTAGGGGCGTGAGCTCAACACGTGGGTAAAATTTCATCACTCTAGCTTTAATAGTGACTGAGATACCAAATTTCCGATTTTTTCTATATAGGAAAAGTGGGCGTGGTCATGGTCCGATTTCGCCCATTTTCAATACCAACCGTCCCAGTGTCGATACCAACTTGCATTTCAAATTTCATCAAAATATCTCAATTTTTGCGCGAGTTAGAGTGTTTACAGACGGACGGACGGACGGACGGACATGGCTCAATCGATTTCTCTTTTCACCCTGATCATTTTGATATATCGTCGGTCTCCTGCCAGAAACACGAATGTGAAATTTTTTCGAAGTGCGATGTCTGCTCTTTATCGGGTATATATTGATATAATAACAATTAGTATTTGTATATATGCTTATGTACATACAAATACATATTATGTATGTATGTTTACACAAGAAATTATACCAATATTAATTGTTATTACATCAATATTGGCATACCACCACGTGGTGGCAAATATTGTACAAGTAATGAATATCACTTTTTTAGGTGATTTAGGTTCAAAAACGTTCCGCGCAAAAATGGATTTCTAAAAAAAGTCAAATTTTTTTTTTAATTTTTTTTTTAATATTTTTATTTTTACATTTTTGTCAATTGTTATATGAAATAAGTTTTAAATTTAAAGTATGTGATGATTTACACAATGGTAAAATGTCTTGCACAATTTTAATTGCACGCTCTGCGCAGATGTACAAAACTTTTTTTTTTTTCAGCAGCTCTGATAAGAAAGTAATTTCGTTTTGCGCGGAAACTTTTTTGCAATTTCGCAAAAAAAAAATAATGGGGTTCATACTTTTTTATGCTCTATTCGACTATGGTATGCCGTTTTTCGTATTTGCAAAAATTGTAAAAAGTTATATGCCTAATGCACATAGCCAGATTTAGTTTAATTTATTTTGTCGGTGTAGTGGTCCGATCTTGACAATTTTCGGTAACCTTATTTGGGTCAATATGGGTACAAATACTCCAAAGTTTCATGTCCTTAGCTGTAAGAAGGGAGAAGTTATAACCCAAAATGTGTATATCTGAGCAATCGGTTGTATGGGTGCTATATGTTATTGTGGTCCGATATTGACAATTTTCGGTAACCTTATTTGGGTCCATATGAGTACAAATAAGTTTCATGTCCTTAGCTGTAAGAAGGGAGAATTTATACCCCAAAATGTGTATATCTGAACAATCGGTTGTATGGGAGCTATATGTTATAGTGGTCCGATTCGGCCAATTCCGACAAATGATCAATTGAGCATCAAAACTCACCCGTGTTCCAAATTTCAATCAAATATCTCAATAGGGGTAGAGATAGGGATAAGGATAGGGATAGGGATGGGGATAGGGAAAGGGATAGGGAAAGGGATAGGGAAAGGGATAGGGATAGGGATAGGGATAGGGTTAGGGATAGGGATAGGGATAGGGATAGGGATAGGGATAGGGATAGGGATAGGGATAGGGATAGGGATAGGGATAGGGATAGGGATATAATGGTGAGCAACACGGTAATCTAGGACTTTTTCTTTAGGCTTTATAAGAATAAATTTTAGGCAGAACAACGTCTGGCGGGTCAGCTAGTCTTATATAGAACAAATAATATCCTGTTTCTTCCGCTTTCAAGCTCTACGATGTCTACAAGCCGAGATATTGGGGTTTGCAAATGTACGTGATTTATTTAATTCATGAAAAAATCAAAACTTTGGCAGATCATATCTCCGAAAAAAAAAATTTCAAAATTAAATCCCCGGATACGTGTAGGCTTATTTTAGGTGGAGAACCCATAAGCAGAGTGTCAAGCAAATTGTGAAAGAATGACTCATAAGTGGGTCAAAATTACCCAAACGACTTTCAAAGTTGCATATCTTTTTATATGATTTATATAACCTGGGGGCCAATTCCCGTTCTGGGAAAACGTAAAATGAAAAGCTTTTTCACGTTTTCATTACATTTGTGATTCTTGTTCTGTGAAAAATGAAACTGTCTCAGCGTTTTCATATGATAAAAACAAATTGAAACGGAACGAGATTTTTTCACAATATCACTTTGCACGTGATTCCTGTATCGTGTGAAAATGAAAACATTTGTCAGAATATTATCATATGAAAAATTATTTATCACAGATAATTTTGCTGTGAAAATGGAGGTGAAAATGAAGTATGCGGCAAAAGAGCCCGCCGTATACTGTTTTCTATTTTTTGTTGTTTTTTTTTCGTTTTTTATCCGTTGTTTATGTTTATGCTTTTGTTTATTTGTTTTGTTTTTTAAGCAATATTTTTTTCACGTTAATTTTTTTGTTTGTTTTTGTATGTTTTTCTGTTATTTTATTTTGTTATTTTTGAATTGGGAGGGAAGTCCGGCCACAAAACTCGTCAGAGTTATAAACGCGCCAGTGTGTTATACATACTATATGTACATATGTATGTTATTTTAAATATTAGTATTAATAGTTTATATAAATAACACAAGAGCATTGTTGTTAAAACGACTGAAATAAGGACTTTATTGCAAAGAAGAATAGAATATATCGCACGTTTTATGCAATAGGGATTTAAATCAAAAAAAATTTGTTTGGGAAAACGCAAATAAAGTTTTATAATTTCAAATAGTTTCCTTCTACGGCTAACTACAAAATCACTTCTATTTCCGCCATTTTTATCTACACAAAAGTGGTAATAAAAAATACATGCAATTGAAAAACCAAAACGTCACACTAAAGATAAAGCACGTCGTTTTGACATACGTTGTGATCATAACTCAGATAAAAACAAGTAAGGAAGCCTAAGTTCGAGTGGAATCGAACATTAGATTCTCAGCTGTATGCTTTCATTGTTTGTTTGCGTCTGATAGAATCACGGTGTATTTTCAAAATTTTTATCAGTCATCCAACTAAGCATATAAATATTATTCTTTGTGCAAAATTTCATTCCTTTATGACCTCCAGTTACAAAGATGTCACGTTACACATTCCCAAAGAGTGTTCCAGAAATATCTGTTAAAAAGTAGGCGTGGTCATAAACCGATTTCAATCAATTTTTGCGTGTCTACACAAGTTATAAAAGTGTATAAACCAAGTTTCGTCATAATATCTCAATTATTTGTCGAGTTATGGGCTAAGAAATCTCGTATATCCCTTTGTCCAAAAAGAGGCGGTGCCACGCCCATTTTCCAAATTTTCAATGAATAGTCTTTATATTTGACAAAGATATCGCTTAAAATGTTTCTATTAGGCCATTTTATAATACCCATATACAAAAGTGGGCGTGGTCGTCAACCGATCCCGCTAAAATTTTCAACATGTATTACCACAAGTAATAAAAGTGTATACACACCAAGTTTCGTCATTATATATAAATTATTAGTCGTGTCATGGGTTCAGAAATCTCGTATATTCCTGCTTCTAAAAAGAGGCGGTGCCACGCCCATTTTCCAAAATTTTTGTGTTTTTCTTTTTATGTCCGCAGGTGGACTGCTGCCATAAAATTTCAATGATATATCTTTATATTTGACAGAGATATCGCTTAAAATGTTTTTATTAGGTCACTTTATAATACACATATATAAAAGTGGGCGTGGTCGTCAACCGATTTTGGTAATTTTTCGTTCACACATTTGCCTAAGTAAATATATCACGCCTACCAAATTTCATCGATATATCTTTAACGGCTTCTGAGTTATGGCTTATAAAACTTTCAATACTTGCCCATAATAATTAGGGCGTGGCACCGCCCATTTTCCAAAATTTTTGTGGTTTTTATTTTATGTCCGTAGTTGGACTCCTGCCACAAAATTTCAGTGATAGATCTTTATATTTGACAGAGATATCGCTTAAAATGTTTTTATTAAGCCCCTTTATAGTTCACATATATAAAAGTGGGCGTGGCCGTCAACCGATTTTGACAATTTTCCATCCAAACGTTTGTCTAAGGAAGTAAATCACGCTTACCAAATTTCATCGACATATCTTCAAAGGTTTCTGAGTTATGACATATAAAACTTTCAATGTTTGACCCTTAATAAGTGGGCGTGGCACCGCCCATTTTCGAAAATTTCATCAAATTTCTTCCTAGGGGCGTGAGCTCAACACGTGGGTAAAATTTCATCACTCTAGCTTTAATAGTGACTGAGATACCAAATTTCCGATTTTTTCTATATAGGAAAAGTGGGCGTGGTCATGGTCCGATTTCGCCCATTTTCAATACCAACCGTCCCAGTGTCGATACCAACTTGCATTTCAAATTTCATCAAAATATCTCAATTTTTGCGCGAGTTAGAGTGTTTACAGACGGACGGACGGACGGACGGACATGGCTCAATCGATTTCTCTTTTCACCCTGATCATTTTGATATATCGTCGGTCTCCTGCCAGAAACACGAATGTGAAATTTTTTCGAAGTGCGATGTCTGCTCTTTATCGGGTATATATTGATATAATAACAATTAGTATTTGTATATATGCTTATGTACATACAAATACATATTATGTATGTATGTTTACACAAGAAATTATACCAATATTAATTGTTATTACATCAATATTGGCATACCACCACGTGGTGGCAAATATTGTACAAGTAATGAATATCACTTTTTTAGGTGATTTAGGTTCAAAAACGTTCCGCGCAAAAATGGATTTCTAAAAAAAGTCAGATTTTTTTTTAAATTTTTTTTTTAATATTTTTATTTTTACATTTTTGTCAATTGTTATATGAAATAAGTTTTAAATTTAAAGTATGTGATGATTTACACAATGGTAAAATGTCTTGCACAATTTTAATTGCACGCTCTGCGCAGATGTACAAAACTTTTTTTTTTTTCAGCAGCTCTGATAAGAAAGTAATTTCGTTTTGCGCGGAAACTTTTTTGCAATTTCGCAAAAAAAAAATAATGGGGTTCATACTTTTTTATGCTCTATTCGACTATGGTATGCCGTTTTTCGTATTTGCAAAAATTGTAAAAAGTTATATGCCTAATGCACATAGCCAGATTTAGTTTAATTTATTTTGTCGGTGTAGTGGTCCGATCTTGACAATTTTCGGTAACCTTATTTGGGTCAATATGGGTACAAATACTCCAAAGTTTCATGTCCTTAGCTGTAAGAAGGGAGAAGTTATAACCCAAAATGTGTATATCTGAGCAATCGGTTGTATGGGTGCTATATGTTATTGTGGTCCGATATTGACAATTTTCGGTAACCTTATTTGGGTCCATATGAGTACAAATAAGTTTCATGTCCTTAGCTGTAAGAAGGGAGAATTTATACCCCAAAATGTGTATATCTGAACAATCGGTTGTATGGGAGCTATATGTTATAGTGGTCCGATTCGGCCAATTCCGACAAATGATCAATTGAGCATCAAAACTCACCCGTGTTCCAAATTTCAATCAAATATCTCAATAGGGGTAGAGATAGGGATAAGGATAGGGATGGGGATAGGGAAAGGGATAGGGAAAGGGATAGGGAAAGGGATAGGGAAGGGATAGGGATAGGGATAGGGATAGGGATAGGGTTAGGGATAGGGATAGGGATAGGGATAGGGATAGGGATAGGGATAGGGATAGGGATAGGGATAGGGATATAATGGTGAACAACACGGTAATCTAGGACTTTTTCTTTAGGCTTTATAAGAATAAATTTTAGGCAGAACAACGTCTGGCGGGTCAGCTAGTCTTATATAGAACAAATAATATCCTGTTTCTTCCGCTTTCAAGCTCTACGATGTCTACAAGCCGAGATATTGGGGTTTGCAAATGTACGTGATTTATTTAATTCATGAAAAAATCAAAACTTTGGCAGATCATATCTCCGAAAAAAAAAATTTCAAAATTAAATCCCCGGATACGTGTAGGCTTATTTTAGGTGGAGAACCCATAAGCAGAGTGTCAAGCAAATTGTGAAAGAATGACTCATAAGTGGGTCAAAATTACCCAAACGACTTTCAAAGTTGCATATCTTTTTATATGATTTATATAACCTGGGGGCCAATTCCCGTTCTGGGAAAACGTAAAATGAAAAGCTTTTTCACGTTTTCATTACATTTGTGATTCTTGTTCTGTGAAAAATGAAACTGTCTCAGCGTTTTCATATGATAAAAACAAATTGAAACGGAACGAGATTTTTTCACAATATCACTTTGCACGTGATTCCTGTATCGTGTGAAAATGAAAACATTTGTCAGAATATTATCATATGAAAAATTATTTATCACAGATAATTTTGCTGTGAAAATGGAGGTGAAAATGAAGTATGCGGCAAAAGAGCCCGCCGTATACTGTTTTCTATTTTTTGTTGTTTTTTTCGTTTTTTATCCGTTGTTTATGTTTATGCTTTTGTTTATTTGTTTTGTTTTTTAAGCAATATTTTTTTCACGTTAATTTTTTTGTTTGTTTTTGTATGTTTTTCTGTTATTTTATTTTGTTATTTTTGAATTGGGAGGGAAGTCCGGCCACAAAACTCGTCAGAGTTATAAACGCGCCAGTGTGTTATACATACTATATGTACATATGTATGTTATTTTAAATATTAGTATTAATAGTTTATATAAATAACACAAGAGCATTGTTGTTAAAACGACTGAAATAAGGACTTTATTGCAAAGAAGAATAGAATATATCGCACGTTTTATGCAATAGGGATTTAAATCAAAAAAAATTTGTTTGGGAAAACGCAAATAAAGTTTTATAATTTCAAATAGTTTCCTTCTACGGCTAACTACAAAATCACTTCTATTTCCGCCATTTTTATCTTTTTTAGTATTTTATAAGACTAGACTCAAAGGCACTAACCAATTATTGAAATATATGGCAAAATCCCAGAAATCGAAAATTTCGAGTTAAATCCCTATTACATAAAACTGGCGATATGTACATATCTAGATTACATAAATGATTTATAATTAGAAATTGATTTTTCCATTTCATGAACTTTATTATCAGCATTGCTTTATGTAATAATATCGTTAGCGAAAGCATCTACTATTTGCAAACGACTTGAAATGGTCGTATGTGAGGTAATTTTACTTCAGGTTCTTCAGAGTCCTCTAAATAAACCTCATCGAATGGTACTCTTTCTGTTATAAAGTGAAACTGTAAGCCCACAACATATTATCGTTCAAAATTTAGTTGGTTTTTAATCTGAAAGAAAAAATGTGCCGATACTTTTTCCACATAAAAATAGGACTTAATTCCACGAATTAATGTGCTTAAACCATTTCATGGATTAATGTAATTTTTATAATCAGCTGTACTAGTACACAGAGTATTATAGTTTTAATCACATAACGGTGGATTGTAACAGAATGAAATAATCGAGATAGATATAGAATTATATATATCAAAATGATCAGGGTGAAAAGAGAAATCGATTGAGCCATGTCCGTCCGTCCGTCCGTCCGTCCGTCTGTCCGTCCGTCTGTAAACACTCTAACTCGCGCAAAAATTGAGATATTTTGATGAAATTTGAAATGCAAGTTGGTATCGAGACTGGGACGGTTGGTATTGAAAATGGGCGAAATCGGACCATGACCACGCCCACTTTTCGTATATAGAAAAAATCGGAAATTTGGTATCTTAGTCACTAATATAGCTGGAGCGATGAAATTTTACCCGCGTGTTGAGCTCAGGCCCCTAGGAAGAAATTTGATGAAATTTTGGAAAATGGGCGGTGCCACGCCCACTTATTAAGGGTCAAACATGGAAATTTTTATATGTCATAACTCAGAAACCATTGAAGATATATCAATGAAATGTGGTACGCGTGATTTACTTACTTAGGCAAACGTTTGGACGGAAAATAGTTAAAATCGGTTGACGGCCACGCCCGCTTTTATATATGGGTCTTATAAAGTGACCTAATAAAAACATTTTAAGCGATATCTCTGTCAAATATAAAGATCTATCACTGAAATGTTGTGGCATGAGTCCAACTATGGACATAAAACAAAAAACACAAAAATTTTGGAAAATGGGCGGTGCCACGCCCACTTATTAAGGGGCAAATATTGAAAGTTTTATGAGTCATAACTCAGAAACCATTGAAGATATATCAATGAAATTTAGTACGCGTGATATACTTACTTAGGCAAATGTTTGGACGAAAAATTTCCAAAATCGGTTGACGACCACGCCCACTTTTATATATGGGTCTTATAAAGTGACCTAATAAAAACATTTTAAGCGATATCTCTGTCAAATATAAAGATATATCATTAAAATTTTATGGCAGGAGTCTAACTACGAACGTAAGACAAAAACCGTAAAAATTTTGGAAAATGGGCGTGGCACCGCCTCCTTTTAGAAGCAGGAATATACGAGATTTCTTAGCCTATAACTCGACAAATAATTGAGATATAATGACGAAACTTGGTGTGTACACTTTTATTACTTGTGGTAATACATGTTCAAAATTTTAGAGAAACCGGTTGACGACCACGCCCACTTTTATATATGGGAACTATAAAGGGACCTAATAAAAACATTTAAGCGATATCTTTGTCAAATGTAAAGATAATTCATTGAAATTTTGTGGTATGATTTCTACAATAGACCGGAAACAAAAAATAGAAAAATTTTGGAAAATGGGCGTGGCATCGCCTCTTTTTAGACAAAGGAATCTACGAGATTTCTTAGCCTATAACTCGACAAATAATTGAGATATTATGACGAAGCTTGGTTTATAGGCTATAACTTGTATTAATAGACACGCAAAAATTTATTGAAATCGGTTTATGACCACGCCTACTTTTTAACAAAGATAATACTGGAACACGCTTTGGAAATTTGTAACGTGACATCTTTGTAACTGGAAGTCATAAAGGAATGAAATTTTGCACAAAGAATAATATTCATATGCTTAGTTGGATGACTGAATGGGCGTGGCTACGCCCACTTTATTCAGCACTCGCTTTATATATAATCCATCAAACGCAAACAAACAATGAAAACATACAGCTGAGTATCTAATGTTCGATTCCACTCGAACTTAGGCTTCCTTACTTGTTTCTTTTACGTATAGTAAAATTTTTATTTCTTCTTAAGCGTTTTTTGAGGTGGCAACTAACTTTGTCAACTGGGCCAATACTGTTTTCCGTAAGTGTATATTATTTTTGTCATTTGTTAAATTTTGACATTTGCCCAATAGCACAGTTGTAAAAGTTTCATAATAACAGTGATAATGGAACACGTTTTTCACAACATAAACGAGAATCACAAAACTAGCGTTTGTGAAAACATAGATGTAAAGTGTTTGTGAAAATGAAAATGAAAAAAAAATTGTACACTTCACGTTTGCACAGAACGAGAACTGACCCCCTGGTGAAACTTTTTGACTGTTATTATTTAGTAAAACTGCACAATTAGTGGGAAAAACAAAAAGGAGCACACCTCGAATTGGGAGAGAAGCTCGGCCATAAAACCCGTCAGAGTTATAATAGCGCCATTGTATTATTATAAAACTACACTTCAAAATGTTTTTGTTTAAATTTATCGTTCACTGGATGGACTGGACAAAAATAGTTACGTAATTATGTTGTATAGAAAAAAAGTAAATATCTATGAAATTAGGAGAATATCAATGGAACACGCGGTTGCTTTATGTGTTTTTTTTTATTAGTACGAGAAGCATCGAAACCTACTCTCGCCCGAAGCCGATCCTATGGAATCACCGCCCAAGTAATACAACGTACACTTGGGCTAATATTGATGTCGGTGCCTTATTGTTGTTTTTATAGTCACTAAGTCATCCCACGAAGGAGTGGAGAAAGTGTAGGGAAAGTGTCAGTCCTTTTCCGGATGTACTCGAAACGCTCAGCGACTGGTTCCTTCTGAGGCTAGCCCGACTGTCATTCGAAAAATTTTTGGGCGATTATCAACTTTGTATGTAAGTCAGTGTACATTAGTCACCCCTTACAACACATCACAGCTAATTAGCGGGGAAAATACGATATTTTATTGATGGTTACGAATTTTACTCGCACTACCCAACCGTGATGCACATATTTTCAAACTTTTCTTGCGCTCACTATCATTATTTATTTATTTATTTATTTATTTATTTATTAGTCAATGGAGTATTACATCCTTACAGACTAAGATTAAACAGGATATTAAATTATAATTAATTTATTGCTTAAAAATAATTCCTTAAATTTAGTTTGTGACAAATTCAAAAATCTCTCGTTTAAGAAAATTTCTATCCATGGAGATATCTAGATAATCGTATATAATTAACACATTATTTAATTCCATCAGAGACCTTGTAATAGGCTCATTTAAGGCATAATTGGTTCTATAAGAATTTATATAAAACAAATTGTTGTGCCGCAAGACCTTACGTGGCACATTAAATGCAATACTCTCGAGTAAATCTGAGCAATTTATTCTGCCACTAATGATATCCATTATAACGAATAAAGAATTAACTTTCCGCCTGCATTCCAGCGATTTTAAACTTATTAAAGTACAACATGCCTCATACGAAGGCAAGGGATGAGTAAATTTAAGCGAATGTAAATGTAAAGCGAAATTTCTTTTGAATGCGTTCTAGACGTTTGATGTGAACAGCATAATAGGGTCTCCAAATAAAGGATGCGTACTCAAGTCTCGAGCGAACAAACGAAGTATATACAAGTTTCAAGGTATAGGGATCAGTAAATTCTTTACTATTACGTTGCACAAAAGTTAAAAGTGAATATGCTTTAGGAATGATGTAGTTCAAGTGACTAGCAAAGGTAAAATGTGAGTCGAAAACGACACCCAGATCTTTCATTTCACTAATGTTAGATAAAGTGCCTATGTTTGTTCCTGCTACAGGGCCATAGTCGCCCGAGCTTTTCTATGTGATTTGCGAGTCACTGGGCCTAATGCATAAAAATCGAGTTGTAGCTCATACTCAGTTTTTTCGTAAAATGTGGATTTTACATGCATAAAAATTATTAAAATTGCTTGATTTTACCAAACAAATTAGGTTTTATCTCATAAAAAAATTCAAAAATAATTAAACTTCATTCAATAAAGTCAAATTATGTGGTTATTTCTCGATATTATGTTTGAGTTGAGTCTCTTGAGCAAGAGCTCAGTTTTTATGCATAAGGGCTACTTTTCCCTACATGTACCTTAGATAGGGTCGAAAAAAAAGTTGTAAAAGTCCGCCCCTAAATTTGAAGATTATGTTGAGAGGGTTAAGGGACACAAAAAAAATTTTTTTTTGATCTCGCGAAATACCGCCCAAATTGTTTTTTTTCTTGTAACTTTGTTATTTGACTTCAGAGTTCAAAAGGAAATTAGAAGAAAATATAGAGCTTCGAAATACGAAAATAATGACGTATCAATGTAACAAGCCTGTGTGCTTGTTATAATAAATAAAAGAGATATGCGCAAGATGCGTAAGGATTTAACTTTTATTGTTTACAATGAATTTTTGTGTGCACACGTTTATGTATATCAAATCGGAAGTGCCGTATTGGTGATGTGCTTATCTGTACTTATCGATATATTTATGTTTGGCACTTAAGGCCATGTTCACATTACGTCGTTTGTCGACGATATTTATTACATGCTTTTTTTTTTTTTTTTTGTTACAACAGTTTTGCAATGTATTTCATTTAATAAATAATTTAATGCATTACAATAATGAAAGTTACTTTTTAGCCAATTTAAGTTTTAATTTAGGTTTGTGTAACAGCTACCTACACGTGGACAAAGGTTCAGACACCGTAATCTCGACCATATTTCTTTGGGGGTCTAACAGATCGACCACTTCTCGTTCTATAGGTTTCAGGATCTGTTACAGCTGAGTTATTGGAACATGTTGCTTCGGATACCCCGGTCTCCGGCGTTGCATTGTCAACTGAAGGCACGAGAGTATCGTGCTGACCCGAGATCGAGGGATCTTCCACATTAGATTCCGCTTCAGTGCTTATGCTACTTTCACTTCTGGTGTTACTATCCGTGTTAACATAATTTCCACTAGACGTAGTATGTGGTGTTAAAACATTGTGACTATCTACATTTTCCTCATATAGCAAGTCGCTAGCATTGAAATCTTCATTGCCAGCTTTCGCAATCAACCGTCGGTTACGTCTAAAGTGATTGTTGAAAGTATCTTTAACAATATATGAGCGCCCGTTACCAATTTCTACTATTGTGCCGTAGTGCCATTCAGACCCATTTTTCTTAAACTGTACTGGATCACACACTTTCAGTACCGGTAGCGTCTTGGCGTTCCGGTCATAGTAGTATTTTTGTTTTTCCTTTTTCTTTGCCAATTTGCTTTGAATTACCGATTCCTCTATGTTATTTTTAATCAACAATGAATCTGACATTGGTAATTTTGTTTTAATGAGCCTCCCGAAAAATAGTTCTGCAGGTGTTAGCTGCATACTAGCCAACGGCGTAGTATTATATTCTAATAATCTGTACTGAAATTTATCTGTTTCGTTTGCTGCGTAACACCGCTTTAGTATGTTTTTTGCTATAGCTACACCCTTTTCCGCCAAGCCGTTGCTTTGCGGATATCTCGGGCTTGAGAATTTTAGTTGGATGTTGCATTCACTTGCAAATTGTTCAAACTCCGCCGAATGAAAAGGACTATTATCACATCTGATAACCGTTGGATATCCAAGTTTATCGAATATTTGAGATATAGATAGCACAATCTCTTTGGATGTTTTGTTTTTAAGTTTCAACGCTACTACGTAATTTGAATATGAGTCTATAAGCGATATGTAATCATGACTTCCATATTCAAATAAGTCCATTCCTACTATGTGATATGGATATTTTGGGGTTTCGTCCTGCACTAATGTTTCCTTCTGATTGTTTCTCTTGAATTTTTCACACGTCTGACAAGAGGCAACTAATTCTTTGATTTTACTATTCATTCCTGGCCAGTAATACAACTTTCTTGCCCTCGCGAGGGTTTTCTCAATGCCCAGGTGGGGTTCATGTAACCAATTTGCTAATTTTGTTTGTAACTGTGATGGTATGATCAACCGATGATCCAAAAACAATAACCCGTTTTCAAAATGTAATTTGTCTTTAAATTTGAAAAAATGTTGGCTAAAATCATCGAGCTGATGATAACCCGGCCACCCTGACTCAATGTAACTACAAATCCGTGAAAATTTTTCATCTGCCTTTAGTATTTCTCTATACAACCGATAGTTTTCTTCTGAAATACATACCGATTTTATAACAGAGTGAATGACTCCTGCAAGTCCTTCATTCTCTGAGGCATCTGGCAGTTGGGCCCTAGATAGGTGTATAGATGATAGACATTGACGAGTACTTTAACAAGAACATAAACATTCGCTGTAGTCTCATTGTGACGTCATCGATATCTCGTTTTATCAACGTTTCTAATGGCTTGTGATCACTTTCGACGGTAAATTCTCGCCCGTATAAGTAAAAATGAAACCGTTGGCACGCGAACACTATAGCTAGTAGTTCTTTTTCTATTTGGGCCCACTTTTGTTCACTTCTACTAAGAGTTCGTGACGCGAACGCAACGGGGTGTCCGTCTTGAAGAATCACACAACCTAGTCCATCCTTCGATGCATCAGTTTGTACTACCACTGACTTCGACGGATCATAAATTGCTAACACTGGTTGTGAGGATATGACTGATAGCAAATTCTTAAACTCTTCGTCATGTTTGACCGACCAGTCAAATTCCACGTCATTTCTTGTCAGGTTACGCAGCTCCGCTGTGTGTTTTGAGAGGTTCGGAATGAATTTAGATAAATATTTAAGTAGCCCCAGGAACCTTAAAACTCCCGCTCTGTCTTTCGGTTTTTTCATATTCAAAATCGCGTCACGATACTTAACGTCTGCGCTAATTTTTCCTTCGGCTATTATATTGCCCATGAACTTAACTTTCTTTTGTCTATACTGCATTTTTTCCTGATTAAACCTTACATTGTTTTTTCGGGCTCTATTTAACACTAAGTTTAAAATCCGGTCATGTTCCTCTTCATTTTCCGCGCAAATAGCTAAATCGTCAAAGTAGACTATCACTCCGGGTACATCTCCAAAAATTTGAACCATTTTCCGCTGAAATATTTCCGGTGCACAGTTTAAGCCAAAAGGAACCCGATTAAATTTAAATCTCCCAAACGGGGTCATAAATGTTGTTAAGTCGGAGCTTTCTTTGTCAAGTTCCATATGCCAAAATCCACTTTTTAGATCGAAAACTGAAAATATTCGTTTATTTGTTAATTTAGACGTTAAGTCATCAAACGTTGGAATTAGGAAATGTTCGCGCCTGATGCAGGCGTTAAGTGGTTTTGGATCAAGACAAATTCGAAGTTTACCATTGGGTTTCTCTATAATTTGCAAGTTATTCACCCAATCAGTTGGATAGTCTACTGGCGAAATTATTTTATCCTGAACCATACTCTCAAGTTCTACTTTTAACCTATCCGTTAGGGAATTAGGAATGCGTTTTTTGTAATGAAGTACCGGTTTAGAATTATGTGATAATTGAATCTTAAACTTTCCAGGAAATTTACCAATTCCTTTGAAAACATCATTGTATTTACTTAAGAATAATTCCTTTGATTGAGGTAACGAAACAATCCCCTGAATATCCAACCGTTTGATTAAGCCAAATCGCTCACACGACCTAAGTCCCAGTACAGGCTCGCAATTTTCCTTTACTATTAGAAACTCAGCTGTATGTTCCGTATTTAATTTCACGTCTACGCATTTTAACTTGGTTATACCGAAAATTTGTATTTTATTTCCATTGTAATCATACACCGAAAATTTATTTGTTTGATTATCGAAATTAATTTTTAATTTTTTACATAAGCTTAAGGGGATACAGTTGACATCCGCGCCGGTATCGAGCTTAAATGTGACCGTTTAATTTGCGATTCTAAAGTCCTTTGTCCACGATGTCTCACTGTGTACTTCTAAGTTTAATCTACGAATGGATTTATAACTAGTACCCTTCTTACTTCTATACTCTTATCATCTGATATACCTTGTATCTCACTCCAGTTTACTGTTGCCACTTTTGATTTGTTGCTGCTGTTGTCATTCCTCTCGCCACTCTTTTGTACCGCTGCCTTTTTTGACTTGCGACACATTTTCATAAAATGTCCCTTCTTCATGCAGTTGCGGCATGTTATGTCCTTGGCCTTGCACTCGTTAAGATGAGTTATTTTCCATGCATCACCACAATTGTAACAGAAGCGATTGATCGCCTCCACAGTGGAGCAGTCTGGTATGACGTCTTTACTAACCGTGTTGATCAGACTCTTTTTTTCGTCCAAAATGCCTTTGTTCACGTTTGCTGCTTCAAAAGTTTTACATATTGATATGACGCGTGGTAGGTCCTCATCACGGCCATCCAAGGGTTTGAGCCGGAATTTTTTATCAATAACTCCTACAACAATACGATCTCGTAGCATCCGATCTTCATACATTTTCAATGCGTGCTGGTTGTTGGACCACCCCGTCAACCATTTCGGCTGGTATTTGCTGTTGCAGATTAGTTTTTCCAAGCAATGAGTCTTGCGTCCCATCGTTAGGGAACAAGGTATAAATAATAAATAAAAGAGATATGCGCAAGATGCGTAAGGATTTAACTTTTATTGTTTACAATGAATTTTTGTGTGCACACGTTTATGTATATTAAATCGGAAGCAGTGTTGCCACTTTAGCTATTTTGTAGCTAGATTTAGCTATAACTTTTGGCGTTTAGCTACAGATATTTGCGTTTAGCTATTAGCTATTTTTGTTAGCTTTTTTTTTAATAGCTTAGCTATTTTTAGCTATTTTTCTTAATTTCTTTATTTTGCACATCAGTTTATCATTTTAAGCTAATGAGTCATCTGTGAGCTTATGAGAACTTGAAAGTGTATACTGATCCTTATGATTATCAAACTATACAAAAGTTGATAGTATGGCATGCCTTCCATATTTTATCGATTACACTGGATCACAAAATGAAATTTTTTGTCTGTACTTTGGACGTGACCATCCTATCTATATGTAAAATCGGTCGCTGATTCCGAAAATCGGGCTCATTTTTAATTCTATGGGAAGGTTTTTGAGATATCGGCAATTTACCGTTATTTGGCCACTGGCTCCACTTAATCCTGTATACCTTTTCAACGCAGTGAGCTATCTTCCTTGGAGTGACACTCAACGAAAGAAAATTAAATTTCCTTTTCATCGCTGCTATAACATTTTTCTGTAACTCTTATAGTTTCTGAAATATTGACGATTCAATTTGAATTTTTTCGATTTTTTACGATTTTTTGAAGAAAAAATTGAATTTGTCAGGCAATATCTTTTAAACCAATGTCTTCACCTTCGGTTTTACTCCTTTACATGAAGCTCCATTCTATTGGGAAAAATATAAGCTATCAACGAAGAAAATCCATGGTAAAATGGAAAAGTTATAGGCGATCAAGTAAATACATCCAAGTCGCGCAATGCCTCTGCACGGGTATATTCTATGCATGTTATACCCGTAAATGGGCTTTTATCTACTGCGCTGCCAATGTGCTGCTACTGCAGATGTGTAGGTATTGGTATAACATGCATAGAATATACCCGTGCAGAGGCATTGCGCGACTTGGATGTATTTACTTGATCGCCTATAACTTTTCTATTTTACCATGGATTTTCTTCGTTGATAGCTTATCTTTTTCCCAATAGAATGGAGCTTCGCGTAAAGGAGTAAAACCGAAGGTGAAGACATTGGTTTAAAAGATATTGCCTGACAAAGTCAATTTTTTCTTCAAAAAATCGTAAAAAATCGAAAAAATTCAAATTGAATCGTCAATATTTCAGAAACTATAAGAGTTACAGAAAAATGTTGTAGCAGCGATGAAAAGGAAATTTAATTTTCTTTCGTTGAGTGTCACTCCAAGGAAGATAGCTCACTGCGTTAAAGAGGTATACAGGATTAAGTGGAGCCATTGGCCAAATAACGGTAAATTGCCGATATCTCAAAAACCTTCCCATAGAATTAAAAATGAGCCTGATTTTCGGAATCAGCGACCGATTTTACATATAAATAGGATGGTCGCGTTCAGAGTATTTTTTGGCTGTAGAGCAGTGTTATTGGTGCATTCATATGCAAGGTTGATCAATAAGGTTTTCGCAATGCGCAAAAGCAACTGCCATACATTTTGTTGTTGCCCATTTTGCTGAGTTCGCAAATGACCATTGGCATACGCTACACTGTCAATATGAATTGATGAATCGCAAGCTAGTGCTGTACGTTCAATATGAATACTGCGATATTTTTCTCGCTTTTTTACTTCCGTCCTTTTCACGGTATATTCGTAAAATTTGTTAGAACTTTATTATCAAGTTAATTGAGCAACTCCGCCAACGCTTACCGCAGAATATTTAATCTTTAAAAAATATTGAATTTTTTTCTGTAAATAATGCTTTAAATGCTGTAAAGCCGAAAATATTTGACACTTTCAAGGATGAAAAGGGCCACTTTAACACGGAGGAAATCACTATTTTAGAAATGCAATGGAAAAAACTACACGCATACCCATGGAAGGAAACTACCTCTACAATAAAGTTTTGGGTAGAAGTAAGAAAGCTTAGAAATGCTCTTAACGAAAATCCGTTTGAAGAACTACAATCTTTTGTGTTTAATTTTCTAATCCTACCGCTTAGTAATGCAGAAATAGAACGTAGCTTTTCTGTTATGAACGCAATAAAAACAAAGCAAAGAAATATAATGCAATTATTTATGTTAAACTCTCTATTCACTGTTAGGTATGGTCTAAAAAGGCTTGAAAAATGCTGTAATAACTTTGAAATTCCTAGCGATCTTATTAAAGCAATGACTTCAATTAATATATATGATTCAACCTGTGAATTAAATGAAGAAGATATGATTTTTGAAATGTGATTGAATAAAATTTTTAACTAAAGTTTAAATATTAACTAGTCGCTATTATAATTTATTTTAATACTGCAATTGAAGTACATACATACATACATACATATGTAATGAATTGATTTTTTTTTATTGTAATAATCTTATTATGCGGCGTACATATATAAGTACATACAAACAAATATATGTATGTGGCTACAATATATAATATATGTATATATAAATATTCACATATGTGAAGTTGTTTTATGTCACGTCTTTTTAAATAAATGATTATTTGGCTATTTTTGAAAAAAAAAATTTTTGGCTATTTATTTTAGCTATGAAAAAAATTATTTAGCTATTTTTAGCAATTTTTTTTTTTTAATTTAGCTATAAGCTTCAAAATATTCTGGCAACACTGATCGGAAGTGCCGTATTGGTGATGTGCTTATCTGTACTTATCGATATATTTATGTTTGGCACTTAAGGCCATGTTCACATTACGTCGTTTGTCGACGATATTTATTACAATCAATGTTAAAAATCGGATGTTAAATAACAAAGCTTCAAATTTAGGGGTGGACTTTCACAACTTTACATATACTGAATTGCTTAAAAGAAATTAGTTAAATAATAGATTCGTAATGACGTAACTTCTTTGATTATTAATTTAGTAAAACCGTTTAAAGGCAACATTGTCATGAATTTTGAAGCACTTCATTTGGCAAAACAAAGAGGATAATTCATGAACATACAAATAAGTTAGCTGACCCAACTATGTGAAAACGACTTCAGAGCTCAAAAGGACATTAGAAGGAAGTGTAGAGCTTCAAAATACGAAAATAATTACGTATCAATTTTAAAAATCGGATGAAAAATAACAAAGTTACAATAAAACAAGTAAGAGCGCGGCTGTCTTCGGCCGTACCGAAGGCTTCATACCTTTCATGAATGGGGAAATGAAAAGTTACCTACCCAACAAGCATTCCTGTAAACGTTTTTGAAAATAACTTAAAGTAAGCTTGCTACAATAAGTGTTTTGTAAGCATTTACATTCTTAAGCTTACTTTATATGTTTTCAAATAAATCTTTTGTAAACATTGAGAGCGCATGTTTATAAAACCGTTAATTTTAAAAGTGAAATGCAAGTGTTTGAAAAATAGCTTGAAGTAAGTTTACTAAAAGAAGAGTTAAATAAGTTTTTACAATATTAAGCTTATTTTAAGCTTTTTTAAATAAACCTATTATATGCGTTGAATAGTTGACGTAAGAAAAATTTTCCTATTAATAAAAATTAAATAAAATACGTGTGGATGCTTAGTTAATAGCGGCGAGTCCAATATACCGCGCGAAAACTCATTAGGTGAGTATTCAGTTTAATTGCTAATGAATTTGTACCTTCTATTAATCTCTTTTTTTTTATAGCATAGATAACTAGATACGAAACTCTTTGTTTCGTGAGAGCGCTGAAAAATGCGCATTTTTTATAACATTTTTCATTGGTGCCACTGCGTAAAAAAGTGAATGTGGTTATTTCAAAATAAAATTTGGGGGTATTTCGTTATTTTTTGCAATTGAATAATATTACGTAATTTTTGCTGCAAAATATGACAGTGACTTCGCAATTATACTTAAAATTTGGTCTAAAGTATAATCTTGAGTATTTAAGATCATGTAAAATGGTTTATATGTTATTAAACCAGTTAATAAAATGCACGCAAGTATTACATTCAAATTTTGTTTCCAGGCTAAAAAGGAAAATAATATTGTGTTTTCATTGAGAAATCAATTAATATAGCATTAATTTTAAGGCAAATATTTTGTATTTATAGTATATCCTACTTCCCATATCTAGATATTTGTTACATATTTTTTATTCAAAAAGGTAAATATGCAAACAATTCCATTCTCACCCCTTTTCAAACTTTCTCGATTAATATAATAAGTAATAAAGTAATTTCATGAAATGGTGGCAAATATCTAAAATTCCTCATTTGTTTATTATTTATGGTGGATTTGATCTGGTTTGTGGTATCAGCTGATTTCGCTGTCAGCTGATCCCCCTGATTCGTCAGTGTTTGAAAGTGAAAAGACAGTTCAGGACCGCGTGAGAGCAGATAAATTTGAGAGTCTCGTATCTAGTTATATTTGTTTTATAGCATCCCAATCTCTCATTGACTGTGCCATAGCAAAAGTTGACGAAAAAACAAAGCCGTCCTTTTACGGATACTAGAAGAAGTAACAGCGCTAAGGAGAGAAGTAGGTGAGCTTAGGAAAGCCATGCCAGGAGGTTATCCAATTGTTTTGAACAAGGAACCATTTAGCAGCCTAGAAAATTTACTTTCATACGAGGAAAAGTTTCGTCAGCTGGTAAGTTTTATAAGTAAAAGATATATATGTATATATACTAGGCTGTATCAATTTTCTAAGCCATAGTATTGCTAGCAAATTCGGATTCTGCATTAAATTCTATGAAAAAAAGTCGTCTGGAGCATGCTCGTAATTGATTTTAGATTCATGTCTAGATGACTTTCTTTATTAGAATTTGATGCAAAATCCGAATTTGCTAAGAACACTGTGGCTTATAATCAGCCCATACAAATTCATCCACCCTAATATGTACTAACAGCATGCGTTTAAGAAAATTAGGTTTGTAACTTTGGTTTGCATATTTTAATATGTTTCAGAAAATGGATTTCAAAGCTGCATCCTCTTCTGACTCAAAAATTTTCATGGAGAGGGACCGAAACTAAAATTTGCGCTCGCAGTCTAACTATTGGATTAGCTACACGCCGTAAGTACATATATAAAATCACTCAATAATAAACTATATAGGTACATACAACGCGAAATCAAATTGATCACGTCATGATCGACGGCAGACACAGCTCCAGCATCCTAGATGTGCGCACAATCCGTGGTCCCAATGTCGACTCCGACCACTATCTTGTAGCAGCCAAGGTACGCACCCGCCTCTGTGCAGCAAAGAATGTGCCAGCAGGACAGCAAGGAAAGTTTGAAGTCGAAAGGCTGCACATGACGCAGACAGCCAATCAATACACCACTCGGCTCTCACTCCTGCTCTCTGAGAGCAACCCTTCACCAAACGATGTATCTGAGGAATGGGAACACATCGCTCGTTCACTTCGTATCGCCGCTGAGGAATCTATAGGATACAAGCGAGCCCACAAAAACACCTGGTACGACAAGGAATGTCGCGATGCCTCGGAAAGAAAGAACGCCGCCTACAGGGCTACATTGTGTGCGGGCGCAACGCGAAGCGTATGGGAGCGTTATCGAACGGCGAAGAAGGAAGAGAGGCGCCTTTTTCGAAAGAAGAAAAGGGAGGCTGAAAGGCGCGAGTGTGAAGAGCTTGAGATGCTGGCGGGTAGGAACGATGCTCGAAAATTCTATCAAAAAATCAGGCGGATGACTGAAGGTTTCAAGACCGGGGCAAATTCCTGCCGGAATGATAACGGCGAACTGGTAACTGATGTGCAGAGCATACTTAAGTTGTGGAGGGATCACTTCTCCTCCTTGCTAGATAATGGCAACAGTGAAATTGCTGAAGGAGAAGATTTACGACCCGAATCCCCAATAGCAGATGATGGTAGACATGTTCCACCACCCGACCATGACGAAGTGCGAATAGCAGTATCTCGGCTTAAGAATAATAAAGCGCCGGGCACTGACGGCTTGCCAGCCGAGCTATTCAAACATGGTGGCGAAGAGTTGATAAGGAGCATGCATCAACTCCTATGCAGAATATGGTCGGACGAGCGCATGCCCGACGATTGGAACTTAAGTGTGCTCTGCCCAATCCACAAAAAAAGGAGACTCCACAATACGCGCCAATTATCGTGGGACAAGCCTCCTGAATATCGCATATAAGGTCTTAGCAAGTGTATTGTGCGAAAGACTGAAGCCTATCGTCAACAATCTGATTGGACCTTATCAGTGTGGCTTCAGACCTGGTAAATATACCATCGACCAGATCTTCACAATACGACAAATACTGGAAAAACCCATGAAAAAGGATCCGACACACACCATCTCTTTGTCGATTTTAAAGCCGCTTTTGATAGCACGAATAGGAATTGCCTGTATGCCGCAATGTCTGAATTTGGTTTCCCTGCTAAACTTATACGGCTATGCCAAATGACATTGACTAACACCACCAGCTCCGTCAGAATTGGGAAGGACCTCTCCGAGCCGTTCGAGACCAAACGAGGTTTCAGACAAGGTGACTCTCTTTCGTGCGACTTCTTCAATTTGATGCTGGAAAAGATAATACGAGCTGCAGAACTTAACCATACAGGAAGCATCTTATATCACAAGAGTGTGCAACTGCTGGCGTACGCCGATGACATCGACATCATTGGCACTAACACGCGCGCCGTATGTTCTGCCTTCTCCAAGCTGGATAAATAAGCTAAGAAAATGGGTTTGGCGGTCAACGAGGACAAGACGAAGTACCTCCTGTCATCACACAAAGAAACAGCACGCCTTGGCAGCCATGTCAATGTTGATAGCTACAAATTCGAAACTGTTAAGGACTTCGTCTATCTGGGAACCAGCATTAACACCAAGAATGATGTCAGCACGTAGATCCAACGAAGAATCACGCTTGCCAATAAATGCTACTTCGGACTAAGTAGGCAACTGAAAAGTAAAGTCCTCTCTCGACAAACAAAAATCACACTCTACAGGACGCTCATCGTTCCAGTTCTCATGTACGGCGCAGAAGCATGGACAATTTCAAAATCAGATGAGATGGCACTTGGAGTATTCGAGAGAAAAGTTCTTCGTAAGATTTATGGACCTTTGCGCGTTGGCGTGGGCGAGTATCGACGGAGATTTAACGATGAGCTGTACGAGCTTTACACAGACATCGACATTGTTCAGCGAATAAAGATCCAGCGGCTGCGTTGGGCAGGTCATATCGTGAGAATGGACGAAGGCGCTCCGGCCAAGAAAGCATTTCTATCGAAACCCGCTGAACGCAAAAGAAAAGGGAGACCTCCACTGCGTTGGGAAAATCAGGTGGACAGCGATGCTGCCTCCCTAGGTGTTCCCAAGTGGCGCCATGCTGCACGAAACAGAAGCAATTGGCGCGCTCTGTTGGACTCGGCCAGAATCGTCTAGACGGTTAAGCGCCAATCAAGAAGAAGTACATACAACTGCATGCTATGGCAAAACTTATATACTTTGGGTGCATATACCTACATACGTATATACATATGTAACACGTAATTCAAATTTTTCTTATATTCTTTTCAGAAACGTTTGTACATGAGAACGGTGGGAATGAAACAGATTATGAAGCTGCTTCAAAAGCATTTTTCCAATTTGCCAACAATCGTATGAAGTTAAAATCTGATGCACGTGTTTTGTGTTTCATGTTTAATTTAGCTAATACATTTATGATTTTATTGTTGTACTATTTTTAATACGTATGTACAAATGTACATATGTATGTGCTACCACGAGTTCAAAATATCGTCAAAATAAATTATTAAAATACTGTTTATGACGTGCTTTGTTTTAATTTGGAAAAGGTTTAGATTGGTAAGCTCAAAAAAGGTTTATTTGGAACGTTTACAGTAAGCTTACATTAAAAAGCTTATTAAAAGCCTTTTTTAGAACATTTACAATAAGCTTACATTCGAAAGCTTATAAAAGGTTTCATTCAAACATTTACAATTAGTTTATATTCTTATGCTTATAAAAAACTTCCTCTTAAATATTTTTTATAAATTTATATTCGAACATTTACAACCAAGGTCTAATTTCATTTATAATACGCTTACTTTGAAGTCTTTTGTAAACAAAAAATCAACATTTTGTAAGCTTAATGTTTATAATTATAAGCTTAAAAAAAACTTTATTTAAACTAATTTTGCTTGCTGGGTATGCACATAGCCTGATTTAGTTTAATTTATAATTTCAATTCTGTCGGTGTTATAGTGGTCCGATCTTGACAATTTTCGGTAACCTTATTTGGGTCCATATGGGTACAAATACTCCAAAGTTTTATGTAGCTGTAAAAAGGGAGAAGTTATACCCCAAAATTTGTATATCTGAACAATCGGTTGTATGGGAGCTATATGTTATTGTGGTCCGATATTGACAATTTTCGGTAACCCTATTTGGGTCCATATGGGTACAAATACTCCAAAGTTTCATGTCCTTAGCTGTAAGAAGGGAGAAGTTATACCCCAAAATGTGTATATCTGAGCAATCGGTTGTATGGGTGCTATATGTTATAGTGGTCCGATCTTGACAATTTTCGGTAACCTTATTTGGGTCCATATGGGTACAAATACTCCAAAGTTTCATGTCCATATCTGTAAAAAGGGGGAAGTTATACCCCAAAATGTGTATATCTGAACAATCGGTTGTATGGGAGCTATATGTTATTGTGGTCCGATATTGACAATTTTCGGCCACCTTATTTGGGTCCATATGGGTACAAATACTCCAAAGTTTCATTTCCTTAGCTGTAAGAAGGGAGAAGTTCAACCCCAAAATGTGTATATCTGAGCAATCGGTTGTATGGGTGCTATATGTTATAGTGGTCCGATCTTGACAATTTACAGTAACTTTATTTGGGTTCATATGGATTCTGATTATATTGGTATTTACATTGATGGGTCTGTCACTCCTCCTTCGAGTACTTTCAAGATTTGATTTTCGGCACTAAGTTATGATACCATTTCATTCTCATGAAGGGTATAAAAAACTTACGGCAAAAAATCGAGCACCGCCAATGAGCTACAACTATCGACTGAGAAAACTGAACATATGAAGTTGATTCTGAAAGAAATGAAAGTCTGAGAGCGTAAAAATAAAAATGAATACGTCATTTTGACGTGCGTTATCTAATTAGGGTTAAATGCGTAGCTTGAAGTATGGATATCTTCTGTGAATAATTTATTATTTCGAAGTTTACGGGACGGGATATAGCGCCTGAATAAATTGAATAGGTCTGTGCAATTGATATTACCGTTAATTATTTTAAAGGAAAACAAGATATAGCAAATTGTTCTTGTCATCCAGGGCCTCAAGACTAAAGGTCCGGTTATACAGCAGGCCACAACATAAGAACTGTCACATACGAAATCTGTTTAATGTGCTTTCCGTGTAATCGATTACTCAACAAATTGCGGCACAGGGCACAGCATACAAGAATGTTGAATTTTGATTTCTATGTTATGTGCTATGTGATTTGACATTTGGAAACACGAATGAGTGAGTTAGTTGAGTGTGCGAAGGGTTGCACGCAAGGCGAATTTATACAGGTTCACTTACTAAACAGCTGATTTTTAACTTTTTATACTCAGCTGTACTAGTACACAGAGTATAATAGATTTCATAACGGTGGATTGTAACATAATGAAATAATCGAGATAGATATGGACTTATATATATCAAAATGATCAGGGTGAAAAGAGAAATCGATTGAGCCATGTCCGTCCGTCCGTCCGTCCGTACGCACTCTAACTCGCGCAAAAATTGATATATTTTGATGAAATTTGGAATGAAGGTTGGTATCGAGACTGGCACGGTTGGTATTGAAAATGGGCGAAATCGGACCATGACCACGCCCACTTTTCCTATATAGAAAATATCGGAAATTTGGTATCTCAGCCACTAATATAGCTGGAGCGATGAAATTTCACCCACGTATTGAGCTCAGGCCCTCATGAAGAAATTTGATGAGATTTTGGAAAATGGGCGGTGCCACGCCCACTTATTAAGGGTCAAACATTGAAAGTTGTATATGTCATAACTCAGAAACTGTTGAAGATATATCGATGAAATTTGGTATGCGTAATTTGCTTACTTACAAATGTTTTGACGAAAAATTATCAAAATCGGTTGACGGCCACGCCCACTTTTATATATGGGAACTATAAAGGGGCCTAATAAAAACATTTTAAGCGATATCTCTGTCAAATATAAAGATCTATCACTGAAATTTTGTGGCAGGAGCCCAACTATGGACATAAAACAAAAAATACAAAAATTTTGGAAAATGGGCGGTGCCACGCCCACTTATTAAGGGGCAAATATTGAAAGTTTTATAAGCCGTAACTCAGAAACCGTTAAAGATATATCGATGAAATTTGGTACGCGTGATATATTTACTTAGCCAAATGTGTGGACGAAAAATTACCAAAATCGGTTGACGACCACGTCTACTTTTATATATGGGTATTATAAAGTGACCTAATAAAACCATTTTAAGCGATATCTCTGTGAAATATAAAGATAATTCATTGAAATTTTGTGACATGAGTTCTACAATAGACCGAAAACAAAAAATAAAAAAAGTTTGGAAAATGGGCGTGGCACCGCCTCTTTTTATACAAAGGAATCTGCGAGCCTATTATTCGACAAATAACTGAGATATTATGACGAAACTTGGTTTATATACTTTTATAACTTGTGTTAATAGACACGCAAAAATGTATTGAAATCGGTTTATGACCACGCCTACTTTTTAACAAAGATATTTCTGGAACACCCTTTTGGAATTTGTATCGTGAAGTCTTTGTAACTAAAAGTCATAGAGGGATGCAATTTTGCACTAACAATAATATTTATATGCTTATTTGGATGATTGATACAAATTTTGAAAATGGGCGTGGCTGTGTCCTGTTTATGCAGCACTCGTTTCATATAAAATACACCCTATATCGAACAAACGCAAACAAACAATGAAAGCATACAGCTGAGTATCTAATGTTCGATTCCACTCGAACTTAGGCTTCCTTACTTGTTTCTACTTTTTTACTTTAATAATGATGCTTTTATCAAACTTGGGTAAATTTTTAGCATGGCGCAATATGATTTCTACAAAGGCGAACTATGATTTTGACAGAAGCACCACAGAATACACAAACAATTTACATGGAGTGTGTATGTATGTATGTACGAATGTCGGGATGCGAAAACCCTTATTAATTAACCATGGTTGCACGGCTATGCGCTATATGCGCTGCCCTGCTTTGGTATGCTATGCAAGTATAACCGGGCCTTAAAAAGTTTCCATCTAGCGATATATGGTGAGATCCTACACGGCCACTGAAGCTTATGTAGTGTGGTTACTTTAAATAAATGAAAATTTATAATTAAAAATCACAGGATTTTTTCTCATTCCTAATTTTCGCCTGCGGCGCTTTTGATATAAGAAATACATACTTTAAATAAATGAAAATTTGAGATTGGAAATCGCATAGTTTTCCAATTTTTGATTGTGGCGCTTTTGGTTTATAATAAAAAATAATTTAAATAAATCAACATTTTATATATATTACCGCGCGATTTTTTATAAAATTTTCGCCTTCGGCGCTTTTGTTTTATATAAAAAAAATATTGTTGTTTTTGGCGACCTATAACTGTAAAATTTTTTTCCTTCGCTGGCTTCAGGTGACCTGAAAAAAAAAAATTATAAAAAAAAAATTCAGCGAAGGAGCGATGAATGCACGCCAAAGGAGATATCAGTAAATACGCTGGTCAACCGCTTTAGGTCGCGGCGTCGATCCTCATGAAATGTTACAGGGATAAAAAAAGTGAAATAAGACCAATTTTGCGTTATTACCTAACCCTGCTGGAAATTAGGCAAACCCAAATGTTGGTGTTATTTCCCATTCAGAAGTGAAATAAAGCAAAGATAGCAAACAGTTAAGGCGAAGAAGAAAAGAAGAGGCGAACAAGCGGAGGCTACATTGTTGTAGTTGGGATTGTGAGAAGATGAAGAGAATGCCGTTGGATTCAATTTCGAATCCGAAAGAGAAAATGAAATAGAGAACATTTCGGCGTTTTTTTCTCATAGTGCTTAAAACAAAAATAAACATCTTTAAAATTAAAATGTTTTTTCTTGATTTAAAAATTTTACAATGAACATTTTTAAAATAAAAATGTTGGTATTTACATCACTTTTAAATACGTTTTTGTCCATTTTAAGCACGTTTTGATATGTTTTTATAATTTTTTTCCTGAGTGTAGCATCCACTTCTGAAAAGAGCGCTGATGGTCGAAAATGGTTTTTCGTGAAATAGCTATACAATCAACCTTCGCTGTTAATAGTTCATTCTTATATGCATCATACAAATATTTTCTACTAGGCAGGTACGTATCCGGGGACGATTTTGGGAGTTCTATCCCCCCAGACGAAATTACAGTCTGTTCTGAAGTACCACAAGACGGTGCAGTGAAATAACGCCCGTGGCAATAACGCCCGCGGGCGGTTTTTCCTTTCTTGAAAAAGAAATAGCGCCTGCGAATGAAACGCAATGAAACCCGTGGGTTTTATTTCCACTCAGAAAGGGAAAGAACGCCCGCGCGCCCTATTCGGCGATGTGGGCTTTATTTCCCTTTCGAAAGAGCAATTAAGCCCGCAGACGGGTTTTTGAAATATGGTGTATTAGTGAAAAAAGCGACGCAGGCGAAATATTGGAATAAAGAATCGGACGATTTTTTATTCCAATTTTTCGTTTTTTTTAATATGGTGTATTATTGGAAAAACCGCCGCAGATATATATTTATCTATATATATATAAGTACAGTAGAATCGCACAAAAGTTAACTAAATGGTCCCAAGGGCATTTAACTTTTCCGAAAAATTAACTTTTCCAGGTGGTTTTTAAATTTTATAGAATACGGTAATAAACATAATTTTTGGGATATAACATATCAAATTTGTTTGAATATCTCAGTTTTAATCATTACAAAGCAGAAACTTGGATTTAATTTACATACATAAAATTTGCTAGCCATCCATCACTTGCATACAAATTTTTTCCAGGGTACATTTTCGCAAATTCAAGCTTAGCTCTTGATTTTAAAATTGGACCACTAATTGCACAATTGCGTTGCCTGTGGTTCAAAAATCATTTATACAACCTTGCCTCGAGAACGGGATATTCCGACTTGTGTAAAGTTTTCTTGGTGTGCTTGCCACTGCCTCCAAAATTTCATATCGTTTTTTCTTTATTTTTGAGATGGCCACTTTAGATACACTATAATCTAATGCCAAGCTGTTTTCGTGAATATCTTCATCAAGTTTTCTTAAAATATCAGCTTTTTAATGTAAATTCAATCTAATTTGCGATGATTTATTCCGCTTTGTTGCCATTTTTAACGCACAAACTATGTTTACACCACTCAATAGTTCAAACGACTAGCTACATTTGTACCTCGCGACACCTACAATAATTTTTTACACAGAAATTCGGGAAATGCACGCAAATTCCGGGAATACATAGAAACAAGGGGAATAAGCTTGTTTTTTCTGAGAAATAAACCAAGAGTTAACTTTTTAGAGCCGTACGTGGACGCTCAAATTTGGTTAACTTACCCGAAGGTTTAACTTTCTCGCGAGTTAACTTTTGTGCGATTCTACTGTACCTATATTTAGAAACAAATATATACAAAATCGGAAATCGGAATGAAAAATCGCTGAAGGGTGTACTACGCAGAAGGACATCGCCAATATTTAAAAAAAAAAAACACGGCTGCGGGGTTAATTGCCCTTTCCAAAGAGAAATAAAGCCCATGCCCAAAACGAAATGACGCCCGCGGGAATTATTTATTTTTCAAGAAAGGAAAAAAACGCCCGCGGGCGTTATTTCCACGGGCGTCATTTCACTGCACCCCACAAGACTATAATCTAGGCCCATTTCTATATATTATATACGAAAATAGTATGCTTAAAACTTAGTAATTGTGAAGTTTATGCATACGCCGATGATACCGCAATTGTGGTGCCACATAGAGACCTTGGTACTGCGATAGACATAATGCAAAGGAAACGACGTAATCACAAAATGGTCGCATGACAATGGACTAGCTATTAACGCAAAAAAGACGAAAAGTATGCGTATTTGGCCACCACATGTAAACAAGTCTGTGATAAAATTATTATTTCATAATAATAACGATTGCTTGCATAATAAAAATTTGACTCCCTGTATATGTGCAACGACGATAGAAACTGTTGATATTTACGAATATCTCGGTCGTATACTGGACGACAATTTTAAATTGAGTGTACATGTATCTTTTCTGCAGAAAAAAAAAAAAAAAATATGAGCATCGTCCTATTTTTTAAAGCACTTGAGTTTCTGTATAAACTTTAACGTTTTGCGTCAAGCGCACCTTTCTCTTTCCACCGAGTCATACCTAAGGCATGGAATAACTGCATGGGGATCTTCCGTACACTGTAGAAAATTGCAGCAAAGCCAAAATTTTAACATTAAAATACTTTAAAAAAACAGAACACACCCACTGCGAACATTAACCTGAATAGAGAATCAGAATTACTAGACGTTAAATCGATTTATAAATATACGGTATTAAATGAGTTTTATGATGATACTCCACTGAAGATACCAATTACCCATAGTCACAGTACATAGTACACAAAGACGCCTAGAAAATAGACTCGTGGTCCCTAAATTCCTCAATAATTACACTAGAAATAAGCTAGCAATTATAAACCTATCGATTTTTAACGAGTTGCCAACAGATCTTACAAATTTACCAAACACAAGGCATCGAAAATTACTAATCAAAAATTATCTTAAAAGTTTGTTGTAATAAATCGGAATAAGAATTAATTCAAATCAACAAAATCAATATATTCCAATAACTAAGAATCTCTTAGAAAATATATGCTCTTACATAAAAGTTATCTTTATATATTTTTTTTCTTTTCTCTCTTCAAATTTCTGTCTAAATATACTTACTTAGGAATAAAATATTGTTTAAAAACATAGCTAAGTATCAATTTACTTATACATAAAATTATCTACATACATAAATATAAATTATTGTAACTAGGTTATTATCTAAATTACATCTAAACCTGCAGACAAGCCATTAAGTTTCGTGGGTACATGTAAACGTTATGTAATGAAATTTGTATAAACATTTTTGTGAGTAATAAAAACTAAGCTCAACTAACTAAATCGTTAATTTTACCTTTACCCTTACCTTACCGGGACCGTCCATGACCATCCAGGCCCACTACTTGAGCCTTCTCTGGGAAAAAGCCTTAGAAATCACAATGAAAATAGCTGTATGTTGAAGCCCTGCTCAACTTCTTTCATTTGCAACTAGGGCTGGGTCGTCTCGGCAAAAAGTCGATTTTAGACTTTCGACTCGACTTTTATCATTTCGATTATCGAAGTCGATTAGTCGGCTATGATAATCGATTTAAGTCGACTTTTCGACTTTTTTTTCTTAAATTTTTCACGTATGTACGAACAGACGAACATGTGTATATATGTGTGCAGAAGATCTATTTGCGTTGGAGGCCTTCGGCCGCGTTTTAATAAAATAACCCTCAGTCGGCAAAAATCTCTTTCTGGAGAACTTAAATATTATAATTTAATAATAGTTGAAAGTGTTAAATTTAGGTGAAATTCCCACTAGTTTGTAAATTGAAGTGAACTTGGCTCATTATATCCGATCTGAGCCTCGGAACTTTAACGGCAATTATCTTCGAAACCATAGGCCTCCGGAGGGTGGAGCTTTCAGTTTTATGATCCTCCTAACATGTTAATGTCTACCGCAAAGAAATTCCTTTTTGAATTCTGTAGCAGAAGTCCGAGCTCATAAACTTCATTTCAGGTAATTTTTTATAACATATTTTCGATAAAGTAATTGCTCCAGATAAAACCATAAAACTCCCCCCTAAAATAAAACTCAGACCCTATGGACTAGTACTCTGTTCAGCAAAGTTGGTCTGAGAGACATCCTCTTTCATAATTAATAACGCTCCTACAAATTAAGTGGACTCACAGTGCCGGCTCCGAAGGGCGAATGCTTGTTTTTTTGGTTTGTTTGCTGGAATTTGTATGCTTTTTTGTGAGAAGCTTTTTTTTCTGACAAAATTATACCGCCAATATATATAGTAAACAAGTCGATTAGTCGAGCCAATTAGTCGATTTCCGACTGATTTTCACACACAAAAATCGATTGTAGAAGTCGATTTTTTTTTTTTAGCAAAAAGTCGATAATCGATTAAAGTCGAAGTCGACTTACCCAGCCCTATTTGCTACCAATATTGCTCGAAAACATTCAGGGGTTATCCGGGTCCACGATTTGATGCAATCTTGGAACCCAGCATAGGCATCATTATTTAAAGAGCTCTTTGTTGAAGTCCTCCTCAACAGCTTTCATCTGATACCAATATCGCTCAGAAACTTTCCAGGGTCACCGATTTTTCCAATATTCCAACTTTTCCGGAGGGATTTTCCAAAATTTTCTTCCGTAAAAGCCTTCTCCTCGAAAATACGAATAACTGACAAAAATTTGAACGCTTTCATGAAATTTTTACTTTTGCCCGTTTTTCCGGCAGAGCCATAGTGCGTCGTTTAAAGTACAAAACCGCGTAAGTGACATTTTTGACAAAAATTACATTTAACTAAAAACACATTCCTGGGGTCCCTCCTCATCCATTTATACAAAAATTTTGTCGCGTTGTCCGAATGTTAAAATTCTTGTATGAATGGACGGACGATACGCGGTTTTTCACTTTAAACGACTATGTATAATATTGGTGGAGTTTTTGAGACATAGCTGTTGCCCAATCGTTGAGTGTTTGTCTTAGAAACTCACAGTTGAGTAGTTCCGCTCAGCTCAACAATTGGTTACTTTCCGCCATTTTTCCATCACAAATTTGGTTCGCTATTTGATCTCAACCAAGGATGCTCAACCAGCTACAGAAATATTTTTTCGTTTGTTAACATGCTATATTAACGAAACAAAAATGTGAATGTTTTAAATGAAAAAAAAAAATCAACAACAAGGAAATCGTTTATGTTAGAGCGCTTTCACATTACTCGGTGCGGTATCGGATCGACATTTCTGGTTTTTACCGAAAGTATACCGAAAGCTTACCGACCACATGTATTTCAATTGGCACTTTTACATTAGTGTTGCATACATGAAATCGGGGCGGATTAATTTCGGAATAAAGTCAGTGAAAATCTCGTTTCGGATATAAATTTTGCAAGTTATAACGCCTTCGTCTTCGCTGGAAAACATTATCTATATATTAATAGGCTAACATTTTTTCCATACAAACAATTGCCAGGCTGTTTAGCACATTTAACATACTCATATCCACATAAAATTGATATGGATGTGTTCGTATGAGTGAGGAGCAGTGCATAGGCATATAATTTTTTCTATAAATTATTTAATTTCTTTATAATTAATAAATAAAATTTTTAGTTTTGTGCCATTTTTGATTTACTTCGTTTTTGCTTCGTTGGCAAATGTGCCCACTCTCTATATATTAATCTATATATTAATAGGCTAACATTTTTCCCATACAAACAATTGCCAGGCTGTTTAGCACATTTAACATACTCATATCCACATAAAATTGATATGGATGTGTTCGTTTGAGTCAGGAGCAGTGCATAGACATATAATTTTTTCTATAAATTATTTCATTTTTTTATAATTAATAAATAAAATTTTTAGTTAAGAGAAATAGATATCGTAAACGTGTTTACAAACACAGTTGAAAAGTCGCTTTAATTTAAAAGCGCTCTCTCTATTTTATATGCATTGGCCCAGTTTACGCTCAGATCAAAATCAACGCGGCCAAATATATCCTACTGCTTTTCCATTAAGGCGAAAAATGAGAGAGAGTGCGGGAGAGCACACTGAGTAATTTTAATTTTGACCAAGGCATATCTAACAGGTAGGCTCGGCGGTGAATTGAAAAACTTCTTTTTTTATTTACAAAGGTAGAGTGTAATGTCAAAATCAAAGCGGATTCACATCATGGCCAATAGGAATGGACGAGGCCCAAGCGAATTCAGATTTGAACCACGGCGAAATATCATTTTGACATTACACTCTACCAATTACAATAACAAAATACATGGGAAATTTCTGAATTCACCACCGGGCCTACCTTCCTAGATTTGCCTTGATTTTGACCATGATTTCGCGTCGGACCGTGATCAAAAGGGCAAATCAGTGTTGCGGTACAACTGGAATTTGGAAAGTGTTGCTTATCTGCGCGAAAAGGAATAATTTTTGTACCAATACAAAGTTGAAAAAATAAATTGCATGGTCGAATTTCGAGCACCGGCGATACTAGTTGTTATTATTTATTGATTTGTTGAATTTTAAAATTTTGTGTTTATTTAATTTCGATATTTGTTTTCCAATATTCTGCCGAAAGTATTCCCACAAGTGTGAAAAACACTGAGACGCGGACTCGTTTCGGTAAGAGGAAAATATCGAGAAAAAAATGTCGATCCGAAGTCGTACCGTGTAATGTGAAAAGGCCCTTAACGGCCTTATTCCGGAGTGGTAACATAATTTACTTTACCAGTGAAATAAAGAATCTGGTACTTTAAACACTCTTTTCGTATTCTGGCAGCAGAAAATTAAGTTACCACCTCAATACGTGGTAACAATTTGTTACCATTTCAGCCCGATTCCATTCCGTTCGTATGGAAATGCTTTGACAGCGTTACCATTTGTGCCAGAATACCAATTGAAAAGATGGTAACAATTTTCAGCAACATAAATTACCAGTAAAGTAATTTTCCGGTAACGCTCGGAATAGCAGTGTTAATCTAAAATTAACGTTGAAATTATCATTGCAATGAGCATTTACCCGGTTCTCACAGTTATGCCGCCCATTAACCATACAATTTATCGTACTACACCGTCGTACGATAAATCGCATGTTTCGCCACCAACGTTCCAACTTCAACGTCGATTTATCGTCAAACATCATTTTTACCAACGCTTTGAAGAGTAAACAACACGCCAATGCATACGGATTGTACACGTAATAATTAAAAACAGCTAATTTTTGTGTTATAAATATATATAAATTAAATGTTTACATTTTTCGCACTTAATATTGCACATGTTGGCAATATTTTTGTAGTAATTTATTAAATTTTTCCGCTTTTACCTATTTCTTATTTTCGAAGTGATGCGCTCAATGCTTTCACTTCAGCGAGAAAAAAATAATGAAGTTTGTCAAACATATCCACTAACCTTCCAATTTGTTGTACAACGCTAGAAAATATCAAAATCGTTTGATCTTCATCCAACCGTCTGTCCAACTAGTACAACAGGCCCACTAATATGACGATTTGTTGTACAACGAGCCCAAGTCATAAGATAAATTGCATGTTTAATCGGCCCTATAAGTGGAGAGTACTCAGTAGCAGCGTATGTGACAATGGACTTACTGATACACACATAGAGTGATTTGATCACTAATATAGAGTTGAAAACGAAACAGAAATTATTTTGATAATTTTTATGACGTTGAAAAACTGATTCGTTTCATCAGAAACGACTATAACATTTCGGTTATCGTTAATATTAACGTTGCGATGCATCTTTGATCTCAACGTGTTGTGTATAGCCAAACAGCTGATTATTTGATAAATTATTTATCCAACTGTTTCTAGGACGTAACTGTTGAGTCCAGTTGCTGTCGAGTATGCATCACGCACATTGGGCGCCGAATTAACCCTTACACATATACCCTGCAAATCATTGTAAACTACACGTACGCTTTTCAATCGTTAATGGTCTACAAAATGACAATGTAGTCAGTGTAAAGACGGCAGAGAGGTACCCTTTCAAAAGGTAGCAGCTTCAACCTTTAAATAAATTGACAAAAATTGTTGCTCTTATAATAAATTCAGTGATGCACTCTATAGAGAAGGTGACAAATGTATAAAATTTAATATTTTAACAGCTTTAAAAACACCTTTTATTTGAAAGTTTGTGTGAGGGTGGTGTTTGTATAATAAATAATAAAAAAGAAAAACTTATGAGAGAGGGAAATAGTAAAAAACACGTGAATATATGTATGCATATTGCTATAGATACTGAACCCCTAAAACATATGACGGAACTACACATGCGCCGTATTGATACGTATGTATGTACTCATGTATGTATGTATATACATATGTGCCTATCTAAATATATACATATTTAATTGTATCACGGTGAAATAAATACGAATTGTATTTACTATGCCAAATAATTCACTTCATTTGAAAAAAAACCGTGTTAAGTCAAATAAAAAGTTTTTAAAAAACAATTGTGTTGTTAACTAAGTTATTATAGGTACAGATACTACTTCTGCAATATATGTAGCTGTTTCCATATAGTTGGGGTGGAACAAATACTTGATATGTTCTTCTGTAATAAATAATGCGACAATATTGGGCTTAAAAATTTGGTTTGTTTGTTCCTTAAAACATATGTAGGTATAATTAGGCTGACCATAAATATGAATCGAAAATGAGGGACAAAATTTCAAATGATATAAGTACGAACATATGTATATTTATGAAACTTGAAATCGTAAAAAATATTTATTCATCAAATAATAGGCTTACAAACATATGTAATTCACATTCTCTTCAGACTTTTTGTTTTAACAAAAATAAATAAATTTGTAAGTTTAATTATACACTCAAAATAATATTTCGTAAATATTACGAAATCTTTCGTACATATTACGAAATTCTTTCGTAAAATTGAGCAACGAATGGTTTCGTAAATAGTACGAAAGCTATTTCGTACTATTTACGAAATACTTTCGTAGTATTTACGAAATACTTTCATATATTTACGAAGGCTTTCGTACTATTTACGAAATACTTTCGTAGTATTTACGAAAGGTTTCGTACTATTTACGAAATAGTTTCGTAGTATTTACGAAATACTTTCGTAGTATTTACAAAGGCTTTCGTACTATTTACGAAATAGTTTCGTAGTATTTACGAAATACTTTCGTAGTATTTACAAAGGCTTTCGTACTATTTACGAAATACTTTCGTACTTTTGAGCAACGAAAGATTTCGTAAATATTACGAAACCGCTTTAGTACATTTACGAAGGCTGTTAGAGCTGTCAAATTGCTGTACAATTGACCAAATTAAATTAAAAAACCATAATTATTACATAATTATATATATGTACATACGATGTATATTTCAACGAAATTTGAAAACTTTTTAGAAATATGTATATCAATAAAATAATGCTAGGAGAAAGATGTTTTATACTATATGCATAAGAAATAAGTTTAGATAATTTCATTTTAGTTTTAAATATCTACTAAAATTAATTTATTCAATTAATTTAAAATTTTTTTTATTTATTTTAATATTTTACATTTATGTATATTAATATTAATTTTAGCAACTAATAAAATAAGACATACTTATTGCTTATACGTGTTCTGACAAACATTGGAAACTTTGGAAATCGTAATTTGCAATTGTGGACGTTGTTCCGATCCACTTAAATAGATAACCCTGTGAAAAGGAAAGAAAAAAAGAAAAAGAAAAATAAAAAGAAAAATAAAAAGAAAAAAAAAAAGAAAAATAAAAATAAAAATAAAAATAAAAAAGTGAGACTAAGATAAAGAAAAAAAAAATTGACAGATAAAGATAGAGAAAGATAAAGATAAAGATAAAGGGAAACTACTTAAAACCTTAAAATTCAAGCAGCTACACTCGGAGAAAAAAATAAAAAAAAAATTTATTTTTATAATGCACGTATTAAACCAGATCGTTTTTATTTTAAAAATGAAAATTTGTAAATTTAAAATGAAACTTTTGAACTAAAAATGTATTTTGGATTAAATAGAATCACTTTTAAATTAAAAATTAAAATGAAGGGAATAAAAGCGCAAGTTTTAGGTTAAAAATCTCATAGGGCTTGAATAAACATTTTTAAATTTAAATGTTTTTCCTTAATTTTACAATTTTACAATGAACCTTTTTAAAATAAAAATGGTCGTATCTACATCACTTTTAAATACGTTTTTGCCCATTTTAAGTACGTTTTCATATGTTTTTAAAATCTTTTTCTCTGAGTGTAGAAATATCTCTTTATATTATTTTATTAAGTATTTATTTAGGAAAATAGATAAGACCGAAAAAAAGTAAAGTAAATGCAACTAATGTACTCACCCTTAAGTTTAATCAAGTTGGAAAATATCACAGTTTATTTTATATATAAATATCGTCTTTTTATATACAATGCATTATTCTTTCTCATTACGCACTTACTACTTAAAATAATTTTTTATATTATTGCACCGACTCAACACTTTACAATGAAAGAAGACTTGTACGGTAAAATATTGTTGTACGAAAGTATTTCGTATATATTACGAAAGTATTTCGTAAATCATTTAAACCTTTGATAATGTTACGAAAGTATTTCGTATATATTACGAAAGTATTTCGTAAATCTTTTAATCCTTTGATAATGTTACGAAAACTTTCGTACAATATACGAAATTATTCGTAAAGATAATTTTAAGAAAATTTACGAAAGTGTTTCGTAATATTTACGAAACATTTCGTAATATATACGAAAAAAATATTAGAAAATAGTTTACGAAAGCCCTTTCGTAATATTTACGAAAGATTCGTAAAATTATATTTTGTTGAGAAAAATGCTTTCGTAATATATACGAAACTTTCGTACATTTTACGAAACTCTAGACTACGAAAGTCTTTCGTAGTTTTTTTACGAAATTTTATTTTTAGTGTAGGTATCTACAATAAAGCAAGCATAATGCTACGATAAAAAAGAATTTGGTAACTTAGTTTAATGTCCACAAATCAATTTTAATACGATTTACCAATTTCTCTCAAATTAATTTGCCACACAGCAACCACAAAAATTACATTCCAACAAACATATATGTAGTCAATGAGGATGGTAGTTATTATCGATAACTACTTAAATTCTGATGAGAAAAAGCGCTGCCACCTCAACCTTTTTAATATAAAACAGATTTTAAACAAAAAGGGGAATATTCATAGTCAAAATAAAATATTGATTTTAACTAACTTAAAATCAGATTTTATCAAGACTATGAATATGTCCCAAAATAAATAAATGAGGGACAAATGAGGGACACTAGCAAAAAAAAACAGAACATTTTGAGGTTTTCCGAAAAAACAAAAATACGAGGGACAGACGTCTGAAAAACAGAACGGTCCCTCAAAAAACAGAACGGATGGTCAGCCTAGGTATAATGGATGTTGAAATTGTGGGGCACAATAAGATCTATCATAGTTAAGCAAATGGACGAAATCTATAAAAGGTATATAAGTTTTACAAAAGTGCAATGGCTGGGAAAATTTAACAAAACAGTAATTGGGATATTTGTATGTATTTATTAAAACCATACAGGATGATATGGTTAGAAGTTACGGAAGAAAGTGGTTCGAAAGGCAGGAACTGCAACATTTGTGTGTATATTGCTTCTTAGCTAATATAAATATCCACAACAAAAAAAAATTAAAACTTTATATTAGTACAAATGTCTCACAGGAAGAATATTTATTCCTTTAAATGGGTTCATGGAGTGCGATAGACGACCACCATAAAGCTTAAATTAGTTATGCGTTAACTTTATTTCCATAATAGTAACAGTATCGGTATTAATTTGGTCGATTACACTGGATCACAAAATGAAATTTTTTGTCTGTACTTTCAACGTGACTATCCTACCTATATGTAAAATCGGTCGCTGATTCCGAAAATCGGGTTCATTTTTAATTCTATGGGAAGGTTTTTGAGATATCGGCAATTTACCGTTATTTGGCCAATTGCTCCACCTAATCCTGTATACCTCTTTAACGCAGTGAGCTATCTTCTTTGGAGTGACACCATACGAAAGAAAATTAAATTTCCTTTTCATGGCTGCTATAACATTTTTCCCTAACTCTTATAGTCTCTGAAATATTAACGATTCAATTTGATTTTTTTCGATTTTTTACGATTTTTTGAAGAAAAAATTGACTTTGTCAGGCAATATCTTTAAAACCAATGTTTTCACCTTCGGTTTTACTCCTTTACGCGAAGCTCCATTCTATTGGGAAAAAGATAAGCTATCAACGAAGAAAATCCATGGTAAAATGGAAAAGTTATAGGCGATCAAGTAAATACACCCAAGTCGCGCAATGCCTCTGCACGGGTATATTCTATGCATATTATACCAATACCTACACATCTGCAGTATCAGCACATTGGCAGCGCAGTAGGTAACAGCGCATTTACGGGTATAACATGCATAGAATATACCCGTGCAGAGGCATTGCGCGACCTGGCTGTATTTACTTGATCGCCTATAACTTTTCCATTTTACCATGGATTTTCTTCGTTGATAGCTTATCTTTTTCCCAATAGAATGGAGCTTCACGTAAAGGAGTAAAACCGAAGGTGAAAACATTGGTTTTAAAGATATTGCCTGACAAAGTCAATTTTTTCTTCAAAAAATCGTAAAAAATCGAAAAAATTCAAATTGAATCGTTAATATTTCAGAGACTATAAGAGTTAGGGAAAAATGTTATAGCAGCCATGAAAAGGAAATTTAATTTTCTTTCGTTTGGTGTCACTCCAAGGAAGATAGCTTACTGCGTTAAAGAGGTATAAAGGATTAAGTGGAGCAATTAGCCAAATAACGGTAAATTGCCGATATCTCAAAAACCTTCCCATAGAATTAAAAATGAACCCGATTTTCGGAATCAGCGACCGATTTTACATATAAATAGGATGGTCGCGTTCAGAGTATTTTTTGGCTGTAGAGCAGTGTTATTGGTGCAGTAACAGTAAACAGCTGAACAGCGATCACAGCCCAATAAAGGTGGCCATAGCAAAAAAATCCAACAATGCCTCGGATGAGACCACCTCTTTTTATTGACGACCATGGCAAACGTTTAAAGAACTATGATTTGAGGGTATGCACCTGGAACGTCCGGACCCTTAATTGGGTCAGCTGGTTAATGTCCTCGGAAGAGTGAAAGCTGACATCACCGCCATACAAGAGATGCGTTGGAAGGGGCAAGGCAAGAAGAAATGCGGGCCTTGCGCTATATATTACAGTGGCCATGCTGAGGAGCGTATATTTGGTGTTGGTTTTGTGGTGGGAAAGAGACTCAGCCGCCGAGTACTGTCGTTCACGCTAGTGAACGAGCGACTAGCCACCATCCACATCAAAGCGAGATTTTTTAACATATCTCTCATCTGCGCCCACGCCCCGACGGAAGAGAAGGACGATGCGATCAAAGACACTTTCTATGAGCAGCTAGAGCATGCCTATGACCGCTGCCCCCGTCACGACATTGAGATTGTGCTTGGCGATTTTAATGCCAGGGTGGGTAAGGAAGGTATCTTTGGCAGCACAGTCAGAAAATTCAGTCTCCACGACGTAACCAGTCCCAATGGGACGAGGCTGATCGACTTCGCCGGGTCACTAAACATGGTCATTAGCAGTACCAGATTCCAGCACAAAAAAATACACCAAGCCACATGGCTGTCCCCTGATCGAAAAACGCGAAATCAAATTGATCACGTCATGATCGACGGCAGACAAAGCTCCAGCATCCTAGATGTGCGCACAATCCGTGGTCCCAATGTCGACTCCGACCACTATCTTGTAGCAGCCAAGGTACGCACCCGCCTCTGTGCAGCAAAGAATGTGCCAACAGGACAGCAAGGAAAGTTTGAAGTCGAACGGCTGCAGATGACGCAGACAGCCAATGAATACACCACTCGGCTCTCACTCCTGCTCTCTGAGAGCAATCCTTCACCAAACGATGTATCTGAGGAATGGGAACACACTCGTTCACTTCGTATCGCCGCTGAGGAATCTATAGGATACAAGCGAGCCCGCAAAAATACCTGGTACGACAAGGAATGTCGCGATGCCTCGGAAAGAAAGAACGCCGCCTACAGGGCTACATTGTGTGCGGGCGCAACGCGAAGCGTATGGGAGCGTTATCGAACGGCGAGGAAGGAAGAGAGGCGCCTTTTTCGAAAGAAGGCGCGAGTGTGAAGAGCTTGAGATGATGGCGGGTAGGAACGATGCTCGAAAATTCTATCAAAAAATCAGGCGGATGACTGAAGGTTTCAAGACCGGGGCATATTCCTGCCGGAATGATAACGGCGAACTGGTAACTGATGTGCAGAGCATACTTAAGTTGTGGAGGGATCACTTCTCCTCCTTGCTAAATAATGGCAACAGTGAAATTGCTGAAGGAGAAGATTTACGACCCGAATCCCCAATAGCAGATAATGGTAGACATGTTCCACCACCCGACCATGACGAAGTGCGAATAGCAGTATCTCGGCTTAAGAATAATAAAGCGCCTTGCACTGACGGCTTGCCAGCCGAGCTATTCAAACATGGTGGCGAAGAGTTGATAAGGAGCATGCATCAACTCCTATGCAGAATATGGTCGGACGAGCGCATGCCCGACGATTGGAACTTAAGTGTGCTCTGCCCAATCCACAAAAAAAGGAGACTCCACAATACGCGCCAATTATCGTGGGACAAGCCTCCTGAATATCGCATATAAGGTCTTAGCAAGTGTATTGTGCGAAAGGCTGAAGCCCATCATCAACAATCTGATTGGACCTTATCAGTGTGGCTTCAGACCTGGTAAATCTACCATCGACCAGATCTTCACAATACGCCAAATACTTGAAAAAACCCATGAAAAAGGAACCGACACACACCATCTCTTTGTCGATTTCAAAGCCGCTTTTGATAGCACGAATAGGAATTGCCTATATGCCGCAATGTCTGAATTTGGTTTCCTTGCAAAAATTATACGGCTATGCCAAATGACGTTGAATAACACCACCAGCTCCGTTAGAATTGGGAAGGACCTCTCCGAACCGTTCGAGACCAAACGAGGTTTCAGACAAGGTGACTCTCTTTCGTGTGACTTCTTCAATTTGATGCTGGAAAAGATAATACGAGCTGCAGAACTTAACCATACAGGAAGCATTTTATACCACAAGAGTGTACAACTGCTGGCGTATGCCGATGATATCGACATCATTGGCACTAACACTCGCGCCGTATGTTCTGCCTTCTCCAAGCTGGATAAAGAGGCTAAGAAAATGGGTTTGGCGGTTAACGAGGACAAGGCGAAGTACCTCCTGTCATCACACAAAGAAACAGCACGCCTTGGCAGCCACGTCAATGTTGATAGCTACAAATTCGAAACTGTTAAGGACTTCGTCTATTTCGGAACCAGCATTAACACCAAGAATGATGTCAGCACGGAGGTCCAACGAAGAATCACGCTTGCCAATAAATGCTACTTCGGACTAAGTAGGCAACTGAAAAGTAAAGTCCTCTCTCGACAAACAAAAATAACACTCTACCGGACGCTCATCGTTCCAGTCCTCATGTACGGCACTGAAGCATGGACAATTTCAAAATCAGATGAGATGGCACTTGGAGTATTCGAGAGAAAAGATTCGTAAGATTTATGGACCTTTGCGCGTTGGCGTGGGCGAGTATCGACGGAGATTTAACGATGAGCTGTACGAGCTTTACACAGACATCGATATTGTTCAGCGAATAAAGATCCAGCGGCTGCGTTGGACAGGTCATGTCGTGAGAATGGACGAAGGCGCTCCGGCCAAGAAAGCATTTCTATCGAAACCCGCTGAACGCAAAAGAAAAGGGAGACCTCCACTGCGTTGGGAAAATCAGGTGGACAGCGATGCTGCCTCCCTAGGTGTTCCCAAGTGGCGCCATGCTGCACGCAACAGAAGCAATTGGCGCGCTCTGTTGGACTCGGCCAGAATCGTCTAGACGGTTAAGCGCCAATCAAGAAGAAGAAGATAGCAATAGAGTCGCTCTTCTTCTTTCGGTTTTATGGATTGCGAAATTATCATATTTTGTATTTATGCTAATTGCGCGTTCTCTCTTGATTGCTGCGACCATATTATTATTGGGTCATGACAGTGAACAACTGAAACAAACATTCGATTTGCTGATTAGCGTTACGGCTCAAAACCAAATTCATTTGGTTGTTACCGATAGCGTTACGACTAGCGATACGGTTATCGAATCAATAATCAAATACATTGTTTCCCATAAGGTTGGTTGATCAGCTGTTTTATAACGATACTGTTACTGCATAACTAATTTAAGCTTTAACGAGGAAATCAATTCAGGCGACCTGGAAACGTTAGACGCATTGATCGAGGAGACAAAACAAAAAACGAAGGAACAACTTGTTGCGGTCGTACATAAGTAACGGACAGTGTAGGACACGCTTAAAAAAGAGTGTCTTGTTAATTCAGTCAATGACAGCTGGGCTGACATCTGTCAAATGTCACAGCTATGGAAGGCCTCGTTTATAGAACTTCCGCAGCAAATTTTCTTTTTTCCACGGCAGCGAGCAAGGCAGCACACTTTGGTGAGTTCAACAACAAAGAAATAGGAACTTAAGGTGGGTAATGTGAAAGCATGTGGAATATGATGGATCTAACATTTGGGCCACCATCATTTAAGTTACAGATTTTCCAGTGTGACAATTGGAATGGAAATTTCATCTCAAACGTTTCTATGAATATATGTAGGTTTTTGCTGACGGCATTGCATCTCAGCGGCATACTAGCAATCAACATGGAATTGGAGCGTTGACGTCTTATTCACTTAGTATTGACCGCAGGCGAGAAGTGAAAAATCCCTATCACTGTCAGCGGGAAAACATTGCCTTATCAACAAAAATCAGGGAATTCGCGGCACAACCAAATTTACACAGACACGGACTAAACCCCAACTTGACACTGGAGGAGTGACAGAAAAGGTATAGTGCGTCTAGGATACGCATATTTGTAGAGGAGGGGTATGGTAGCGAGTCAAACCCGAAATTGACTAGAAAATACATTAAGGCATTACGAATTAGACAGGGCGCAAAGGAAGGCGGGAAGCCAGAGTACTTGCGGAGGCAGTAATCAGAGATGAAGCGGATCGAAGGCCATACGCCGACGTTGAGATTGAAGGGACTAAAGTGCGGGGATTGCTGGACAGCGGGGCTTCCGTCAGCTGTTTGGGATCTGGTTCAAGCGTTTGGACTGAGAGACTAAGGGACAAGTTTCGGACGAAAACGAGCAACGTGAGGACGGCGGATTGCAGGTCGCAAGCCATTGTTGGAAAACAGGAAGCAGGAGTGCCCTGCAGAGGCAAAACAAAGCAGATGACATTTTATCTGGTTCCAAATCTGACCCAGGAGCTCTTTCTAGGAATAGACTTCTGGGAGGCGTTTGGACTCGCCCCAGAGGAAGTTTCCCAGATAGAGCCGAAGAACGAAAGCCAGACAGACCTGACACCAGCAGACACGCGACGACTAGAAAGTGTGAAGAAGCTATTTCCCTCCTCCGTAGAATGTGGCTTGGGTAAGACACATGTAATGGAGCATGTTATCGAGGTATATGACGACACGGTCCCGGTCAAACAGAGACACTACCCTATGTCTCCAGTAAAACAAAGATATGCATATGAAGAGATCGATAGGATGTTGAAGCTCGATGTAACAGAAGAGAGCAATAGCACTTGGAGCTTACCTATCGTACTCGTGGAAAAGCCTGGCAAAAGAGATTATGTGACGACATGCGCAAACTAAACGAGCGTACTAAAAAGGACGCGTATCTGACTAAGAACGTGGAAGGGATCCTGTCGCGCTTGAGAGAAACTTTCTTGATATCGGGCATCGACCTGGAGGACGCGTTTTGGCAAATCCCTCTGGAGGCGTGCTCAAGGGAGAAAACCGCGTTCACCATGCCTGGTCGACCCTTATACAATTTATAGTCATGCCGTTCGGCTTGTGTAATTCCAGCCAGCGACTATGTCGACTCATGGATAAAATAATACCTAAGCGTCTACGAGAAAACGTCTTTATATAAATTGTTGACCTATTGATTTGTTCATCCGACTTTGATTCCCATTTAGAGCACCTTGCGGAGGTAGCTGAGTGTTTGGCGGGAGCAGGGCTAACCATCAACATTGAAAAGTCTAAATTTTGTCAGAAGGGAATTAAATACCTTGGTTATATCGTTGGACAGGGACAGTTGAGGACAGATCCTTCGAAAGTGTAAGCGATGTTGGATTTCTCTGTACCATCTACAGTGAAACAACTTAGACGCTTCCTTGGGACGTGCGGTTGGTACCGACGTTTTATACCAAACTTTGCCACCACAACAGCTCCAATTCTTCTTCTGTCTTCTTTGTCTAAAGAAATCGAATTCAATTTTTAATTGTTGGGGTAAGTGGAAAAAAATTCAACAACTATTTACAGCGAAGGTTGAGTGTATAGCTATTTCACGAAAAACCATTTTCGATCATCAGCACTCTTTTCGGAAGTGGTTGCACCGGGGATTGAACCCGAGTCCATTCCAACTTCAGCCGCAATGACCCAACGGATAAACACACTCGGCCATTGAGACTCTGTGCAAGCTGTTGGATTTTCCCCACTTTTGCCTGTTTCATTTTCAACATTAACGTTAGTGTGTATATGCTTTTTTGCATATATTCTCCACAAACGTGCTGAATTTTTGTTGTAGGCAGTTCGCAATGAACATTGTTGTTGGTATTTATTTTATGTATATACCAAACAACGTTAACAATTTTACTTGAAAGAGTTTTTAGTGCTTAGCACGAAATTTTTATTTTTAATTCAATTTTTAATTGTTGGGGTAAGTGGAAAAAAATTCAACAACTATTTACAGCGAAGGTTGAGTGTATAGCTATTTCACGAAAAACCATTTTCGATCATCAGCACTCTTTTCGGAAGTGGTTGCACCGGGGATTGAACCCGAGTCCATTCCAACTTCAGCCGCAATGACCCAACGGATAAACACACTCGGCCATTGAGACTCTGTGCAAGTTGTTGGATTTTCGCCACTTTTGCCTTTTTCATTTTCAACATTAACGTTAGTGTGTATATGCTTTTTTGCATATATTCTCCACAAACGTGCTGAATTTTTGTTGTAGGCAGTTCGCAATGAACATTGTTGTTGGTATTTATTTTATGTATATACCAAACAACGTTAACAATTTTACTTGAAAGAGTTTTTAGTGCTTAGCACGAAATTTTTATTTTTAATCCAATTTTTAATTGTTGGGGTAAGTGGAAAAAAATTCAACAACTATTTACAGCGAAGGTTGAGTGTATAGCTATTTCACGAAAAACCATTTTCGATCATCAGCACTCTTTTCGGAAGTGGTTGCACCGGGGATTGAACCCGAGTCCATTCCAACTTCAGCCGCAATGACCCAACGGATAAACACACTCGGCCATTGAGACTCTGTGCAAGCTGTTGGATTTTCCCCACTTTTGCCTTTTTCATTTTCAACATTAACGTTAGTGTGTATTTGCTTTTTTGCATATATTCTCCACAAACGTGCTGAATTTTTGTTGTAGGCAGTTCGCAATGAACATTGTTGTTGGTATTTATTTTATGTATATACCAAACAACGTTAACAATTTTACTTGAAAGAGTTTTTAGTGCTTAGCACGAAATTTTTATTTTTAATTCAATTTTTAATTGTTGGGGTAAGTGGAAAAAAATTCAACAACTATTTACAGCGAAGGTTGAGTGTATAGCTATTTCACGAAAAACCATTTTCGATCATCAGCACTCTTTTCGGAAGTGGTTGCACCGGGGATTGAACCCGAGTCCATTCCAACTTCAGCCGCAATGACCCAACGGATAAACACACTCGGCCATTGAGACTCTGTGCAAGCTGTTGGATTTTCCCCACTTTTGCCTTTTTCATTTTCAACATTAACGTTAGTGTGTATATGCTTTTTTGCATATATTCTCCACAAACGTGCTGAATTTTTGTTGTAGGCAGTTCGCAATGAACATTGTTGTTGGTATTTATTTTATGTATATACCAAACAACGTTAACAATTTTACTTGAAAGAGTTTTTAGTGCTTAGCACGAAATTTTTATTTTTAATTCAATTTTTAATTGTTGGGGTAAGTGGAAAAAAATTCAACAACTATTTACAGCGAAGGTTGAGTGTATAGCTATTTCACGAAAAACCATTTTCGATCATCAGCACTCTTTTCGGAAGTGGTTGCACCGGGGATTGAAGCCGAGTCCATTCCAACTTCAGCCGCAATGACCCAACGGATAAACACACTCGGCCATTGAGACTCTGTGCAAGCTGTTGGATTTTCCCCACTTTTGCCTTTTTCATTTTCAACATTAACGTTAGTGTGTATATGCTTTTTTGCATATATTCTCCACAAACGTGCTGAATTTTTGTTGTAGGCAGTTCGCAATGAACATTGTTGTTGGTATTTATTTTATGTATATACCAAACAACGTTAACAATTTTACTTGAAAGAGTTTTTAGTGCTTAGCACGAAATTTTTATTTTTAATTCAATTTTTAATTGTTGGGGTAAGTGGAAAAAAATTCAACAACTATTTACAGCGAAGGTTGAGTGTATAGCTATTTCAGGAAAAACCATTTTCGATCATCAGCACTCTTTTCGGAAGTGGTTGCACCGGGGATTGAACCCGAGTCCATTCCAACTTCAGCCGCAATGACCCAACGGATAAACACACTCGGCCATTGAGACTCTGTGCAAGCTGTTGGATTTTCCCCACTTTTGCCTTTTTCATTTTCAACATTAACGTTAGTGTGTATATGCTTTTTTGCATATATTCTCCACAAACGTGCTGAATTTTTGTTGTAGGCAGTTCGCAATGAACATTGTTGTTGGTATTTATTTTATGTATATACCAAACAACGTTAACAATTTTACTTGAAAGAGTTTTTAGTGCTTAGCACGAAATTTTTATTTTTAATTCAATTTTTAATTGTTGGGGTAAGTGGAAAAAAATTCAACAACTATTTACAGCGAAGGTTGAGTGTATAGCTATTTCACGAAAAACCATTTTCGATCATCAGCACTCTTTTCGGAAGTGGTTGCACCGGGGATTGAACCCGAGTCCATTCCAACTTCAGCCGCAATGACCCAACGGATAACAACAAAAATTCAGCACGTTTGTGGAGAATATATGCAAAAAAGCATATACACACTAACGTTAATGTTGAAAATGAAAAAGGCAAAAGTGGGGAAAATCCAACAGCTTGCACAGAGTCTCAATGGCCGAGTGTGTTTATCCGTTGGGTCATTGCGGCTGAAGTTGGAATGGACTCGGGTTCAATCTCCGGTGCAACCACTTCCGAAAAGAGTGCTGATGATCGAAAATGGTTTTTCGTGAAATAGCTATACACTCAACCTTCGCTGTAAATAGTTGTTGAATTTTTTTCCACTTACCCCAACAATTAAAAATTGAATTAAAAATAAAAATTTCATGCTAAGCACTAAAAACTCTTTCATCGAATTCATTTTTCATGACACAAGAGGCCACGGAGGCGTCCGAGGTGTTGAAACAGGCACTAGTATCCGCGGACGTTCTGGTAAATCCAGACTTCGAAAGGCGTTTTTACATCCAATGTGATGCTTCAACTCAGGGCATCGGAAGCGTGTTGTTTCAAATAGAAAATGAGGGGAGTGAAAGGCCAATCGCCTTTATGTCGAAAAAGCTAAACTCTGCACGGAGAAACTACACCGTTACGGAGATGGAATGTCTGGCAGCGGTGGTTAGCGTCCACAAATTTCGTGCATATATCGACGGGCTCCCATTTACGATAATAACAGATCATATGATCCTGAAGTGGCTCATGAAACAAAAGGATTTATCAGGTCGCCTAGCGCGCTGGAGTCTGAAGCTGCAGGCGTTTTACTTCGAGATCGAGCATCGGAAGGGGGTGCAGAATATAGTACCAGACGCGCTCAGACGCATGTATATAGAAGAATTGGAGCAGGACCCTCAGCGGAGGGTGCTAGACTTTTCCTCGCCGGAGTTTGCATCGGAGGCGTATGAGGATATAAGGCGAAAAGTTAGGGAGCAAGGCGACAGGCTGCAGACCTGAAAATAAACGATGGAGTGCTGTACAAGAGAGTTTTCCCCAGGCGGTCAGGGGACCTTGAAGAGCAGTGTTGGAGAATTTGGGTACCAGAGGGCCTTAGACCCTTAGTGCAGGAGGCGCATTGCGATAAGTCCGCGGGACAAGGTGGGATAAGCAAAACTCTGTACATGTGCTAAGGACATGGTACTATTCGCCAGGCATGGTCACCGATGTGAAAAGATTTGTCACAGAGTGTGAGCGGTGCAAGCGTTCCAAAGCACCGAACGTAGTGTCGCGTCCACCAATGCAGGACAGATTTGACACGGAGAGAATATTCCAAAGGATATATATTGATTTTTGTGGGCCGTATCTACGGATGCGGTCGGGAAACGCTTATATCTTCGTTGTATTTGACCATTTGTCCAAGTCTGTGCTGTTCCAGGCGATGAGAAACGCCACCGCGCAGGAACTCATCAAATTTCTGGAGGCCGATGTGTTTCACGTTTTTGGTGTGCCTGAGTTTTTGCACTCCGACAATGGACAGCAATTCACTTCGGAGTGTTTTGCAAAGTTTCTGGGTAATTATAGAGTAAAGCATATCAGGACAGGTCTGTATGCCCCTAAGGCAAATGCATCGGAGCGCGTGAACCGCTCCTTGCTGGCAGTGATACGCACATATATAGCAGGAGAAGACCAACGAGAATGGGATCAGCTAGTGACAGAAGCGGCGTTTGCCCTGCGAAGCGCTATACATGAGGCAATCGGTATGGAGCCGCACACGGCGGTTTTCAGCCAGCCCATTATTCAACATGGGTCAACTTACGAGGTCCTGCGTAGGTTAGATTCGTTACAAGAGGGAAATATGAAATTGCTCTCGGGTACAGATCGACTTGTTCTGCTCAGAGACAAACTTATGCGAGGTCTCTCCGAAGCGAAAAAACTTTAAACTCAGCGATGCAGCCAATCATTACAATCCAAAGCTGGCACCGAAATATAATAAATCTGTAATTCTGGGAAGAAAGGCAAATTCGTTGTACGAAGTGAGAGACTCCAGCGGACGCCTAGTGGGTGTATATCATGCAAAGGACCTGTGTGTTTGAGAAGCACATGAGATAGGCGTTCAGAAGCGTGCAGGACACGCTTAAGACGAAGTGTCTTGTAAACTCAGTCAATGACAGCTGGGCTTTCATCTCTCAAATTTCACAGCTATGGCCTGCCACAATCGTGTTATAGCACAATCGTGCCAACTCAGTGAGTCAACTCTTTTTAGTGAGTCAGTGCTTATGTGTCAACTCCCAAAAAATCGTGTCATTACTCACCCCTAAGCCGCGCGTGTGGTTGTTCGCTGCCATAGCGAATGTAACGATCTAAGCGATATGATGTGACATATTTGTCGATAGCTCGATTATTTCTATAGGGTTCGTATCGCTAAATTGTTAAATAAAGGTATTTATTTACTTCTTAATTCACACCGCTTTATTTCACGACTAAAAAGTCTACACTTGTTTTACTTGACTTGATGTTAACACTTCTACGGTTAAGTTACGACTGACTGCGGAGCGCCTGCTCGCAGCTTTATATAGTCTGCCAAACGTAATCTGGAAAATTCTGGCAACACTGGAACACTAACCGGATTCTAGCTTTCGCTATCGCCAAAACTCCATCGCTAAAATTCGCCAAATTGATTTTAGCAACTTTTAGCGATTTTTTTCGTTTCTATCATAAAAATGCGTGAAAACAAACCGCTAAAAATTGCCTAATTTAGTACATTTTTAGCGGATTTTAGCCATGAACACAATGAACTCGGATAAAAGGAATGAACACTTTTTGACAGCTCAGTTGGCTAAAATTGCGATTCCGATATATTAGCTATCGCCAAAATCGCCACTATAAGCCAAAACCACAGCTGAAATTTATTGATATTTTTAACGATAAACCAAAAATAAATTTGTTTATGTTGAAATTTTCATTTTAAAAGCAAAAAAAATTTAACAAAATTCAGACTGCTTCAACAAAAATCAAAAAAATTATCAAAATTTGTTTCGTTTCGATAATTGCCGAAACAAAATTTGTTTAAAAATATTGTTTCAGCTGCAAACAAAAAATTGATTACCAAAATAATTTTGTTTCCTGTGCCTATAAAAAAAAACTGAAAACCTATCATATAAATATGTATTCATACATACATATGTACATACATATGTATGTATATCTTAGCAACAAACAAACAAACATAAACAAAACGAAATCCTTTTTGTTATTTTGTTTTGATATCAAATTAGCAAAATTAATTGTGATACAATTTTATTGATAATTTGGAATCGGAAATATTTTGGTTTTGATAAGCAGCAAAGCAATATAAATTTTTAATATTTTTGTTATATGTTTATTGAAACAAATTTGTTTTGTTTATTTTGTTGAGCAGCCTTGGCCAAAACTTCTCCAAAATTAGAGACGCGAAAATTTTGTTGCCAAAAAGATTATTTAAGTTGAAAATGTAAAAAACATTTTAATTTTCTTTTTAAAACACTTCATCGCATTAATAATATTCATAATTATGGGAAAAATGGAGAATTTTAATTTAAATAAATAATAGCTTAAAAAAACTAAAAACACGCTTTAATCTTAAAAATCGTACTAAAAATTGAGAAATAATTTATGTAACAATTATCTTATACTCATGGATTTTGATAGTACGTTTGCTAATTTCAAACTTAATTTATTCAAAATTTTTAATTAAGCATTTTCTTGTAGTCTGTAAGAATTTAAATGTTCAGTAGACTTTAAGTAAATAATAAAAAAAATAATAATAATAAAAAATGATGAACGAAAATATAAGTATTTAAGGAAAAGTCTCGGGTGCTCAGTATGTCAAAAAATATTTAAAATCAGTGTTTTTTTTACTAACTATTTTTATTTTGACTTTTTTGAGATTTCATATATCGTACTCTTTAACTTCGCAACTAGGTATATTTTTGTACTAGTTGTGCGAATCGAATATTGGCATGTTCAAATATTATTGAGCACCCCACGCTTTTCCTTAAATGCTTATATTTTCGTTCATAATTTTGTTTCTAATTAAATTATTTCTCAATTTTTAGTTCTTAGTTTTAAGATTAAAGCGTGTTTTTTAGTTTTTTTACGCTATTGTTTATTTTTAACTTTTTAGTAAAATTTTTCATTAAAGGACGTTTTATGCGGACGCAAGAATAAAAGTAACAAGAAAGGAAGCCTAATTTCGAGTGGAATCGAACATTAGATACTCAGCTGTATGCTTTAATTGTTTGTTTGCGTTTGATGGAAACACGGTGCACTTAATATAAAGCGAGTGCTGCATAAAGTGGACGTAGCCACGCCCATTTTCTAAATTTTTATCAGTCATCCAGCTAAGCATGTGAATATTATTCTTTGTGCAAAATTTCATTCCTTTATGACTTTGAGTTATAAAGATGTCACGTTACAAATTCCCAAAGAGTGTTCCAGAAATATCTTTCTTAAAAAGTAGGCGTGGTCATAAACCGATTTCAATAAACTTTTGCGTGGCTATTAACACATGTTATAAAAGTATATAAACCAAGTTTCATCATAATATCTCAATTATTTGCCGAGTTATAGGCTAAGAAATCTCGTATATCCCTTTGTGTAAAAAGAGGCGGTGCCGCGCCCATTTTCCAAAATTTTTCTATTTGCTGTTTCCGGTCTATTGTAGAAATCATACCACAAATTTCAATGAATTATCTTTATATTTGACCAAGATATCGCTTAAAATGTTTTTATTAGGCCACTTTATAATACCCATATATAAAAGTGGGCGTGGTCGTCAACCGATTTCGCTAAAATTTTCAACATGTATTACCACAAGTAATAAAAGTGTACACACCAAGTTTAGTCATTATATATAAATCATTTGTCGAGTTATGGGCTCAGAAATCTCGTATATTCTTGTTTATAAAAAGAGGCGGTGCCACGCCCATTTGCCAAAATTTTTCTGGTTTTCGTTTTATGTCCGCAGTTGGACTCCTGCTATAAAATTTCAATGATATATCTTTATATTTGACAGAGATATCGCTTAAAATGTTTTTATTAGGTCACTTTATAAGACCCATATATAAAAGTGGGCATGGCCCTCAACCGATTTCGGAAATTTTTCGTCCAAATATTTGACTAATGCCTGGTTTTCACTAGGTCATATATGACGTCAAATATGGTCAAACAAATGAAAACGGGTTGGCATATTGTGTCAAATGCGTTTGCAGTCAGTTTTGGCCACTCGCTGTCATATAAAATGACAGCCATATGAAAACACTCAAATTGTAGTTTGCCAGCGCATTGGGCAACATTTGACACGCAAAATTCATTTGCCAGCGTGTTGGCAAACTTGTTTCGTTTGTCAAGCTCACAGCTGATTCGCAGGGCCACGGAGCGTGTCAAGGACCGAAGAGCTAAGGAGCTATGGCTTTTTCACGGAGCGGAGCTGGAGCTAAAATTATAGGTAGAAGCTGGTCTTCATCTAAAGTGATAAAGTAATAAATTTTTAAAGTTTATCAGTTTATCCGCATTTTACATGAAACCACCTTGGTAAATAATTGTTTAAACTCTTGTCAGTGTCAACTTGATTAATAAATAAAAAAATCCAATAAAATAAGCAAAAAAAAAATGCCGAAGGAAACCACAATTTCTTCTTTTAAATTGAAAAAGTAAAACTGACAATGTGTCAGACTTGAGTTTTACCGAAATTTATAAATTTACGCAACAAAATCGTTCGGTAAAGTGATAAACTTTGCTTAAATATATTTTCATACAAATTTTGACAGATAATTTATTACAATTAATATTTTATCACTTTACCGCATTTACCAGCAGTTTACCACTTTAGATGAAGACCCTTAATATTTTATTGGAATTCATAAAAAAATCTAAATGAGCAAAAAATGTTTCAATGCATATAAAAAATTTGTAGATGTATTGAGCTTTGTACTTTCAATACGAGAGCGTTTAGCTATAGAGAATAAAGGTAGGTTTAAAACCGAAGATGGTTTTAAAGCGATCCTAGATTATGCCAAATAGTATCGAGTTTACCTTTATCTCAGGTAAGCGTTGAGCGTCTCTTTTCATCATTAAAAATTGTCGTATCTGATTTAAAACAGTCTTGTCGATTTGAAGCTGAGCCAATATATAAAAAGTCTGAGCGAGAACGGAGCCCTATGCAAAAAAAGGATGGGAGCTAATGCCTATATGACACTACGTTTTTTTCTTGTTTTTTTTTTGGTGTGGAAAATCCACCGAACGTCAAAATTCAAAAACAATTCTTCTGTAGGTTGAAAAGAGACAAAAACTCCCTCAAAAACAATTTGATTGACATTAAACTTCAAACTAAATGAAAATAATATTTATTTCAAGAATTAATTTTTTTTGGAAATTTGAATTTAAATCACTGAAATAAAAGTTATGAAACTCAGATGGCAGAGTAGCTGTGTATTCCATGTTATAAAGAGAAGCCAGTGCGCAGTATACTTTTTCTTCCGGACTTCTTCTTTCCCCTTACGGCCAAAGCAGAAGCTTATAAGAGGCAAATTTAAAATTTGTATTTCCATATATTTTTTATTTTATATATAATTTATTTTATAGTTGTCAAATTGAAACAATTGTCAGAAAAACCTGCCGAATGCAAAAAAACCTACGGAAATACAAGGTGGCTCGTTGGTTTTTAACCGCCTATTTCGTTTGGTTTTTTCAATATAGCTTGCTCGCTTGCGCCAACGCAAAACTGTATTTGACCATCTCCTTCACTCAAAAAAACCTTGTAGAATACCGGAAAAAAACGTAGTGTCATATGGGCATAAGAGCAGCAAAAAATTTTGGAAGCGGAGCAAACGAAAAAATGCTTTGCACCGGGGCCCTGGTTTGTCGAGCGCACAGCTGATTGTGATTGTGCGAGTATTATAAATTTATTTATTTATTTTGTTAATAGTATTTTAATATTAGAAAATGGAAGAGTTATTAGTAAACGATTTCCAAGTTTTTGTGCAACCTAGAAATACCACCACCACAAGAAAACCACGGGTGCGAAAACTGACCTTGCTGTCCGGCTGTCAAAAGCTTTTACTTCACGTTTGACATGAGAGATGAAAACGGACTGTCAATCAACTGACACCAAAATTTGACGGCAATCTTTGACCCACACTGCTCTATCGACTTCATGTCAGTTTTTGAAACGTAATGAAAACACATTTGACTCAAAATGACATATTGTCATCTAGGACAGTGATTTGACGTCAGTGAATTTGACCTAATGAAAACCAGGCTTAAGTAAGTATATCACGCGTACCAAATTTCATCGATATATCTTCAACGGTTTCTGATTTATGACTCATAAAACTTTAAATGTTTGCCCCTTAATAAGTGGGCGTGGCACCGCCCATTTTCAAAAATTTTTGTGTTTTTTGTTTTATGTCCATAGTTGGACTCATGCGCCAAAATTTCAATGATAGATCTTTATATTTGACAGAGATATGGCTTAAAATGTTTTTATTAGGTCACTTTATAATACAAATATATAAAAGTGGGCGTGGCCGTCAACCGATTTTAACTATTTTCCGTCCAAACGTTTGCCTAAGTAAGTAAATCACGCGTACCAAATTTTGTCGATATATCTTCAATGGTTTCTGAGTTATGACATATAAAACTTGCAAGGTTTGACCCTTAATAAGTGGGCGTGGCACCGCCCATTTTCCAAAATGTCATCAAATTTCTTCCTAGGGGCCTGAGCCCAGCACGTGGGTAAAATTTCATCGCTCCAGCTATATTAGTGACTGAGATACCAAATTTCCGATTTTTTCTATATAGGAAAAGTGGGCGTGGTCATGGTCCGATTTCGCCCATTTTCAATACCAACCGTCCCAGTCTCGATACCAACTTGCATTTCAAATTTCATCAAAATATCTCAATTTTTGCGCGAGTTAGAGTGTTTACAGACGGACGGACAGACGGACGAGCGGACGGACATGGCTCAATCGATTTCTCTTTTCACCCTGATCATTTTGATATATATAAGTCTATATCTATCTCGATTATTTCACTCTGTTACAATCCACCGTTATGTGATTAAAACTATAATACTCTGTGTACTAGTACAGCTGAGTATAAAAAGAAGTCTGATGAAGGAATGTGGTGATCTCCGAAATAGATCCACATACATATGTATTTATGACTTCTACCAAAAATATTAATTTTTCACATACATTTTTTCTTTACAAAAAAAAAACATTGGTCATAAGAGCTCAAAAATTAAGCCTAAACGAAAAAATATCAACTAGTATGCAGGGCCGTAGCTAGACTTAAATTTAAGGTAGGGCAGAGTTGGTTTAAGGTAGGGCGGAAGTAAATAATGTATCACAATTAATCTGACATCGAAGCGTGGCTTCCAAAATCAATCAGCATGTATATCGCTTTTCTCTAGGTCAGTGACGTACATTTAATACCTATTTGTTGACACATAATTATTGTGACAGTATATAAGCAATACTCATTGAGAATAAGCCAACAACATGGTTCAGCTTCCAGATTAAAGCTTAAATTAGTTATGCATTAACTTTATTTCCATAATAGTAACAGTATCGGTATTAATTTGGTCGATTATTGGTGCAGTAACAGTAAACAGCTGAACAGTGATCATAGCCCAATAAAGGTGACCATAGCAATAGAGTCGCTCTTCTTCTTTTGGTTTTTTAGGTTGCGAAATTATCATATTTTGTATTAATGCTAATTGCGTGTTCTCTTTTGATTGCTACGACCATATTATTATTGGGTTATGACAGTGAACAACTGAAACAAACAATCGATCAGCTGGTTAGCGTTACGGCTGAAAACCAAAATTCATTTGGTTGTTACCGATAGCGTTACTGACTAGCGAATCACTAATCAAATACATTGTTTCCCATAAGGTTGGTTGATCAGCTGTTTTATAACGATACTGTTACTGCATAACTAATTTGAGCTTTAGATGTGGAGATCCACGTCTAAGTGCGAGTGAGTACTGGGTGGGCGATACGAGTAAATAGATACGACCAAAAGTACCATTTAAGTTTATTGTTTATGCAAACTTATTCTAATAGTAAAAATAGTAAAAGCATTCAAAACAGCTGAATTCTGCGGTTCGCCATGTTATTAAAAATGCGAAGAACTTCGTTCAGATTAACCGATTTTGTTCTCTTTTTCTCAAAGGAGAGAAATACCATACCAGCCATTCTCTCGTGACCCATTGACAGCCTTTGAGGTCTATTGATTGCAGTTAGTGTGGAAAAGGTTGATTCGCACACTGCAGTACTACATCCTATGGTCGCTATAGATGCAAAAAGTTCATATGTGTCTTTAAACGCCTCTCGTTGCTTGTACAAAACTTACAGTGTATCTTCCATTATTCTACGTTACGACTCAATTTTTGACATGCATGTGAATAGAAATATAATTAATGAAAGATAGCGACCAACCGCCAAGTAAGCGAGAGACTAAATTAAAGCCGAAAATATTATTAAAAAATTAAATGCAACAGAAAATTTCAGTTTTTTAATTTTTAATTTTAATTTAATTTCCTTCGATTATTCCATACCTAAGAGAGCTATGATCTTTAAATTTGGTATGTGATCTTTAAAATTGGTATGTGGCTCGCCTGCAGGTATGCACGCAAGTCAAGGTGAGAAAAAACTCTCGAAAATGATTAAACGATAAACATAGAAAATTTAGACACCTCATTTTTCCATCGCGTAAAATGTTTTAGATTAGCACACAGCCTTAGAAATCAATTCCGCGCTTTTGGTGTTGTTCGCTCACAGTAAGATTAGTTTTTGTAAGAAAAGTGCCGGAATGAACCATTCCTTTAACCAAACTACAAAAATTCGGTGGTCTTATTTAATTATATCTGTGATGCAGGGTGGATTCTCCATATCATACATTGCAACCACAATAATTTTTTATCCCAAACTATGACAAAAAATTTAATTATAATAATTCATCTCACTTGTTGGCCTTTTTAAGGTAGGGCATTCTAATTTTAAGATAGGGCATTGCCCCACAATGCCCCCCCCCCCTAGCTACGGGCCCGCTAATATGTACTATGTGTATCGAAGCAAAACTATTTCGGTTTTTAATCGGAGATATGCTCTTCTTTATTTGCCTGTGCATATTCACAATGAACATTCAGTGCTCCAAATATTCTCATTGTCCTATAATCACTTCCATATTTTCTTGTATACCAAAAATAGTAAACAATTTCTTGAAAAGAAAAATAGCCAAACACATGTGAATGTTACCAAGAAACCAACAGCGAAAAAATAACATATTTTGGTAATTACCAAGTTCGGCAACCGTGCTATAAGTGCTATAAATAGAATTTGAACAAACAAAAACACAAAACCAGTTCTTGCTTTGCATACGTATGTATGTACATGCGGTTGTTTTCATTATATTTGCAAATACAACAACAATAAAATAGAAAGCTTTTTACTTATTGGTTTGCAGCGTAAGTGAATTGAAATTCATAGAGGCTATTTCGAAGAAAAGTTACTTAAAAGCCTCAATGAAGCATGGAATATAATGGTGAATGTCCCACCATATGATGCCATTGGGCGGAATCTAATGTTGATGTCATGTTTCGAATCCGGTGGAGAATAGAAATAATAGAGGAGAGAACACAATAAAAGTAAAGTGAATGTTTGAAAAATATAATAATTTAGTTAAACGTTGCAACTTTTAGGATGGGATGAAGTTACATACATGCATACATACATACATACATACATGCATACATACATACATACATACATACATACAGGTGAAACTAATAAAAGCGTGTTAAAAAGGATAATAAATGAGCAAAAATACACGCTACTTCCACAAAAATATTTCTGTATATTTGCTTTGGAAGTCGCAAAATTTCAAGGAAACGTTCTTCTGCAATAAAGAATGGAGCTGTGGACTCCCGCAAAAGTTTTCTTCTACTTGTCAAGCGATTTCTTTACTCTCGCTGAGAATATATAGACATGCGACATAAATAATTTCGGAACATACTAATTTTGACCACATATTTTTTATCTCAATACTTATTTAATATAATATTTTGTAATCAATGTAAAATATGGTGGAACCGCGCCAAATATGTATACAAACTTTGACATTTGTCTTCCACTACAACCGCCAAGCAAATCTACAAAGGTAGGCTCAGTGGCGAATTCAGAATCTACTTTTTTTCTTTACAAAGGTAGAGTTAAAGCGAATTCTCATCATAGGCAATAGGGATGGGCGATTTCCAGACGAATTCAGATTTAAACACGTCGAAATATCATTTTGACATTACACTCTACCAATTACAATAACAAAAACATGAGAAATTTCTGATTTCGCCACCGACCTACCTTGTAACTCTGCCTTTACGACGCCTGTGGTGGATAAAGGTATTATAATGTTTGTTGGAGATTTTTGGCGATATGCAATCCAGAATCGCATTGCAGAAAAATCGCCTAAAGTCCGGATAATTTTTGGCGATTGCAATTTTGGCGATTTTTAGCGTTTTGCCGATGGCGAAATCTAGAATCCGGGTACTGGTCTCTGCTCCTAGTTCTGGCAGTTTCCTTTCGAGAAGTGTTCAGTCATTTATTAGTGATGTGAGTTGAACCGATTATATTCGTCACACTGCCCTTCACCTAAGTCTGATCATCCCGATCTGGCACATTACTTGTTCCAAATCCTGCTAGCCTTTCCAGATGAACCACTTTCATTTTATTCCTCGGTCTTCCAATCGTTTGTATGCGAAACACAACATCGTTGAGCCGTTTAATCACTTTGTAGGGCCCTTCCCAAGTACACTGCAATTTTGGGGACAAACCTTTCTTTCGCTGCGGGTTGTATAGCAAAACTAGATCTCCCTCAACAAAACCTGCTGAGTTCATCACCTTGTCGTATCTGGACTTCATCTTGTCACTCATGATCTTTGTTCGCTGTCTCACAAGTTCATGTATTTCTCTCATTTCATCTTCCAGAACGTTGTTAGACTGTCTGGCATTTATTCCCGTATCGGCATTTATCTCAAATTTTAAGTCAGCTGGCAGTCGATGATCACTACCAAAGATTACCTTTGCAGGAGTTTGACCTGTTGTATCCCGTACGGCCGATCGATATGCCATCAGGAACAGAGGAATATGAGTGTCCCAATTTCTCTGCAACTTGTCCAACACTTTTCGTAAATGTTACTCTAATGTTCTGTTAAATCTTTCTACCATGCCGTCTAATTGTGGATGCAACGCAGTTGTTCGAGTTTTCCTAATACCCAGTGTCTTGCACACCTCCTGGAACACAACTGATTCGAAGTTCCTTTCTTGGTCAGAATGTAGCTCTATAGGTGCACCATATCTCGCCACCCAATTGTTGGTAAATACTTCGGCTATAGTTTCTGCCTCTTGATTTGGAATCGGGTACACCTCTGGCCATTTGCTGAAGTAATCCATGACTACCAGAACATATTTGTTTCCAAGTTTGCTAGTAGGCCCAGCTAAATCCATGGCAATTCTCTCAAATGGTCCTCATGAGTTGTATTGTTTCATCAGCCCATGATGATGTCAACCTCTTCGCATTTTCCCAAGATAGCACCTTTGGAGAGTTTGATTGGTGACTTGAGCTCATTAAGTACTCTTACTGGTATCCGTCCATCTTGTTTTGTCATAGCCAGGGTTTTTCCAACAAGTACATTTGATTTCCGATTAGGAAGTCCACACCAATTATGACTTCATCAACAATTTCCGCCACTATGAAGGTGTGTATTACGACAACATTTCCAATTACAACTTCGCATGTAACTTCCCCTAGGACTTGGGTATCCTCGTCTGTTGACGTACGCAATTTTGCTCCATACAATGGCCTTACTTCCTTCTTTACCAAGTCAGATCGAATGATGGAATGAGATGCTCCCGTATTCACAGTCAACATGCGCTCCATTCCGTCCACCAAACCACCAATAGTAACATTACTCGTGCTTCTTCCCAACTGAGAGACAGAGATTATTGGGCATTTCATTGTGGGGACCAGCCCACGCCCCTTTTGGCTGGCCCGCTTTAGTTTAACGACTCAGTTGACTTGTGCGCTTCTTCATACCCATCAGTCTTGCGCCCATCTGCAGTGCTGAACTTACTGGAACTATTGCTGCAGTGACGTGCTATATGTCCTATTTTTCCGCATCTGAAGCATTTCACTGCATTACTTTTCTTTTTCTGCATTTCATTCAACGCCTCCCATATTTTGCTTAGTAAGTCTGGCGTTTCCGATTCCACACGATGAGCCTTGTAAGTAGGCTTGCTCAATAGCGATGCCGTTTCCTGCGTCAAGGCATATAAGACCGTTTCAGCAAAAGTTCCTTTTGGATTTGCATAGGTAGCCCCCTTTTTTTCAATATCTCGTATTCCATTGATGAAGCTTTAAATTTGCATTCTTTCGATGAATTCTTGAGGTGCTCTGGCGTTTGCCAAATGAGCTAGCCTCTCAATCTCAAAAGAAAATTCTTGTAACGTCTCATTTGGTTTCTGGATGCGATTCTGTATTATTTCTGCAGTTGGTCCTTTCAATGCTACGAACAGGGCAGCGACTTCATCCTCCGCACTCCAATTATTTACAACTGCCATTTTCTCAAATTGTAGCTTGAATACTTGAAATGGACCACTTCCGACGGAGGTTTTATCTTCTGTGTAGCAGTTGAAGCGATTGGACGACTTAGTTGAACATACTGAAGACGGGCTTTCAATGCTTTTACATCGTCCGCCGAAATGGCGGACACCTGTGATGAAAGTACTGACTGTTGCAATTCCATTTTGGACATTATCTGTGCCTGTTGATCTTCCATTTTTGCCGATATTTGTGTCAGTACAGCCAATATCGGGTTCATGTCTACGTTTGCTACTGACTGTGGAGCCTCTTCCTTCTGAGCTTCTTCCTTTTGGACCTCTTCCACATCCTCGTTGAAATCAAACTCATTTACATTAATGTTATTTGCTTCCATAGCTTCTTTTAACCTTCCTTGTAGTTCCACTTTATTGCCGGTTGTACTCAGGTTTCTCTCTTCTAACTTAACTTTGCCATTATCCTTGTATCGTTATCCTTGGTCCTGGAATTTATTTAACAATTCCAATTCTGACACCAATTGTTACGTATTTGTCGATAGCTCGATTATTTCTATAGGGTTCGTATCGCTAAATTGTTAAATAAGTCTTTATTTAATGTATTGTGGAACGATTTTCCGTCATCCCTTGTCAAGTTTGGTTGGAGACAAACCGGTTTCGGCTAATATGCGCCATCTTCAGTGTCTTCTTTCGTTCTGAGTTATTTTGTGTAAGTTCGATAGTATTTATAGTAACTAACTTCCGTCGTTTTGTTCAGGTACTTCGTGTTCATGTGATGTGTTCGTGCATTCGTGCGTTCGGGGACGTGTGTGTGTGTGAGTCTGTGTTGTGTGTTTAGGTATGCAAATCCATTTTTTGTCATATTTTCATTATTGTACCCTCATTAACCAGGTAGGTAAAAGTCCGTTATTGTCCGTTTGTGTGTTGTTTTGTTTATGTCGGTTTTAGGTCTTTTGTCCTCTTTCGGGTATAGTAGCTTAAGCGGTTCAAATAATGTATCCGATGCGGTGTTTATTTGTTCATTTATTATTTTACCAACGAATGTTTTTTGTTTGTATATCTCCATATTTTGTAATATGTTAAGTCGTTTTCCTTTATGCTGTATGTGGAGAATTTTAGCTGTTTTTCCTATTTTCATGGGTGTACACTTGTTTTCTGCCATGTGGTTGGCAAAATTTGATTCCACTGTCGTTGATGATTTTCTTATTTTCTTATCGTAATCCCTTATGTGTTCTAGATATCTCGTCTTGATTTGGCGTCCTGTTTGTCCTATGTAACTCTTTTGGCATTCGCAAGTCAATTTGTATACGCCTTGTTTGTCAAAGTGGTCTTCCTTGTTAATGTTGTTTCGTAGAAGTTTTCCCATATTGTTCCTCGTTTTAAATGCTGTATTAATGTTATATTTTTGGAAAACTTTAGCCAACTTGTAAGATGTTGCTCCGGTATATGATAAGACTGCCCATTTCTTCTCTACTTTTTCTTTGGTTTCTGATTTTCTTGAATTTATGTTTTTTTTTTTGTATTTTCGTCACTAAACTTTTTTGATATCCGTTGTTCTCTGCGATTGTGTATATTGTGCTGAGTTCCTTGTTGTAAGCTTCTTTTTCTAACGGAGTTCGTTCAAGTCGTGTTAATAAATGTCTGAAAGCGGCGTTCTTGTGCTATTGAGGATGGTTAGATTTATTGTGTATTATTGTATCTGTTTCTGTGGGTTTTCTGTATATTTCGTAAGTAAATTTGTTAGTCTCTTTGTTTATTCTAATTGTTAGGTCCAGGTAGTTGATTTTTCCATTTTTCTCTGTGTCCATAGTGAATTTTATATTTTTTTGTTGGCTGTTGAGGTGTTCCAAAATTTGTTCTTCTTTATTTCCCGATATTAGGCAGATGATGTCATCTACATACCTGGCATAAAAATTTACTCCCAAATTTGCCGTCAATTCTTCCATGTAAATTTCCTCCAAATGTTGCAAGGCATCTATGCAGACGCATAATCGAAAAGAGTATAAAAGCTGCTGGGAATGAAATGGCAACGGACGACAATAAAACTGCAAAAGAATTAAGGAAGAAACTAATCGATAATAAGGTGATAGCAACAAAAGCAGACAAAGGAAATACAATGGTGCTAATGGACGAAGAGGAATACACCGCAAAAACGGGTCAACTCATCAAAGAAATGGGCTGTCGAGTGATAAGGAAAGACCCAACGGAAGAATACCAAATGGCAATAAAGCGTGCAATAAAACAAGCAAGGAATATAATAGACAAAAAGATGACCTACACTCTCACGGCAATGAATCCATCGGCCCCGTCACTGATCGCACTACCTAAAATCCACAAAGCAGGAACACCTATGCGACCAATAGTAAACCATAAGTCGGCACCAGGATATAGACTATCAAAACACCTAAACAAGCTACTAACCGAGAAACTAGACCTATCCAATAAATACACAATCAAAAACACGACAGAACTAGTCAACAAACTGAACAACCTGAACGTACCCAAGGATTCAAAACTGGTATCATTTGACGTGAAGGATCTATACCCTTCGATACCAACGACAGAAACACTAAAAACTCTAACTAAAATACTGACAGAGAAAACGAACAAAGACATTGCAACAGAGATAGTAAATACGCTGAGAATAACCCTGGACCAGAATTATTTTAAATTTGACAATAAAATATACAGACAAACTCACGGACTAGGCATGGGTAGCCCCACATCAGCTATCCTTATGGAAGTATTTATGCAACATTTGGAGGAAATTTACATGGAAGAATTGACGGCAAATTTGGGAGTAAATTTTTATGCCAGGTATGTAGATGACATCATCTGCCTAATATCGGGAAATAAAGAAGAACAAATTTTGGAACACCTCAACAGCCAACACAAAAATATAAAATTCACTATGGACACAGAGAAAAATGGAAAAATCAACTACCTGGACCTAACAATTAGAATAAACAAAGAGACTAACAAATTTACTTACGAAATATACAGAAAACCCACAGAAACAGATACAATAATACACAATAAATCTAACCATCCTCAATAGCACAAGAACGCCGCTTTCAGACATTTATTAACACGACTTGAACGAACTCCGTTAGAAAAAGAAGCTTACAACAAGGAACTCAGCACAATATACACAATCGCAGAGAACAACGGATATCAAAAAAGTTTAGTGACGAAAATACAAAAAAAAAAACATAAATTCAAGAAAATCAGAAACCAAAGAAAAAGTAGAGAAGAAATGGGCAGTCTTATCATATACCGGAGCAACATCTTACAAGTTGGCTAAAGTTTTCCAAAAATATAACATTAATACAGCATTTAAAACGAGGAACAATATGGGAAAACTTCTACGAAACAACATTAACAAGGAAGACCACTTTGACAAACAAGGCGTATACAAATTGACTTGCGAATGCCAAAACAGTTACATAGGACAAACAGGACGCCAAATCAAGACGAGATATCGAGAACACATAAGGGATTACAATAAGAAAATAAGAAAATCATCAACGACAGTGGAATCAAATTTTGCCAACCACATGGCAGAAAACAAGTGTACACCCATGAAAATAGGAAAAACAGCTAAAATTCTCCACATACAGCATAAAGGAAAACGACTTAACATATTAGAAAATATGGAGATATACAAACAAAAAACATTCGTAGGTAAAATAATAAATGAACAAATAAACACCGCATCGGATACATTATTTGAACCGCTACTATACCCGAAAGAGGACAAAATACCTAAAACCGACATAAACAAAACAACACACAAACGGACAATAACGGACTTTTACCTACCTGGTTAATGAGGGTACAATAGTGAAAATATGACAAAAAATAGATTTGCATACCTAAACACACAACACAGACTCACACACACACACGTCCCCCGAACGCACGAATGCACGAACACATCACATGAACACGAAGTACCTGAACAAAACGACGGAAGTTAGTTACTATAAATACTATCGAACTTACACAAAATAACTCAGAACGAAAGAACACACTGAAGATGGCGCATATTAGCCGAAACCGGTTTGTCTCCAAACCAAACTTGACAAGGGATGACGGAAAATCGTTCCACAATACATCATATTCCTACCCTGTCGGAAAAACAAGCAACCAAAAAGTTATTAAGTCTTTATTTACTTCTTAATTCACACCGCTTTATTTCACAACTAAAAAGTCTACACTTGTTTTACTTGACTTGATGTTAACACGTCTACGGTTAAGTTACGACTGACTGCGGAGCGCCTACTCGCCGCTTTATATAGTCTGCCAAACGCGATCTGGAAAATTGTGGCAACACTGGAAATTATCTGGTCTCTTCTTCTAGTTATGGCAGTTTCCTTTCGAGAAGTGTTCAGTCATTTATTAGTGATGTGAGTTGAACCGATTATATTCGTCACAATATGTACGATAACACTTCGTCGCTAGTAACGATTAGTTTTTAATATTGGCATATCTCAAAAAAATCTCATTTACCTTTGGGATACGCGGAAAAATCCAAGTAACTCATACAGCGATGGTAGAAGTGATAGCTACTTTGTGAAAAATATATATAGAATCTGTTTCGTGTTAATAATAAAAAAAAAATTGATTTTTAAAGTGCTATTTAGACGATTTCAAATTAAGTGTTTTATAAGAAGTTGTAAAAACAGGAAAGTTTTATTCTTTTAAAAATTAGCCTATTCTATTGTAAACACTTTAAGCGTAATATTAAAATGACTCGACTTTGGGCGTATATATATCAAAATTATCAGGATGAAAAAATAAATCGATTGAGCTTTGCCCGTCCGTCCGTCTCACAATGGGTGATTGCGGCCAAAGATAAATTCAAAATTAAAGTATGTATGAGTAAAACCATTTTTTTAAATAGAGATCGACAGATATATTGAATTGTAATAAAAAAGGTTATAAAAAATTTTTTGAGTCTTTTCAGAAATTATAACATAGTTGTAAATAGCGTTCACTATTGAATTTATGTATATGAATTTTCAAATATTGACTAAAAATGTCGATGAGAAAAAAATTTTGCTCGACTTTGAAAAAAAAAAAAATAAAAAAATGACCTCAAAATTTTTTTATGCTTTGAAACAATATATTCTTAATCAAACTGCATTTTCATTTTAAAAATCCATTTGCTCCATTTGCTTTTATAACTTTTTCCCCATTTGCCTAAACTGCATTTTTGTAAACGCATAAATTATGTTAGTTTTGACATTATGAAAAACGTTTATATTTAGGCAACTAATAGAATATTTCTTTATCGTCTTGCAGTAAATGGTGCATTATTTCATTTTATGGAGGGAGTGTTTTTAAGTTTTCAAAAAATTTTCCCATATATAATGCTCAAAAGTATGCTTCAAAAAGTTTTAATTATTTGTTTCGGGAAAATTTGCGAAATTAATGAAGCTTAAATAACAATATTTCCAATTCTAATAAAGATATATGAATAATATCTTCAAGGGGTTTTTGACAATTTTGACATGATTATCTTAGAAACCAAGTTGGAAATTCTGACTCCAAATTCAGATTCAGCACACTGAAGTCCTTTGGTATAGTTTCATTTCTGGTACAAACAAAAGCAAATTTTACAGGAAAGCAATTTTTTTGTTTTTTTTTCACTGCTTTTTATTGGTATAGTGAAATGAAATTGAACACGTGGTTAGATGGTTAATTAATAGATATATTGAACCTAACAATTTTTTTCATGAAAAAATTTGCAGTTTGCGAAAAAATTATAATTTTGTCCCTTACGATATATTCGCTTTCAGTGTTTTATTAGTGTTTTTGAATAAATGTCCCTTACGAATTTAAAAGACTTTTTCGCTCCTCGTCACTAATTTTTTTCCTTTATCCACAAAATAATCACGCAAATAAAATTTCAGAAAATGTTGTTACGTAACTGCACCAGGGCTGCACATTAACGTTATTTTTTATCAATAACCGAAAAAATATTTTGTTTTCAATTCAACTTTGAAAAATTTTAACGTTAAGTGCTGAACAAAAAAATACTGTTTTGATAATTATCAAAAAAAAATTATGAAAAAAAATTTCGTTTTGTTGATTATCAAAAAACAAATATTGAAAAAATTTTGTTTCGGTAGCCAACAAAAAAAATTATCAAAAAAAATAACGTTAATAAAAATTCAAAGTAAAATGAAGCCGTAAGCCCGAAACAAATTTTTATTATTATTTTGTTTTTGATAATCAACGAAACAAAATAATTTTGATAATTTTTTTTTTGATAATCAACGAAACGAAATAATTTCAATAATTTTTATTTGATATTCAACAAAACAAAATTTTTTTGTTAATTTTTTTTGATATTCAACAAAACAAAATATTTTTGTTGATATCGTTGTGCAGCCTTGAACTGCACTCAAAATATTTCCTTCGTAAATATTCAAAATCTTTCGTACATATTACGAAATACTTTCGTAATTTTGAGCAACGAAAGATTTCATTCTATTTACGAAATACTTTCGTAGTATTTACGAAGGCTTTCGTACTATTTACGAAATACTTTTGTAGTATTTACGAAAGCTGTTAGAGCTGTCAAATTGTTGTATGTCACAGCTTAACAAAAAAGTTGATATTTTGGTGCGGCCCTGCTTGTAACAGCAATTGGTAGCATTCGATACACTGATAAAAAAATGATGAAAACTCTTTTTAATCCTACGTGTAGTATTTGAGATATGAGCCCTTAATAGGTTAAGGAATATTTGGCCCCATAATATCATAGGAACGCCTAACCGGATATGAAAAAGTTACATGTCGTTGAAAGCATAATTAATAGAGTATACACTAGTAAACAAATTATACAAGAAAACCGTGATTAAGAATTAAAAAAATTGAAAAAATTTAACAAAAAATTTAATTTTTGAGATTGTTTTTACAGTTTCTCCGTCATTTATAAAGATACATTAACAATTCATATACCGTTAGAAGCTGTGAAATGCCGTCTTTTCAACGACATCACACATGTTATGGGGCCAAATATACCTTAACCTATTAAGGGCTCATATCTCAAGAATTACAGGTAGGATTAAAAAAAGTTTTTATCATTTTTTTTTATCAGTGTATCGAATGCAGTTTCCAGCAGGGCCGCACCAAAATATCATCTTTTTTGTTGACCTGTATAATAGTGGATTTTGGAAGCTCAAGGATGAACCAAAATTGAAGTACACTGTTACCAGAGTTATTTTAGAAAAAAAACGCAGACATTCCAAATTAATTGTCTAAATTAAGCGTAACTCTTTGATCGACGAAAATTTCAACAGCTTTCTTCAGGAGAACTTAAAACCAAACTTTTAGTTTTGTGTTGAAAACGAAACAAAAAAAAAGTAACAACTAAATTAAAAAGGATTGAAAAACACGATTAACCAAATTTAAAAAAAAGTTTTTAAATACAGCGATATTTTTAACATTCCTAGTTAGTAAAATTAATGTGATACATAAAAGAAACAAAATAAAGTGAAATATTTGTGATTGAACCTTCGTTAATCATAAAACTTAAAAAAAAGAGAACTAATAGACAATAAAAGAAATGCGCTTTAAAGAAAAATGGCTTTGAAAGGTTCTCCACTTAAGCAGCAACAGGAATGTAACATACTTGGCACTTCTATTAGCCTTGGTTTTGGTAAAGCTACCAATAATGAATGTTTACAAACCTTGGAAAGACTCCAACCAGAAGAGGACTATAAGTCGAATATATATAAGTGCGCATCACTTAAGGCACCTAAAAGGCAACCACAGAAACATAATAAACAAAATTTCGTGGTAGTGAAGCCCTCACAGACAGGTCCTTTTGATGTAATATCTAGAAGGGATAAGAACGGACTAAGTGTGTCAAATCTAATAAAAAAAGGGAAAACTATTAAATATTTGAAAGCACAAAATGTGTTGCAAAATAATATTAAAAATGAATATCATCAATCACAAACACAACAGCGGGAGCAGCAAAAATCACATGATAAACGGAGAAAAACAACAGTTTTTAAAAACAGAATTAAAACAAATGAACCAGAAGTAAGTTTTTATCAAAATTACGATGGCTTCACTGAAGGTAAAAATTTAAGAACTAATTGTAACCGTCTTGGCAATAAAACCAATAACATCAATTGTAATGGCGGAAACACAAATCGTAGTATTTCTGATTACAGTTCTAATACAAATTATGTGATCCCGTTCACAGCTGCTTGTACCATTAGTATCAAACCTTCTCCAACCAAGCAAACACTTTGCCAGCTATATACTGCCCAACAGCACTCTAATTATATCATATCGGATTTTATGGAAAAGATAGCAACGCGTATTAATTTATTAGAAACCGAGTTTGAATTTGCATGGCGTGCACTCGATTTACTCATAAACGAGTATCGAAAAGTTTGGGAGCGTTTGTGGAACCTTGAAAAGATATCAATTGAACAGCAATTTGTTCTTACACATTTGGTGGGATTGCTCACAATTGATCAAACTCGGCAAGTAGAATTATGGCCAGCTCAAGAACTTAATTATAAACTTGGAAAACGTTTAAATTTAATTGACGCCGACGAACAAAATTCGCATCAAAATTTTCGCTCAAGTGCTTGCTTGTCACTTAATAAACAATTTTCGATTCCAAATTTATGTGAATATGATCATCAACCTAAATTATTTAATAACGCGGCAGTTGGCCTAATAAATGTTATTGAAACGGGAGACACAATAAATACCTATAATGATTCATTTGTGGATGAAAATGAATCGGAAATTTTAGACCAGATAACACAAAAGCAATGGAACCTAAAATACAATGCAGATGGGAGTAACGTTACCGTTGGTGGCTACCACGCACAGACTAAATATTATCCTATTTCAATAAATTCTGTTGGTAAGCACCATAACATAATGCGGCTTAGAGCATAGTGGACGAAGGGCTTTTTTATGTATATTTATAGCAATAAATAAACCCATTTAAACAGCTCTGTGTAACAACTCATAAACTTATTATAGGTATATTCTGGCAACTTTCTTCCCAAAGACAACTATCATTCGGGAGTAAAAATAATATATTTTCCTTTGGAAATATATGTAGTTGTCTATCGAAAGGCAGTTTCCAGCATAGCCTAGTTAGTTTTATGTTGCTATTAATATTGCATCTATCTTTGACTTTTTTATTTTTTCAATTTTATATTCATTTTCTTATCCTTATTCCCCTTCTAATTAAAACGTGTTGAACATTGCCATAATCTACTTTTATCCATCTCTGGTTTTGCTTATCCGTCCCCTTTCTTTTCCCATTTTCCTTCTTTCTTAATTTTCTTTTAAATCCTCCTCATCGTATTCTCCTTTTCATAAAAATTTACCTTTTGAATTACACTGTGCGACAGCCAAAGTCGGTATTGGGCGAAACCAAATGAAATGGTAGGCTTAGATGCCAATAGCACTAAGTTAATGGGGTTTTTACAGCTTAGCTCAAATAAGGACGAAATCCTTATTTGAATCCTTTCATACACTTTCTTATATATTAGTGGAAGTTTCTTGAAAAAAATTGTTTAAAATGTCAATTTAGGGGTTTGTTAGTATGAGGAATTCATTTCCGAGGTTATTTTTTTATTATCTTTATCCTAGATGGCGCTGCAAGCAAAATTGTATAGATTTTCCTACATTTTCCGTCATTTTCTAACACTATCGCTAAAGTTAGCCATTTGTATGCTTCTGTAAGGGTTTTTGGATAAGAAGAACCAGTTTTAATATATATATTAGGGTGGTCCCCAAATGTATGGAGACAAATTGTATATCATTTTTCGTGAACCTCAACCCCTAGGTCGATGCTTATATAGTCGAAGATACCACATATAAATTTTTGTCACGATTGAAGAGAGCTAAGGGGTGTCGCACAGGGGTCAAAGTTCCGAAAACTATATGGAGACTAAAAAAATAAATTTTTAGGTTATAATGAGGGTTTCCCTACACATTTCCCTTTCTCTTTCTTTTTCCTTTAATTTTACCTTTACCTTTACCTTTACCTTTACCTTTACCTTTACCTTTACCTTTACCTTTACCTTTACCTTTACCTTTACCTTTACCTTTACCTTTACCTTTACCTTTACCTTTACCTTTACCTTTACCTTTACCTTTACCTTTACCTTTACCTTTACCTTTACCTTTACCTTTACCTTTACCTTTACCTTTACCTTTACCTTTACCTTTACCTTTACCTTTACCTTTACCTTTACCTTTACCTTTACCTTTACCTTTACCTTTACCTTTACCTTTACCTTTACCTTTACCTTTACCTTTACCTTTACCTTTACCTTTACCTTTACCTTTACCTTTACCTTTACCTTTACCTTTACCTTTACCTTTACCTTTACCTTTACCTTTACCTTTACCTTTACCTTTACCTTTACCTTTACCTTTACCTTTACCTTTACCTTTACCTTTACCTTTATCTTTATCTTTACCTTTACCTTTACCTTTACCTTTACCTTTACCTTTACCTTTACCTTTACCTTTACCTTTACCTTTACCTTTACCTTTACCTTTACCTTTACCTTTACCTTTACCTTTACCTTTACCTTTACCTTTACCTTTACCTTTACCTTTACCTTTACCTTTACCTTTACCTTTACCTTTACCTTTACCTTTACCTTTACCTTTACCTTTACCTTTACCTTTACCTTTACCTTTATCTTTACCTTTACCTTTACCTTCACCTTTACCTTTACCTTTACCTTTACCTTTACCTTTACCTTTACCTTTACCTTTACCTTTACCTTTACCTTTACCTTTACCTTTACCTTTACCTTTACCTTTACCTTTACCTTTACCTTTACCTTTACCTTTACCTTTACCTTTACCTTTACCTTTACCTTTACCTTTACCTTTACCTTTACCTTAACCTTTACCTTTACCTTTACCTTTACCTTTACCTTTACCTTTACCTTTACCTTTACCTTTACCTTTACCTTTACCTTTACCTTTACCTTTACCTTTACCTTTACCTTTACCTTTACCTTTACCTTTACCTTTACCTTTACCTTTACCTTTACCTTTACCTTTACCTTTACCTTTACCTTTACCTTTACCTTTACCTTTACCTTTACCTTTACCTTTACCTTTACCTTTACCTTTACCTTTACCTTTACCTTTACCTTTACCTTTACCTTTACCTTTACCTTTACCTTTACCTTTACCTTTACCTTTACCTTTACCTTTACCTTTACCTTTACCTTTACCTTTACCTTTACCTTTACCTTTACCTTTACCTTTACCTTTACCTTTACCTTTACCTTTACCTTTACCTTTACCTTTACCTTTACCTTTACCTTTACCTTTACCTTTACCTTTACCTTTACCTTTACCTTTACCTTTACCTTTACCTTTACCTTTACCTTTACCTTTACCTTTACCTTTACCTTTACCTTTACCTTTACCTTTACCTTTACCTTTACCTTTACCTTTACCTTTACCTTTACCTTTACCTTTACCTTTACCTTTACCTTTACCTTTACCTTTACCTTTACCTTTACCTTTACCTTTACCTTTACCTTTACCTTTACCTTTACCTTTACCTTTACCTTTACCTTTACCTTTACCTTTACCTTTACCTTTACCTTTACCTTTACCTTTACCTTTACCTTTACCTTTACCTTTACCTTTACCTTTACCTTTACCTTTACCTTTACCTTTACCTTTACCTTTACCTTTACCTTTACCTTTACTTTTACCTTTACCTTTACCTTTACCTTTACCTTTACCTTTACCTTTACCTTTACCTTTACCTTTACCTTTACCTTTACCTTTACCTTTACCTTTAACTTTACCTTTACCTTTACCTTTACCTTTACCTTTACCTTGTTAAGTGCGGGTCGTGGGGGTGTATGGCTTTAAGCATCCCGAAGTGCCACACCCCTAGTGTTGCATGCCCCAAGTGCCGCGTCAAGCACGAACTAGCTCGCCGGACTATGGGGTGGATTTGGCGGTTTGGAGCAAGCTACCGCACCCTACAAGAAAAAAAAGAATCATACCTGCATGCTTTCATAGGAGTTCTGAGGATATCGGTTCGATTTATTCCCCCCTGTCATCACCCGCACCCCCTCACTGTCCTCCTCACTCTTCCATGCCGGCTCATGATGTTGATTGGCCGGCCGCTCTACACCCACCCTACCATGGTCGGCTGTGGCAATTTGTTGCCGACCCCAAAAGCAACCCCCGATTATTCCCCTAATTCACCCCCGTTGTCCCCCCATTCCCCGTCATGTCCGTCCGTATACGCCGCATCCAAAATAATCAAGTCACGTTTTCTGAAAATTAATAATTCATTACAATGCGTTTATTCATATTTCCGTATAAAATAAATACATACGAGGGTGTGCACCAATGCACATGTCTATAATCTAATACAATCTAATACTCCCGACGCACGGGCTTCTCAAAAATAATAGGTACAATGCTTAATTCTATGTTCAAATGTACGCACCGATGTGCCTGCGAATGCAAGTCTATGTACATGTGTACATCCACACTTCTCTATCTGCTATCATTTACTCGTACTAATTAATAAATAATTACAGATATACCCCTGTGGGAATGCTCACGGCTTAATAAGCCAATATCAACTTAAAACAAATATGTATCCGCTTATAAACTACATACACCTTCAATGGTGATCTTATATAAGAAATTTCGTCTACCAATATGCATGGGGGCATATACAAATGATGCAACAGATTGCTAAGAAAATCTTATGACTACCCTTACCCTTATATCTGTGTATGCTGGTATGCACACTGGCAAATGACTTGATTATTAAAATGTAACGTGAATCATACTCCTAAATGCCCCCGTAATAATAACAATCAATGAATTGTGTACATATGTAGGTATATGCTATACGTACGCACATGTTTACTTGGGCTCCGTTTATATACATAAGCATTATGTATACCTACTCATTCTCATGCTCACAAAAATCGGGATTAATTCATGAATCAACTTAAACTAATTATTGGTCCCTTCAAGCGACCTTTTCTCTTTTGTACTTCTCTTATGCAAATAGCATGCTCTCTCTGAACTCCTACTTGTTTGTCATTGGCGCTATCTCACTTGACTGTGGTGACATCGATCTTGGCAACAATCCACCACTACTGTTTCTCTCCCCCTAACCCTACAAGACGTCTTGTGTTGGTATATGGGACACGCATTGCTACCAAATTGCAGGTCAAAGCTACGAAGTGAAATGTCGCCGCCGTTTTACAATAAAATGTTCGATGTGTAGCAACAAAATAAAACCTTCAACGCTCTGCAAATCCAGAGCTCACAATCTAATCTCCAAATGATGGTTGGATGCAGTTATACCCAAATGCCTAAACTTGTCTATGGTGTATTTCCATATACTTATGTAGCTACATACATACTTATGTGCATCGCATGACCACTTATATACTTGGCTTAGGTGCAAGCTCATGCGTATGTGTACTCGCATTCAAGTGCATACGGGTATAAACAAATAATTTGCTCTTTTAGACATGCTTATTTATTTGTTTGTATGTGCTTATATTTCTCCGAGAGTTACCGCAGCAGCTTGCACATGCCCAATGTGTTTGCCTGCTTAGATTGAGTATATCTATTAGTAAATGAATTATGAATGTTTACATATATATGTATAAGTTTGGTCAAACATGAAATCACTGCTACAGCTCATTCTTATGGGTTTATATATACCCGTATATGTGCGCGTGTGTATATCGGCATGAAGCAACAAACCGACAACGTATTTATGTATACCAACAAAAGCTGTAGCTCGGTTTACGGACCTGCCGCTGCCGTATGCCCCCCGTTGTAAACGTGGCGTTCCAAATTCACCTTGTCAGCTTGGCTGGCTCTCTTCGAAACTCTTTCGCCACGTGAATGGTGCTCAGCGGTTGTCACTTTCCTACCCCACTACCTTACTGAGACTTACCCCTGTCCTACGTCAATGGTCATGTGCGCCGAAGTGCTTGTACATAGCAGGTATTCGTGCTATTTTATCGCCGGATTTTCTGGCTGAGGCTCTCGGTATGCGCCTATGTATGGATGGTTCTCAACCTGCACCACTTTGCTATTACGTGGCACTACATTCTCCGGCACATTCAGTCGCTCCTATTAGACAATCGTGAAGCCCCGCAAATCGACGGCATATACATATATATACTTATACTCCCGAATATACTCTTTGTTATACCAATGCTGATGTTGTTGATTTATGTGGACCTTTGCCTATGTTCTATTATGCATGTGTGTGATCACTGATTTGCGTTGAGTAAATTGTGTTCATATGTTCTGGTTTATGGTTCAATCGCCGTTTGAGGTGGTTACATTTGGCATGGTGAACTGCTGGCAGTGGCGTAACTTTGGTTGTGAAAATTTGGTGCTGCTGTTGACGCTGCCGTTGCTGGCCATACAGGCGTCGACGTGGCGCCCTACTACTCCGTGCTGTGTATCGAATGATTTGTTGGCTCTGCCTTGCGATGAAATTTGTACTAACGCGTGTATATGTATGTATAGGCGTGCTTCGCTGGCGCTTGGGATTGGCCTTGCCTTGCGACTGTCTCCAGAGCAGATCTTTATGCACAGCAGCACCTCTGTGTGGTTTCAGATGCTTGGAAACCCAATGGTGCTCAGCTCCTTCCACGTGCTCAATATGTCTGCACCACTGAGTGTACTGCAGATCCTAGTCTGCCAATTATTCCCAAAAATAAAAATATTTCGCTGGTCTTTTCTCCAATTTTGTCGGCTGCTGAACTTTTTTTTTGCAACCGCGTTCTTGCTGGCCCGTCTTATGGATGCGCAGGGATTTGGTTGTCCACGGCTCGGTAATTTTATTGCAAAAGATAGTGAAAACGAAGTTAGCTTGTCGCTATGCCAATTGTCGGATGGCGTTATTCGCCATCTTCTTAGGTGGAGAGCAGCGATTGGCCAGACAGGTCAGATGTCAATATGGGCTGTGTTTCATGATACAAGAAAATCAGGTAGTTCCATTTCACTTTGACTTGGTAATTTTTGATCATAATATGGATTATTGACGTTTTGCTTTAAGCCAAAGCTTAGGACAGCATTGCCCAATCAAAAGTTGGCTGAGGGTATATTTGAACAAAATATTGGGCATTTTAAATGAAATAGCGCTTTTAATATATGCCAATCAACAAAACAAATGAAGAAAAAAATTCAGCCGACGCAATGAGTATGTTTTCACATCTCAAATACGCTAATGGAAAATAAAAGTAATAAATAAGAAAGTAAGAATGGAAAAGAAAATAAAATAATGAGTTACTCACAAAAAGCAGAATCGATCTATGCAGTTATCGAAGTCGAAAATCTCATCAAAATGACTTTATGCAAATTTCAAACTATTTGACTTTTTTATGACACTACCTTCTTTCCTGTATCATGCTGTGTTTAATTAACTTTCGTGGTCAGGGATGCTTTTCGCACATCTGACACAGGGTGGCCGCAACAGGGCGAGTGCTGCAGCCAGGCCCTGACTGGCGATGCGCTCGAAAAGCTGGTCATGCTGTGCGGATTGCCTGTTCATCGGCGTATGTCCTTCGCGTGGAAAATGCCCACGGAACGCCCCGTCGCGTCGCCCAACTCATACAATGAATTCCCCTTTGCCGACAACACGATGGATCGAAGGTACTTCGGTGCAAGCTTGGCATTGAAGCCGTCCGCTGCATTGCTCAATTTGAAGTTTCTCCGATAGACGATCTGACCTTCTCGATAGCTGATCGGCCGGGCTCTGGTATTATAGATTTGTTGGCCCCTTTTATGCGCCTCCTCCAGATTCTTGATGAGTCTTTCTCGCAACAGCCACGTCCGATCTCTTCTGTCCAGCACTCCCGCGTCGTCTTCCCTTAGCGCTTCCAACCGCCGCAGCGTTTCGTAGGTGCCTGCGTGCTGTACCATGGCCTGACCGAACACAGCCCGATACGGCTCGATGCCTATCGCTTCATGCACCGCACTTCTTAAGGCAAACGCTGCGTGCGAAATATGAGCATCCCAGCTGCGCTGGTCCAACCCTGCAATGTACGTCCTGAGCATAGCGAGCAGCGACCTGTTAACTCTCTCAGACGCGTTCGCTTGCGGAGCGTAGGGAGCAATACTGATGTGTTTGACGCCATATCCCTCCAGGAATCTTGAGAATGACTCGGCTATAAATTGTCTTCCGTTATCTGAGTGTATAAACTCTGGAACGCCAAAGATGTGAAACACATCATCCTCAAGATACCTTATTATATTTTGAGTCGTCGCCTGCCGCATGGGTTTAAGGAAGATAAATTTGGCGAAGTGGTCGAGAACAACGAAAATGAAGGAGTTTCCCGTTCTTGTCCGTGGGTAGGGCCCGCAGAAATCCACATATAGTCTTTGGAAGGGTCTTTCCGATTGGAAGCGATCTACTATTGGCGGCCTCGTTGTCGCATTCGGCGCCTTGGAGCATTTGCAAAGCTCACACCTCGCGATGAAATCCCTGACCGCCCCCACCATGCCTGGCCAATAAAACTTTTCCCGCAACCTGTACAGAGTCTTCGCCATCCCTCCATGTCCGGCTGACCGCTCACTGTGGGCTGCTTCGAGCAAGCGCTGTCGGAGTCCCTCGGGAACCCATACCCTCCACAATGATTCTTCTGTTTCTTCCGCGACCCTAGGTCTTACTCTTTTGTATATAATGCCGTCCACCACCCGCATATCCGGTAACCGTTCAGCGTTCTGCTCTACATGTCGCTTGAGTGAGGCATAACTTTCATCAGAGAACTCTGATGATGAGAAATCAATCTCGTTTACCTCCTCCATGTGCATGCGGCTCAGCGCATCTGGCACTATGTTCTGGGCACCCTTCCGATGCTCTATGCTGAAGTCGAACCCTTGCAACTTCAAGCTCCACCTAGCTAAACGGCCGGAGAGATCCTTCTGCGCGCTGGAATCACCTCATCCATAAGCCGACATAACCACTGACTGGCATTGCACAAGCCGAATGGCATTACCTTGAATTGGTACAGTGGAATCTGCCAAAAAGCGTCGATGCCTGAGATGAAATAGGTCTCCCGCAGCCGTGCTAAAATCCCCTCAACGTGCTGCGTTGGGTAGGCATCCTTTTTAGTGCGCTCATTAATCTTCCTCATGTCGACACACAAACGCTTTTTCCCGGGCTTTTCCACTAACACAATCGGAGAACTCCACGCACTATTACTCTCCTCGATGACATCAAGCTTCAGCATACGGTCAATTTCTTCATACGCGTACTTTTGTTTCACTGGTGACATTGGGTAGTGACGTTGTTTCACCGGTATGGTGTCATCCGACACCTCAATCACATGCTCCATGAGGTGTGTTCGTCCCAGACCCAATTCGGTGAATGACGGAAATAATTTCTTTACGCGCTCCAACTCTCTGTTCTGTGCGGCCGAAAGCTCCAACTGTCCCTGGGTCTCCAATTCTGAGATCACAATTGGTGCCACTTCAAATGCGTCCCAGAAGTCGATACCCAGGTACAGCTCTTGCTTCAAGCTCGGCACAAGATACAGTATCATTGGCTTCGTCCTTCCACGCCATGCCACCTCCACGTTGACCTTGCCCACAACTGCTTGCGCCTTGCCATCCGCCGTCTTCAAATTCTCCTTAAGCCTGTGTAACTTGTCACCCATCTTCTCCTCCCACGCGCGCGCTAGCGACCCAAAACAACTTATGGATGCTCCACTTTCCAGCAGACCTTGGATCTTCGTCCCATCTATCTCAACTTGTAAGTATGGTCGCTTGTCGACGGCATCGCGAATCACGGTTTCTCCTATCACTCGCGCATCTCGTCGCTTTTCACGCGAACGCCTGCGCATCTTCGCTATCTTTCGCCATCTCCTGTTCGACCTGATCTCCGCTATGTCTGCTTTCTTGTCCAGTGGAGCTCCAAAAATCCTCTTGCGTGCTGCGTCATATCTCTCTTGTCTTTCACGCAATGAAAGAAAAGGTGACGGCTTGCGCGGCGGCTCCGCCTTCTCTGCTAAATCAGTGTTAATTTGTTTCAAAAAATTCTCATTGTCATGTCTTGAAAAAATAGAATTGTCCTGTTTGTTAAAAATTGTTCTCTCCTCGTTTGTCAAAATTGGCTTGCTTAACTCTGGTGTGCTTAGTTTTCCGGGTTCGGACGACTCTGGCAAGGCTCCCCGGTCTTCCCGCCACTCTGCGCGTTTTTCGACCTACATCCTTCGCAGATTGGGCTACTGGGCGGGTTGCATTTGTAGCAAACCATGCTATGCAACCTCCCATCGCAACCGTGGCCTTGGCCTTCCCTGATAACTGATTACTTTTCTTCGCCGCTGGGTCACTGGAGTAATCTTTGCGCTGCAGTCGCTCTTTTGCGGATGGGTGGAAAGCTTCTATTGCCTCCGATGCTTCGTCCTCATGTTCCGGCTCCAGCTACTCCAAAGCCTTCTTCCTGTACGGCTTGGCTTCATAATCCGCCAGATGCTTTTCCGCCCTGCGACACTCTCGCCTCAAGTCCTCCAGTGACTCAATGCGGCAGCCGAAAACAAGATTTTTAATCCTGGGTTTGAGATTACGACGCATCAGGTTAACCAAGCTGCGCTCTGGCAACCTTGTCCGCATCGTTAACTCCATTCCGCGAACATCCGCATAAAACTTGTCGAACTTCTCGTGGTATTCTTGTCTGCGTTCGTTCATGGCTTGGCGGATTTCTTCATCGCAATCCGCCTTGCGGAATTGCTCCACCATAGCCGTTCGAAATGCCTCGAAGTTCACGACGTCGTCCTCCGGATGCTCCTCAGTGTAAAGCCAGTACCATTCCCGCGCATGGCCTTCTAGCAAAAGATGGAAATTTGCGTAAAGGTCTTGCGCAGAAATGTTATGTTTTTTTCGCAGCGTCTCTACCCGAAACAAGAAACGCTCAATCGGAATTGCTTTGGCAGCGCCATCAAACTTCAGGTGCCAATCGCGTATCGCCTTCGTGGCGCTCCGCTCGTACCACGCGCTAGACTCTCCCCTGCGCTCCTGCGCTGGTGGCGCGCGCTTCCAGTTTGCACTACCTTCGTGTTCGCGTTCAGGCGCGCTCATTGCCTTCGGCGTTGCGCCAGTCGCGCGCCCAATTCCTCTTGCTTCGCGCTCCTCGGCGCTCATGGTTGCGCTCACCGCCGCCGCGTCCGCGTCCGTTCGCCAATCGTCGCGCGCTGGTCTGCGACGTCCCCAACTGACTGGGCTCTCCAAATCGGTTAGCCTACCCGCTAGTCCGTTCATGTCCTTCTTCAGCGTGTGTACAACCTCCCTGACCGCGTCAGTGGTCGAGCGGCTTACCTCCAGTTGGTATTTGACGAACATCTCCTCGAATTTCCGCACCAGCTCTTCGCCGATGCTTTCAATAGGCACGCTCTTTGTATTGGCCGCGCCCTGCGCTGCTGGCACTTCGGTTGCCGCGTCCGAATTGGACGCGCTTGCTTGCGCTGCTTCCAGAGCGGCGCGCGCCTCCGCGTCATCACCACCCTGGTCTTGTTCTTGCCTTATATCTTCGTCCGCGCCGTCGCTGGTTGCGTTGCCAGCAGGGTTCCTAAGACCTGGCCTCGGCATGTCGGCGACGCGCTGATCAACTAATCGCTAAGCGCCTGCGCTGGCGCGATGGTAAAGTCCGGGGAAAAAAAGAAACTTTATCACCCTTGGATCGCCAAGCGGTGGGTTAAGGTGCTTGAAATCCTTGACGCTACACGATGTTTAATCCAGCAAAATTTCACCCTCGGATCGCCGAAAGTAGATATAGCAAAGGGAACAATGTCCGAGATCTTACGCGCATACGATGCTTCGCGGCGCACGCGAATGTCAAAAAAATCTTGTTTATCAAAAAAAATCTCAAAAAATATATCAAAGTCAATAAAGTTTCATCCCTCCGGAAAGGAGCTAACTTTCCTTGGAGAGGCTAGGCCTTACGGCAAATTCCAAAAAAAACTTTTAAATATACGTGGTTGTTATAGACGTGGTCATAAACGTGTTTATATGTATGCGCGCTTGTCGTTCAAACGCAAAAATTATGAAATAAAATGATAAATAATAAAAATCAAATAAAAAAATAAAAAAATTAGAAATTGTGACCTTTTTATTCAGATGCGACGTCTGTTCTCCTAACGTCGTCTGTCTATCTCTGTCTTCCCCTCAAGAAATCGTCCTACCCCCAATGCTTCTCTCCCTTGGCTGTAGACACTATCAGCTGGCACTATTACTGTCCAAGTGAGCTACCTAAACAGCCAAAAACCCCCAACCGACATCCTATTACGAACACTATCGTCCACTCTTATAATGGCAAAACGAGATACCCGCAAATAGGATCTGTAGTGGATGGTGTCTGTCCTCTGCCACTATTGTCCAGCTTGAACTCCGCCAAAACAAGCTGACAGACAACCCGACGCCCACCCACTGTCCCCCCAACATCGACACTATTGACTGGCTTGACAAACCAAATCAAGTTGCCAGATGTTCATTCAAAAATGTAAAAAATTGCAAAAAATTAAATATTGAAAAAAAAATCCCTTTACCCCAAAGATTATCCAAAAAAAAATCGAAAAAATATCCCCAAAACCTGTCCGGTAAATTTATCAAAAGGCTCCACTCACTAATCGATACGATGTTATTGTATCTTCTCTCTACATTTCGTGGGCCCCACGTTGGGCGCCATTTTCTGTTACGTGCGGGTCGTGGGGGTGTATGGCTTTAAGCATCCCGAAGTGCCACACCCCTAGTGTTGCATGCCCCAAGTGCCGCGCAGGTATGCTTGCGTCAAGCACGAACTAGCTCGCCGGACTATGGGGTGGATTTGGCGGTTTGGAGCAAGCTACCGCACCCTACAAGAAAAAAAAGAATCATACCTGCATGCTTTCATATGAGTTCTGAGGATATTGGTTCGATTTATTCCCCCCTGTCATCACCCGCACCCCCTCACTGTCCTCCTCACTCTTCCATGCGGGCTCATGATGTTGATCGGCCGGCCGCTCTACACCCACCCTACCATGGTCGGCTGTGGCAATTTGTTGCCGACCCCAAAAGCAACCCCCGATTATTCCCCTAATTCACCCCCGTTGTCCCCCCCATTCCCCGTCATGTCCGTCCGTATACGCCGCATCCAAAATAATCAAGTCACGTTTTCTGAAAATTAATAATTCATTACAATGCGTTTATTCATATTTCCGTATAAAATAAATACATACGAGGGTGTGCACCAATGCACATGTCTATAATCTAATACAATCTAACACTCCCGACGCACGGGCTTCTCAAAAATAATAGGTACAATGCTTAATTCTATGTTCAAATGTACGCACCGATGTGCCTGCGAATGCAAGTCTATGTACATGTGTACATCCACACTTCTCTATCTGATATCATTTACTCGTACTAATTAATAAATAATTACAGATATACCCCTGTGGGAATGCTCACGGCTTAATAAGCCAATATCAACTTAAAACAAATATGTATCCGCTTATAAACTACATACACCTTCAATGGTGATCTTATATAAGAAATTTCGTCTACCCATATGCATGGGGGCATATACAAATGATGCAACAGATTGCTAAGAAAATCTTATGACTACCCTTACCCTTATATCTGTGTATGCTGGTATGCACACTGGCAAATGACTTGATTATTAAAATGTAACGTGAATCATACTCCTAAATGCCCCCGTAATAATAACAATCAATGAATTGTGTACATATGTAGGTATATGCTATACGTACGCACGTGTTTACTTGGGCTCCGTTTATATACATAAGCATTATGTATACCTACTCATTCTCATGTTCACAAAAATCGGGATTAATTCATGAATCAACTTAAACTAATTATTGGTCCCTTCAAGCGACCTTTTCTCTTTTGTACTTCTCTTATGCAAATAGCATGCTCTCTCTGAACTCCTACTTGTTTGTCATTGGCGCTATCTCACTTGACTGTGGTGACATCGATCTTGGCAACAATCCACCACTACTGTTTCTCTCCCCCTAACCCTACAAGACGTCTTGTGTTGGTATATGGGACACGCATTGCTACCAAATTGCTAGTCAAAGCTACGAAGTGAAATGTCGCCGCCGTTTTACAATAAAATGTTTACTCGATGTGTAGCAACAAAATAAAACCTTCAACGCTCTGCAAATCCAGAGCTCACAATCTAATCTCCAAACGTTTGTTTACACAAAGACCTGTGCTCGCATATTCATGCGCACTTATATACGTATGTGCGTCTGTAGATGCAGTTATACCCAAATGCCTAAACTTGTCTATGGTGTATTTCCATATACTTATGTAGCTATATACATACTTATGTGCATCGCATGACCACTTATATACTTGGCTTAGGTGCAAGCTCATGCGTATGTGTACTCGCATTCAAGTGCATACGGGTATAAACAAATAATTTGCTCTTTTAGACATGCTTATTTATTTGTTTGTATGTGCTTATATTTCTCCGAGAGTTACCGCAGCAGCTTGCACATGCCCAGTGTGTTTGCCTGCTTAGATTGAGTATATCTATTAGTAAATGAATTATGAATGTTTACATATATATGTATAAGTTTGGTCAAACATGAAATCACTGCTACAGCTCATTCTTATGGGTTTATATATACCCGTATATGTGCGCGTGTGTATATCGGCATGAAGCAACAAACCGACAACGTATTTATGTATACCAACAAAAGCTGTAGCTCGGTTTACGGACCTGCCGCTGCCGTATGCCCCCCGTTGTAAACGTGGCGTTCCAAATTCACCTTGTCAGCTTGGCTGGCTCTCTTCGAAACTCTTTCGCCACGTGAATGGTGCTCAGCGATTGTCACTTTCCTACCCCACTACCTTACTGAGACTTACCCCTGTCCTGCGTCAATGGTCATGTGCGCCGAAGTGCTTGTACATAGCAGGTATTCGTGCTATTTTATCGCCGGATTTTCTGGCTGAGGCTCTCGGTGTGCGCCTATGTATGGATGGTTCTCAACCTGCACCACTTTGCTATTACGTGGCACTACATTCTCCGGCACATTCAGTCGCTCCTATTAGACAATCGTGAAGCCCCGCAAATCGACGGCATATACATATATATACTTATACTCCCCAATATACTCTTGGTTATACCAATCCTGATGTTGTTCATTTATGTGGACCTTTGCCTATGTTCTATTATGCATGTGTGTGATCACTGATTTGCGTTGAGTAAATTATGTTCATATGTTCTGGTTTATGGTTCAATCGCCGTTTGAGGTGGTTACATTTGGCATGGTGAACTGCTGGCAGTGGCGTAACTTTGGTGGTGAAAATTTGGTGCTGCTGTTGACGCTGCCGTTGCTGGCCATACAGGCGTCGGCGTGGCGCCCTACTACTCCGTGCTGTGTATCGAATGATTTGTTGGCTCTGCCTTGCGATGAAATTTGTACTAACACGTTTATATGTATGTATAGGCGTGCTTCGCTGGCGCTTGGGATTGGCCTTGCCTTGCGACTGTCTCCAGAGCAGATCTTTATGCACAGCGGCACCTCTGTGTGGTTTCAGATGCTTGGAAACCCAATGGTGCTCAGCTCCTTCCACGTGCTCAATATGTCTGCACCACTGAGTGTACTGCAGATTCTAGTCTGCCAATTATTCCCAAAAATAAAAATATTTCGCTGGTCTTTTCTCTAATTTTGTCGGCTGCTGAACTTTTTTTTTGCAACCGCGTTCTTGCTGGCCCGTCTTATGGATGCGCAGGGATTTGGTTGTCCACGTCTGTTCGGCTCGGTAATTTTATTGCAAAAGATAGTGAAAACGAAGTTAGCTTGTCGCTATGCCGATTGTCGGATGGCGTTATTCGCCATCTTCTTAGGTGGAGAGCAGCGATTGGCCAGACAGGTCAGATGTCAATATGGGCTGTGTTTCATGATACAAGAAAATCAGGTAGTTCCATTTCACTTTGACTTGGTCATTTTTGATCATAATATGGATTATTGACGTTTTGCTTTAAGCCAAAGCTTAGGACAGCATTGCCCAATCAAAAGTTGGCTGAGGGTATATTTGAACAAAATATTGGGCATTTTAAATGAAATAGCGCTTTTCATATATGCCAATCAACAAAACAAATGAAGAAAAAAAATCAGCCGACGCAATGAGTATGTTTTAACATCTCAAATACGCTAATGGAAAATAAAAGTAATAAATAAGAAAGCAAGAATGGAAAAGAAAATAAAATAATGAGTTACTCACAAAAAGCAGAATCGATCTATGCAGTTATCGAAGTCGAAAATCTCATCAAAATGACTTTATGCAAATTTCAAACTATTTGACTTTTTTATGACACTACCTTCTTTCCTGTATCATGCTGTGTTTAATTAACTTTCGTGGTCAGGGATGCTTTTCGCACATCTGACACAGGGTGGCCGCAACAACCTTTACCTTTACCTTTACCTTTACCTTTACCTTTACCTTTACCTTTACCTTTACCTTTACCTTTACCTTTACCTTTACCTTTACCTTTACCTTTACCTTTACCTTTACCTTTACCTTTACCTTTACTTTTACCTTTACCTTTACCTTTACCTTTACCTTTACCTTTACCTTTACCTTTACCTTTACCTTTACCTTTACCTTTACCTTTACCTTTACCTTTACCTTTACCTTTACCTTTACCTTTACCTTTACCTTTACCTTTACCTTTACCTTTACCTTTACGTTTCCTTTACCTTTACCTTTACCTTTACCTTTACCTTTACCTTTACCTTTACCTTTACCTTTACCTTTACCTTTACCTTTACCTTTACCTTTATCTTTACCTTTACATTTACCTTTACCTTTACCTTTACCTTTACCTTTACCTTTACCTTTACCTTTACCTTTACCTTTACCTTTACCTTTACCTTTACCTTTACCTTTACCTTTACCTTTACCTTTACCTTTACCTTTACCTTAACCTTTACCTTTACCTTTACCTTTACCTTTACCTTTACCTTTACCTTTACCTTTACCTTTACCTTTACCTTTACCTTTACCTTTACCTTTACTTTTACCTTTACCTTTACCTTTACCTTTACTTTTACCTTTACCTTTACCTTTACCTTTACCTTTACCTTTACCTTTACCTTTACCTTTACCTTTACCTTTACCTTTACCTTTACCTTTACCTTTACCTTTACCTTTACCTTTACCTTTACCTTTACCTTTACCTTTACCTTTACCTTTACCTTTACCTTTACCTTTACCTTTACCTTTACCTTTACCTTTACCTTTACCTTTACCTTTACCTTTACCTTTACCTTTACCTTTACCTTTACCTTTACCTTTACCTTTACCTTTACCTTTACCTTTACCTTTACCTTTACCTTTACCTTTACCTTTACCTTTACCTTTACCTTTACCTTTACCTTTACCTTTACCTTTACCTTTACCTTTACCTTTACCTTTACCTTTACCTTTACCTTTGCCTTTACCTTTCGCTTACCTTTACCTTTACCTTTACCTTTACCTTTACCTTTACCTTTACCTTTACCTTTACCTTTACCTTTACCTTTACCTTTACCTTTACCTTTACCTTTACCTTTACCTTTACCTTTACCTTTACCTTTACCTTTACCTTTACCTTTACCTTTACCTTTACCTTTACCTTTACCTTTACCTTTACCTTTACCTTTACCTTTACCTTTACCTTTACCTTTACCTTTACCTTTACCTTTACCTTTACCTTTACCTTTACCTTTACCTTTACCTTTACCTTTACCTTTACCTTTACCTTTACCTTTACCTTTACCTTTACCTTTACCTTTACCTTTACCTTTACCTTTACCTTTACCTTTACCTTTACCTTTACCTTGACCTTTACCTTTACCTTTACCTTTACCTTTACCTTTACCTTTACCTTTACCTTTACCTTTACCTTTACCTTTACCTTTACCTTTACTTTATGTGTTGAAGAACTGCTCAACGCCTTTCAGTTGCTACCAATATCGCTCGGAAGCATTCAGGGGTCATCCGGGTCCACGCTTTGAGCCATATCTTACTACCCGGCCTAGGCATCGCTATTTAAAGAGATCAAGAGTTTAAGTTCTCCTCAACAGCTTTCATTTGATACCAATATCGGTTAATAACTTTCCGGGGTCACTTGGTTCCACGTTTTGACCCATATCTGGGGACCCGGCCTAGGCATCGCCTTGAAAATAACTGTATGTTGAAGGCATGCTCAACAACTTTCATTTATTGCTCAAAGACTTTCTGGGTCACTCTGGGTCCACAATTGGGCCTATATTCCGGAAAATTCCCATTTTTTTTTCTACACACCCTATCATGTGCACTGATACCACATGAATCTACAGTGAAAATTTCATAAAGATCGGTCGAGTACTTTGGAAGTCCATAAAGGTCACACAGACACATATTCGTTTTTATACTCAGCTGTACTAGTACACGGAGTATTATAATTTTGATTTCATAACGGTGGATTGTAACAGAATGAAATAATCGAGATAGATATGGACTTATATATATCAAAATAATCAGGGTGAAAAGAGAAATCGATTGAGCCATGTCCGTCCGTCCATACGCACTCTAACTCGCGCAAAAATTAAGATATTTTGATGAAATTTGGAATGCAAGTTGGTATCCAGACTGGGACGGTTGGTATTGAAAATGGGCGAAATCGAGCAATGACCACGCCTACTTTTCCTATATAGAAAAAATCGGTAATTTGGTATCTTAGTCACATAAAGCTGGAGTGATAAAATTTCATGCGCGTATTGAGCTCAGGCCCTTATGAAGAAATTTGGTGAAATTTTGGAAGAAGGTCGGTGCCACGCCCACTTATTAAGGGACAAACATTGAGAGTTTTATATGTCATAACTCAGAAACCATATCAGATATATCGATGAAATTTTGTATGCGTGATTTACTTTCTTAGGCAAATGTTTGGACAGAAAATTGTCAAAATCGGTAGACGGCCACGCCCACTTTTATAAATGGACACTTAAGGCCAGATATTTTCATAATCCAATACTTTGAAGAGATTATCAGCAAAGTTGTTATATAACATGTTAATGTTTTTTTTCCATCCGGATATACTTAAGAAACACAAATGCAAAATTTTTAATCCAAGTTATAACACCCAATACATCCCTGTTAAAATTTCTCTACCGGTGCTAAGTAAGCCCAGGAAAAAGTTTATGTATGTGGGTTTTATTTACCTGACTTTGAAACAAGCATAAATGAAGCGTGTGAAATTGGAACTAATGATATGCTGATATTTTTAGACTCACAATTTAAAGAAATCTATGAAATAACAAGTAAGGAAGCCTAAGTTCGAGCGGACTCTAACATTAGCAGCCATGCCCATTTTGAAAATTTGTATCAATAATCCAACTGAGCATATACATATTATTCACGGTGAGCTTAAACAACTTATTATGAAAAGTCAAAGTAACCAAGATATTATTTCATGGTTGTATTCTTGGACATATTAGAAGATGTTCTGAGCAATTCCATGTTTTGAGAAATGCCATGTTTTTTCTAAAATGGTCAATTTTTTCTTTTCATGCGAGCCCCTGTTCTTTTTATGGCACCCACGGTAAAATGACTGTTCTGCTCTTCTAGTATATAAGTGTATAGTATTGTGGCCGCTGTGGTGCAGTGCAATCCGAGCAAAAAAAAAATTTTTTCTATTTAGTAAAAATCCAATTATTGGGTTTTTTAAGAGCAGCGGTCACCTCTCGGCAGTGTGCGGCATACCCTCCAAGAGTATTTCTGCCATGAAAAAGCTTCTCACAAAAAATGCATTCGCCGTTCGGAGCCGGCATAAAACTGTAGGTCCACCCAATTAGTAGGAAAAACAAAAAGGAGCACACCTCGAATTGGGAGGGAAGCTCGGCCATAAAACTCGTCAGAGTTATAATAGCGCCATTGTATTATTATTATTAAGTGTATAGTAAAATTCATTACAGTAAAAAAACATTTTAAGACGTTTATTATTTATTATTTATAATAGCTTTGTTCGTTTACGGATATTTTTTGATGTTTTTCGAAAACTTTTAGAAACAAACACTTTGTCGCCGTTTTTTTACGCCAAATCTCCAACAGAAGAGAACCAACTGAGAGAGAAAACTGACATTTCATTTTGTGAGAAGCTGTTGAATTTTGTTGGACAAATTTTTGCCAACAGCACTTTTCCAACAGGAAAACAGCTGATCAAACAACAGCTGACTTGAATTTTTGCAAGTAACAAGATTTGCAAAATATACAAATCAGTTATAAAATTGGAAAAATACACTAAATTGGCAACAAATATGGATAAATTAAATATGCAAAATAAGTTACATACTTTTTGCGAAGTATTTATATGCATATTATGTACCTTAGTAAATTGTAATCTCCTTTGCGCGAATATATATTAACGGGGCCGCTGTGGTGCAGTGGGGAGTGTTGTGGCCACTGTGTTGTGGCGGACAGTGGCTAGTCTGCCATACCAGAGGTCATGGGTTGGATCCCCAGCCTGGATAGAGGGAAAATTTGTATATAATGATCCACGATCCGATAACAATTAATTTTCCAGAGGGTAGGGGTGGTCTCACAGATCACAAAAAACAAAGTACTACCCTCCGGACGCTTATAGTTCAGGAGACATTCCTTGTTAAATTAATGTATGTATGTGTAGAACATCTTTCTGCGTTGGCGGCTTTTGGCCGCGCTTCAATAAAATTACCCTCAGCCGGCAGAATTCTCTTTCTGGATTAATATCCATGGAGCATAGATATCTTAATACATCGGTGTTTTCCAATAATTTCTTACAACTATTGCGTTAATGTGGGCTGAGAAGTTCTATGTCCAATAAAAGATTTTTCGTGGTTGCTCAGGTTTTGATGGGAATAGTTGTAAGAAATTATTGGAAAACACCGATGTATTAAGAAGTATATTTCCTTTAGAGCGCCTAAAATACGTAAAAGCTTTTAACGATTTTCATTCAGTGGTCGAATCTTGCTTCACTATTGATTTGAAAAGTAATTATATTAACTGTATTTCTAATTTCCGAAAGAGTTACAACGATCTTTCTATACCCATAACCCCAAAAGTGCATACAGTTTTTTTTTTCATATAGAAGATTTTTGTTCAAGGCAGGGAATAGGATTAGGGTATCATTCAGAGCAAGCCATGGAGGCTGTGCATTATGATTTCAAAAAAACATGGGATTATAAGTATCGAACTAGACCAAATAACCCAAATTATATGGAGAATTTGAAGAAAACTGTATGTGAATATAATATTCTTCATATTTAAAAAAAACTGTCAACCTTTTTATGTTTATATTAAAATATTATAAATAATAAATAATAAACGTCTTAAAATGTATTTTTACTGTAATGAATTTTACTATACACTTATATACTAGAAGAACAGAACAGTCATTTTACCGTGAGTGCCATAAAAAGAACAGGGGCTCGCATGAAAAGAAAAAATTGACCATTTTAAAAAAAAACATGGAATTTCTCAAAATGTGTCCGATGAATGATTTCAATTTTGGCTCAGAACATCTTCTAATATATCCAAGAATACAACCATGAAATAATATCTTGGTTACTTTGACTTTTCATAATAAGTTGTTTAAGCTCACCGTGTATTGTTAGTGCAAAATTTTATTCCTTTATGACTCCTAGTTACAAAGATGTCACGTTACAAATTACCAAACGGTATTCCAGACATATCTTTGTTAAAAAGTAGCCGTGGTCATAAACCGATTTCGCTAAATTTTTGAGCATGTATTGACACAGTTGATAAAGTTCATACACGAAGTTTCGTCATAATATCTAAATTATTTGTCGAGTTATGGGCTCGGAAATCTCGTAGATTCCTTTTGTTTAAAAAGGGGCGGTGCCACGCCCATTTTCCAAAATTTTTATGTTTTTTGTTTCCAGTCTATTGTGGTACTCATGCCGAAAACTTTCAATGAATTATCTTTATATTTGACAAAGATATCGTTTAAAATGTTTTTATTAGGCCAATTTATAGTACCCATATATAAAAGTGGGCGTGGCCGTCAACCAATTTCGCTAAAATTTTGAACATGTATTACCACAAGTTATAAAAGTGTATGCACCAAGTTTCGTCATAATATCTATATATTAATAGGCTAACATTTTTCCCATACAAACAATTGCCAGGCTGTTTAGCACATTTAACATACTCATATCCACATAAAATTGATATGGATGTGTTCGTATGAGTCAGGAGCAGTGCATAGGCATATCATTTTTTCTATAAATTATTTAATTTGTTTATAATTAATAAAGAGAAATAGATATCGTAAACGTGTTTACAAATATCGTACACACAATTGAAGAGTCCCTTTAATTTAAAATCGCTCTCTCTATTTTATATGCATTGGCCCAGTTTACGCTCAGATCAAAATCAACGCAGCCAGATATCTCCTATTGCTTTCCCATTAAAGCGAAAAATGAGAGAGAGGGCGGGAGAGCACACTGAGTCATTTTAATTTTGACCAAGGCATATCTAACAGGTAGGCTCGGCGTTGAATTGAAAAACTTCTTTTTTTATTTACAAAGGTAGAGTGTAATGTCAAAATCAAACCGAATTCACATCATGGCCAATAGGAATTCAGATTTTAACCAGAGCGAAATATCATTTTACAATAACAAAATACATGGGAAATTTCTGAATTCGCCACCGGGCCTACCTTCCTAGATCTGCCTTGATTTTGACCATGATTTCGCGTCGGACCGTGATCAAAAGGGCAAATCAGTGTTGCGGTACAACGGAATTTGGAAAATGTTGCTTATCTCCGCGAAAGGAATAATTTTTGTAGCAATACAAAGTTGAAAAAATAAATTGCATGGTCGAATTTCGAGCACCGGCGATACTAGTATCAATTATTTGTCGAGTTATAGGCTCAGAAATCTCGTATATTCCTGCTTCTAAAAAGAGGCGGGCCGCTGTGGTGCAGTGGGTAGAGTGCTCGCCTGCTATGCCAGAGATCTCGGGTTCAAACCACGGTCCGAGAAAAACACCAAAACAGTATTGGGCTTTTTAAGAGCAGCGGTCACCTCTCGGTAGTGGGCGGCATACCCTCCAAGAGTATTTCTGCCATGAAAAAGCTTCTCACAAAAAATGCATTCGCCGTTCGGAGCCGGCATAAAACTGTAGGTCCACCCAATTAGTAGGAAAAACAAAAAAGGAGCACATCTCGAATTGGGAGAGAAGCTCGGCCATAAAACTCGTCAGAGTTATAATAGCGCCATTGTATTATATTATTATTAAATAGAGGCGGGGCCGCGCCCATTTTCCAAAATTTGTGTGTTTTTTGTTTTATGTCTATAGCCGGACTTCTACAACAAAATGTCATTGATATATCTTTGTAATTGACAGAGGTATCGCTTAAAATGTTTTTATTAGGCCGCTTTATAATACCCATATATAAAAGTGGGCGTGGCCGTCAACCAATTTCGGCAATTTTTCTTCCAAACATTTGATTAGTTAAGTAGATCACGCGTACCAAATTTAATCGGTATATCTGCTACAGTTTCTGAGTTATGACTTATAAAACTTTCCACGTTTGCCCCTTAATAAGTGGGCGTGGCACCGCCCATTTTCCAAAATTTCACCAAATTTCTATATAAGGGCCTGAGCTCAATACGTGTGTGAAATGTCATCACTCCAGCTATATTAGTGTCTGAGATACCAAATATCCGATTTTTCTATATAGGAAAAGTGGGCGTGGCCGTTTTCCGATTTCGCCCATTTTCAATACCAACCGTCCCAGTCTGGATACTAACTTACATTTCAAATGTCATCAAAAGATCTCAATTTTTGCGCGAGTTAGATTGCGTACGGACGGACGGACAGACATGACATGACTCAATCGATTTCTCTTTTCACCCTGATCATTTTGATATATATAAGTCCATATCTATCTCGATTATTTCATTCTGTTACAATCCTCCGTACCACAGTACTTGCACTTATCAATGTACATGCAAGTACTTTTTGACAAACTATTTCAGATTGTTTTAAACAAAAACAAGTAAGAGCGCGGCTGTCTTCGGCCGTACCGAAGACTTCATACCTTTCATGAGTGGGGAAATGAAAAGCTACCTATGTATGTTGTACATAGCCTGATTTAGTATAATTTATAATTTCAATTTTGTGGGTTATTTATGGAACGATTTATTTGAAAAAATTTGTGTCTGGGCTATTTAAATGGAGGAGTTATACGACAAAATGTGTATATCTGAACAATCGGTTGTATGGCAGCTATATGTTATAGTGGTCTGATCTTGACAATATTCGGTAATTCTATTTGGGCCGATATGGGTACAAGTACTTTAAAGTTTCATGTCATTATCTGTTAAAATGGAGAAGTTATATCCCAAAATGTACATATCTGAACAATCGGTTGTATGGGAGATATATGTTATATTGCTTCGATCTGGACAATTTTCGGTAACCTTGTTTAAGCCAACATGTGTACAAATACTTCAAAATTTCATGTCCTTAGCTGTTTAAATGAAAGAACGCCGCCTACAGGGCTACATTGTGTGCGGGCGCAACGCGAAGGGTATGGGAGCGTTATCGAACGGCGAGGAAGGAAGAGAGGCGCCTTTTTCGAAAGAAGAAAAGGGAGGCTGAAAGGCGCGAGTGTGAAGAGCTTGAGATGCTGGCGGGTAGGAACGATGCTCGAAAATTCTATCAAAAAATCAGGCGGATGACTGAAGGTTTCAAAACCGGGGCAAATTCCTGCCGGAATGATAACGGCGATCTGGTAACTGATGTTCGGAGCATACTTAAGTTGTGGAGGGATCACTTCTCCTCCTTGCTAGATAATGGCAACAGTGAAATTGCTGAAGGAGAAGATGTACGACCCGAATCCCCAATAGCAGATGATGGTAGGCATGTTCCACCACCCGATTGACGAAGTGCGAATAGCAAAGTCTCGGCTTAAAAATAACAAGGCCTAGGCCGCTGACGGTTTGCCAGCCGAGCTATTCAAACATGGTGTCGAAGAGTTGATAAGGAGCATGCATCAACTCCTATGCGGAATATGGTCGGACGAGCGCATGCCCGACGACTGGAACTTAAGTGTGCTCTGCCCAATCCACAAAATAGGAAACTCCACAGTACGCGCCAATTATCGTGGGTTAAGCCTCCTGAATATCGCATATAAGGTCTTAGCAAGTGTATTGTGCGAAAGACTGAAGCCCACCGTCAACAAGCTGATTGGACCTTATCAGTGTGGCTTCAGACCTGGCCGCTGTGGTGCAGTGGGTAGAGTGCTCGCCTGCTATGCCAGAGGTCTCGGGTTCAAACCACGGTCCGAACCAAACACCAAAACAATTTTTCTAATTAGTAAAAATCCAATTATTGGGTTTTTTAAGAGCAGCGGTCACCTCTCGGCAGTGGGCGGCATACCCTCCGAGAGTATTTCTGCCATGAAAAAGCTTCTCACAAAAAATGCATTCGCCGTTCGGAGCCGGCATAAAACTGTAGGTCCACCCAATTAGTAGGAAAAACAAAAAGGAGCACACCTCGAATTGGGAGAGAAGCTCGGCCATAAAATTCGTCAGAGTTATAATAGCGCCATTGTATTATTATATTATTATTCAGACCTGGTAAATCTACCATCGACCAGATATTCACAATACGCCAAATACTGGAAAAAACCCATGAAAAAGGAACCGACACACACCATCTCTTTGTCGATTTTAAAGCCGCTTTTGATAGCACGAATAGGAATTGCTTATATGCCGCAATGTCTGAATTTTGTTTCCCTGCAAAACTTATACGGCTATGCCAAATGACGTTGACTAACACCACCAGCTCCGTCAGAATTGGGAAGGACCTCTCCGAACCGTTCGAGACCAAACGTGGTTTCAGACAAGGTGACTCCCTTTCGTGTGACTTCTTCAATTTGATGCTGGAAAAGATAATACGAGCTGCAGAACTTAATCATACAGGAAGCATTTTATACCACAAGAGTGTACAACTGCTGGCGTACGCTGATGATATCGACATCATTGGCACTAACACTCGCGCCGTATGTTCTGCCTTCTCCAAGCTGAATAAAGAGGCTAAGAAAATGGGTTTGGCGGTTAACGAGGACAAGACGCAGTACCTCCTGTCATCACACAAAGAAACAGCACGCCTTGGCAGCCACGTCAATGTTGATAGCTACAAATTTGAAACTGTTAAGGACTTCGTCTATTTGGGAACCAGCATTAACACCAAGAATGATGTCAGCACGGAGATCCAACGAAGAATCACGCTTGCCAATAAATGCTACTTCGGACTAAGTAGGCAACTGGAAAGTAAAGTCCTCTCTCGACAAACAAAAATCACACTCTACAGGACGCTCATCGTTCCAGTCCTCATGTACGGCGTAGAAGCATGGACAGTTTCAAAATCAGATGAGATGGCACTTGGAGTATTCGAGAGAAAAGTTCTTCGTAAGATTTATGGACCTTTGCGCGTTGGCGTGGGCGAGTATCGACGGAGATTTAACGATGAGCTGTACGAGCTTTACACAGACATCGACAGCGAATAAAGATCCAGCGGCTGCGTTGGGCAGGTCATGTCGTGAGAATGGGCGAAGGCGCTCCAGCCAAGAAAGCATTTCTATCGAAACCCGCTGAACGCAAAAGAAAAGGGAGACCTCCACTGCGTTGGGAAAATCAGGTGGACAGCGATGCTGCCTCCCTAGGTGTTCCCAAGTGGCGCCATGCTACACGAAACAGAAGCAATTGGAGCGCTCTGTTGGACTCGGCCAGAATCGTCTAGACGGTTAAGCGCCAATCAAGAAGAGAAGCTGTTTAAATGGGGAAGTTATATACCAAAATGTGTATATCTGAACAATCGTTTGTATGGCAGCTATATGTGATAGTGGCCCGATCTTGACAATTTTCGGTAACCTTGTTTAGGCCAACATGTGCACAAATACTTCAAAATTTCATGTCCTTAGCTGTTTAAATGGGGAAGTTATACACCAAAATGTGTATATCTGAACAATCGGTTGTATGGCAGCTATATGTTATAGTGGTCCGATCTTGATATTTTTCGGTAACCTTCTTTGGGTCAATATGGGTACAAATACCCCAAAGTTTCGTGTCCTTAGCTGTAAAAAGGGAGAAGTTATACCCCAAAATGTGTATATCTGAACAATCAGTTATATTGGAGCTATATGTTATAGTGGTCCGATTCGGCCAATTCCGACAATGATCGATTGAGCATCAAAACTCACCCGTGTTCCAAATTTCAATCAAATATCTCAAAAACTGAGGGACTAGTATGCGCTCACACAGACGGACGGACGGACAGACGGACATGGCTTAAACGACTCAGCTCATGATTCTGATTATATCGGTATATATATTGATGGGTCTGTCACGCCACCTTCTAGTACTTTCAAGATTTGATTTTCGGCACAAAGTTATAATAGCATTTCATTCTCATGAAAGGTATAAAAATATCACCTCAGTTGATTTTGATTTAAAATTTTTATTTCAATCAAAACATTTAAAAAAGCAGAACAAGAACACAGATATGTGTACACTGAGGGAAACAGGCAATTGTAAAAATAACTCCCAACGGTGACAATGTTACATTTTTCAATGACGACTAATTTATTGTTGAATCACACTTTTTTATACTCAGCTGTACTAGTACACAGAGTATTATAGTTTTAATCACATAACGGTGGATTGTAACAGAATGAAATAATCGAGATAGATATAGACTTATATATATCAAAATGATCAGGGTGAAAAGAGAAATCGATTGAGCCATGTCCGTCCGTCCGTCCGTCTCTCCGTCCGTCCGTCTGTCCGTCCGTCCGTCTTTAAACAATCTAACTCGCGCAAAAATTGAGATATTTTGATGAAATTTGAAATGCATGTTGGTATCGAGACTGGGACGGTTGGTATTGAAAATGGGCGAAATCGGATCATGACCACGCCCACTTTTCCTATATAGAAAAAATCGGAAATTTGGTATCTCAATCACTAATATGGCTGGAGCGATGAAATTTTACCCACGTGGTGAGCTCAGGCCCCTATGAAGAAATTTGATGAAGCTTTGGAAAATGGGCGGTGCCACGCCCACTTATTAAGGGTCAAACATGGAAAGTTTTATATGTCATAACTCAGAAACCATTGAAGATATATCGATGAAATTTGGCATGCGTGATTTGCTTACTTAGGCAAACATTTGGACGGAAAATAGTTAAAATTGGTTGACGGCCACGCCCACTTTTATATATGTATATTATAAAGTGACCTAATAAAAACATTTTAAGCCATATCTCTGTCAAATATAAAGATCTATCATTGAAATATTGTCGCATGAGTCCAACTATGGACATAAAATAGAAAACACAAAAATTTTTGAAAATGGGCGGTGCCACGCCCACTTATTAAGGGGCAAACATTGAAAGTTTTATGAGTCATAATTCAGAAATCGTTGAAGATATATCGATGAAATTCGGTACGCGTGATATACTTACTTAGGCAAATGTTGGGACGAAAAATTTCCATAATCGGTTGACGGCCACGCCCACTTTTATATATGTGTATTATAAAGTGGCCTAATATAAACATTTTAAGCGATATCTCTGTCAAATATAAAGATATATCATTGAAATTTTATAGCAGGAGTCCAACTGCGGACATAAAACGAAAAACATAAAAATTTTGGAAAATGGGTGTGGCACCGCCTCTTTTTAGAAGCAGGAATATACGAGATTTCTGAGCCCATAACTCGACAAATAATTGATATATAATGACGAAACTTGGTGTGTACACTTTTATTACTTGTGGTAATACATGTTGAAAATTTTAGCGAAATCGGTTGAAGACCACGCCCACTTTTATATATGGGAACTATAAAGGGGCCTAATAAAAACATTTTAAGCGATATCTCTGTCAAATATAAAGATAATTCATTGAAATTTTGTGGCATGAGTTCCACAATAGACCGGAAACAAAAAATAGAAAAATTTTGGAAAATGGGCGTGGCACCGCCTCTTTTTAAACAAAGGAATATACGAGATTTCTTAGCCTATAACTCGGCAAATAATTGAGATATTATGACGAAACTTGGTTTATACACTTTCATAACTTGTGTTAATAGACATGCAAAAATTTATTCAAATCGGTTTATGGCCACGCCTACTGTTTAACAAAGATATTTCTGGAACATCCTTTGGGAATTTGTAACGTGACTTCTTTGTAACTAGAAGTCATAAAGGAATGAAATGTTGCACAAAGAATAATATTCATATGCTTAGTTGGATGACTGATAAAAATGTTGAAAATGAGCGTGGCTACGTCCACTTTATTTAGCACTTGCTTTATATAAAGTACGCCATGTTTACATCAAACGCAAGCAAACAATGAAAGCATACAGCTGAGTATCTAATGTTCGATTCCACTCGAACTTAGGCTTCCTTACTTGTTTATTATCCAATTCCTGTGGAGTCTTTTAAGTGGTTTTACTATACTCTCTTGTGAATAGATTACTTCGTGCAATCTTACCTACATATGTATGTTGACGTTGTATCAGTGTTTTAGTATCTCTCTTGTTAGTTTTTTTACTTTCGCAGATTAATCTTAATCAATAGACGGGCCTTATAACTTTGTTTATTGCTAACGCTTCAAATGTTTCAAGATTGTCGGCATTTTTTCCGTGTTAATAGTTTTTTCTGCTACTGTTCCGTTATTCATAAAACTTGCATCAATATGTCGACACCTGCGTCATTTATCGGCAAAATTTTATTACGGATTTTCTCTATTCTTTGTAGGTAATACGTGTTCAAAATAGGAACAAAATTGGTTCATAAATATTAATTTTCTAAATATCTCGACACTAGCGCCACCTAGCGGCGATTTATTTCCAAGGATATATTTACTTTCTCATAGGCAATATATATACGGAATATGAACAAATTCGGTCGGTAAATACGAATTTTACAAATAACTTGACACCAGCGCCACCTAGCGGCGATTTATTTCCACGGATATATTAACTTTCTCATAGGCAACATATATACGGAATATGAACAAATTCGGTCGGTAAATACGAATTTTACAAATAACTTGACACCAGCGTCACCTAGCGGCGATCTTTTTCCACAGATGTATTTACTTTCTCATAGGCAATATATATATATATGAAGAAATTCGGTCGGTAAATACGAATTTTACAAATATCTCGATACTAGCGCCATCTATCGGATTTTTTAATTTCATATTGCATTGTCTTCGGGTCCTGAACTATGTTCCAAGTTTCAAGTACCTAGCTCAACTAGAAGTATCTTAAATATTCGTTGCAAACTTCCACGACATACATACACCCATACATACAAAAAGTGAAGTTAAATAAAAGCTTGTAATAAAATCATGTGAAATCAACCAAAAATCAACAAATTTTGTTGTTAATTTTTTTCAACACGATTCTTAATGTATGACATCCTGTAAACGTGTAAATTTAACACACTGTCAAGTGTTAGTTTAACAGGATGATAACTGTAGAATTTACACTAAAAAGTTCTGAGTTTTCCTGTTGATTTTACTATCTTAACTAGTTAATGTTACAATTTAAGCTAGTTAAATTAACACGAAATTGTCGTGTTGAATTAACAATAACATCTTTTTGATTTTACCTTAAATATATTATTAAATTAACTAGAAAGTCTTGTTGATTTTACAATTTATTTTTATAAATTAAAAAACAATATAATAATAATATAAAACAAAATATATAATCATCAGATCAATAAGCAGCTGCCTCGGTTCGATATGGGCCGACTACAAAAGCACTTACATATTCGATATAAATAATGTTACAAGCTCTGGTGGTACTTAATCGAAAATAGGACCGTAAACTTTCGCCGAATGCGATGCTAAGCTATCATATTCGAGTACATCACCCGGCGACCAAATTGAAAGCGTCCTTCTCATACGAACACAAATGTATTGGCTAGTGCTGGAAAACCATCGATTGAACTATCGATACTATCGATGGGGCCGATGCCATAGCGATTATCGATGGTTTTTGTAACCATCGATAGTATTTTACTTGGTACATAACGACAACGTCTGTTAAAAGAATTAATAAAAAAAAACTAAGATTTATAATTTTTAAGACACTTGATTAGAATATGTGGGCTGTGAATATATAAATAAAATGTTAGTGAATAATTTTATGAAAAAAAAACTTGCAAAAAAACGGTTTTTTTTATTGAGAATTGAGCAATTTAGGCTCTCCTGTTATTTTGTGGTCAACTGTATATGTACAAATATGTGTATGTAGTATTCTTATTTTGAATAGTTATTGATTTATTTATTGTATTGAACATTTTACATAAACTGTGGTTTTTTATTAATTTTATATGTATATTTCTAATAAAAAATTATATTTTTCTTTTAAATATGAGCACGTAAGTACATACATGCTCACATATGTATGTATATGTGCGTTAAATATTTGAGTACCACATTTCTCTTTAACAGGCCACCTACGTACATATATTAAACCATCGATACTATCGATGGTTGCCTTTAAAACTATCGATGGTCAATCGATGGGACCACTATCGATGGTTTTCCAGCACTAGTATTGGCGATACTTTATACGTGGGCGATAGTACTATCACTGGCACCGAGTAATGTTTGGCCGCTAACACAAACTCCATTCGCTAAACATCTCCTCGTGGTAAAAATTGCAAACTATGAAGAGGAAAAAGAAAATATTGCACATTAAAAACTTTTAGAAACAAAAATGCAATCCACTTTTAACTCACCTGCAAACTGAAAATATAAATGGAAAACCCATTATCACGCATTGCCAATCATGCTAAACTCCCATCATTGCCACGGCACAAAATTTTCTTTTTGTAAAAAAAAAGAATAATAGTTTGTGTTTTGCACGAACAGCAGAACTTCAAAAACGTTAGAAAAAAATTGTTTATGTTTCAAAATAGTTTTGACGTTCTTTTTTAACACTTTTTTAGATTATATTGACAAAATCATCGTGTTGAATAAACCAAAATTCCAAATGACGTTTATGTTTGAAAATTGTTTCGTGTTATATCAACCAACTTTTATTGTTAATTGTGGTTCTTGTTGTTTGAACATTTGTTTTCATGTTGTATTAACACTAGAACTGGAACGTAATTTTTTAAATATTTTTTTTAGTTTATATTGACACTATCATCATGTTCAATAAACCAAATTCGAAATGGTATTTAGGAATAAAACTTTATATTTGAATCATCTTGTATATTTTAAAATTTCTTCATGTATCAACAATAAAATTTGGTTGAATTTACCAAATTTTCAGATGAAATTTACAAAGCCAAAATCAAGTTTCATACATCATGTAATTTGAAAAAATTGTTGCTGTTCTATGTGTAAAGATCGATCGTATTAACTTTACATGAATCGTGTTGATGATTTTTTTCCGGCCCCAATTTTTCAAGTTATATTGACAATACTGACTTGTCAAGAGTACCAACATTCTGTTTTGTGTAGTACTGAAGGCCTTGCAATGTTTTGGAATCCATTTTTATATATGTATGTGTCGTCGTCATTATAACGCACCTAACATTTTTCGTTTAGCAAGTGCTCGCAAAATCTTTCTAGCTTGTTATCCCCGCTTTTACTCGACTTTCACTTTTCTTTGTACTTTTGTGTTTTTATATGCTTTTAAGTTATGTCTTTTCTTAACTCGTTCTATCCCACCTGCACTAGTTTTTATTACAAGCTTTTATTTAACTTCACTTTTTGTATGGGTGTATGTCGTGGAATTTTGCAACGAACATTTAAGATACTTCTAGTTGAGCTAGGTACTTGAAATTTGGAACATAGTTCAGGACCCGAAGACAATGCAATGTGAAATAAAAAAAAATCCGATAGATGGCGCTGGTGTCGAGATATTTGTAAAATTCGTATTTACCGACCGAATTTGTTCATATTCGGTATATATATTGCCTATGAGAAAGTAAATACATCCGAGGAAAAAAATCGCCGCTAGGTGGCGTTGGTGTCAAGATATTTGTAAAATTCGTATTTACCGACCGAATTTGTTCATATTCGGTATATATATTGCCTATGAGAAAGTAAATACATCTGTGGAAAAAAATCGCCGCTAGGTGGCGCTGGTGTCAAGATATTTGTAAAATTCGTATTTACCGACCGAATTTGTTCATATTCGGTATATATATTGCCTATGAGAAAGTAAATACATCCGAGGAAAAAAATCGCCGCTAGGTGGCGCTGGTGTCAAGATATTTGTAAAATTCGTATTTACCGACCGAATTTGTTCATATTCGGTATATATATTGCCTATGAGAAAGTAAATATATCCGTGGAAATAAATCGCCGCTAGGTGGCGCTAGTGTCAAGATATTTAGAAAATTAGTATTTATGAACCAGATTTGTTCCTATTTTGAACACGTATTACGAAGTAATCTATTCACAAAAGAGTATAGTAAAACCAGATATTAGATGTAATATGCATTGTAAAACTAAAAAGGCAAAAATAAAACAAAGTAAAAAAAATTTTTTAAAAAAGCTTTTATTTAATATTAATATAACAATTTACTAAAAAGGAAAAAAATAATTTTTTTATTTTATTTAATTTAACGAGCACAGGCCCAAGTTATATTTTTATTTTTTATTTTTTAGAAACTAGAAAAAAACTTTCTAAGCATGGAGCTGTAGTTACATCCATGCTTAGAAAGTTTTTTTCTAGTTTCTAAAAAATAAAAAATAATTTTTTTATATTTTTGAACAAGATTTATATTAGTCCTTAGTTCATTTGGATCTTAATTTCAATCTAAACATACATTTAACGTATTTCTTCAAAGCATTTCTGTATATGTATCAACATAAATAAAAGCGCGGGTACTCATTACATATTCATGTTATAAAACCGTATTGGTGAAATGGAAGGAAGCGATAAAAACTTTAAATTCCAATTACGTAAGATATGCATTACGTAAAGAGCACCCGCGCTTTTATTTATGTTGATACATATACAGAAATGCTTTGAAGAAATACGTTAAATGTATGTTTAGATTGAAATTAAGATCCAAATGAACTAAGGACTAATATAAATCTTGTTCAAAAATATAAAAAAATTATTTTTTTCCTTTTTAGTAAATTGTTATATTAATATTAAATAAAAGCTTTTTTAAAAAATTTTTTTTACTTTGTTTTATTTATTTTCTTGCCAACTCTTTCACAGCCATTGGCTTTTTCATCCTTTAAACCCAGTAACTTCTTTTAAGTTGTTTACCCTTTGAATCCTTTTTTCTTCAATTTGTAATGAACAGACCTGTAAAGTGTAAGTGCCAGTACCAGTACCAGTATAAGTACCAGTACCTCAGTACTTCGAAATTCCAGTACAAGTACAAGTACAAGTACAAGTACTTCAGTACTTGAATTTTACAAATACAAGTACTCTACTGATAAATACTTTTTAAGTACGTACACTGAGGGAAAAAACAACGTATATCCAACAAAAACGACGTCAACTCAACAAAAAACAGCCATGATAGTCAGCCTACCTTGAAAATTGTTGCATAGACTATAATAATTGTTATTTTCCCATTTTACAAACATTACAATGAAAACAACCGCATTTATATTTAATATGACTGTGACGATTGCCAATTTAACATATCATATGAGCGGATAATGCATCAGGACATTGACAATTTAAACACATTCCATTATGAAAGAACAACTAAAATTTTAATTCAACGTTTTATTGGTCGATGCAAAGTAGGTATCGTAGTTATTTCAAAGTGAATATTATTTGAAACAACATTAAAATGTTAATTTGAAATTGTTGTGATGTTAGGTAAAAGCGCTTTTATTGTTGGGTTAACAATGATACGTTGATGTAACGTAGCTATCGTAGTTATTTCAAAGTGAAGATTATTTGAAACAACATTAAAATGTCAATTTGAAATTGTTGTGATGTTAGGTAAAATCGCTTTTATTGTTGGGTTAACCATGATACGTTGATGTAACGTAGCTATCGTAGTTATTTCAAAGTGAAGATTATTTGAAACAACATTAAAATGTCAATTTGAAATTGTTGTGATGCTAGGTAAAAGCGCTTTTATTGTTGGGTTAACAATGATACGTTGATGTAACGTAGCTATAGTAGTTATTTCAAAGTGAAGATTATTTGAAACAACATTAAAATGTCAATTTGAAATTGTTCTGATGTTAGGTAAAAGCACTTTTATTGATGTGTTAACAATGATACGGCGATGCAACGTAGGAATCGTGGTTATTTTAAAATGAAGATTCTTTGAAACAAAATTGAATTATCAATTTGAAGTTGTTGTGATGTTAGGTAAAAGCGCTTTTATTGTTGGGTTAACAATGATACGTTGATGTAACGTAGCTATCGTAGTTATTTCAAAGTGAAGATTATTTGCAACAACATTAAAATGTCAATTTGAAGTTGTTGTGATGTTAGGTAAAAGCGCTTTTATTGTTGGGTTAACAATGATACGTTGATGTAACGTAGCTATCGTAGTTATTTCAAAGTGAAGATTATTTGAAACAACATTAAAATGTCAATTTGAAATTGTGTGGTGTTAGGTAAAAGCGCTTTTATTGTTGGGTTAACAATGATACGTTGATGTAACGTAGCTATCGTAGTTATTTCAAAGTGAAGATTATTTGAAACAACATTAAAATGTCAATTTGAAATTATTCTGATGTTAGGTAAAAGCACTTTTATTGATGTGTTAACAATGATACGGCGATGCACCGTAGGAATCGTGGTTATTTTAAAATGAAGATTCTTTGAAACAAAATTGAATTGTCAATTTGAAGTTGTTGTGATGTTAGGTAAAAGCACTTTTATAGTTGGGTTAACAATGATACGTTGATGTAACGTAGCTATCGTAGTTATTTCAAAGTGAAGATTATTTGCAACAACATTAAAATGTCAATTTGAAGTTGTTTTGATGTTAGGTGAAAGCGCTTTTATTGTTGGGTTAACAATGATACGTTGATGTAACGTAGCTATCGTAGTTATTTTAAAGTGAAGATTATTTGAAACAACATTAAAATGTCAATTTGCAGTTTTTGTGATGTTAGGTAAAAGCGCTTTTATTGGTGGGTTAACAATGATACGTTGATGTAACGTAGCTATCGTAGTTATTTCAAAGTGAAGATTATTTGCAACAACATTAAAATGTAAATTTGAAATTGTTGTGATCTTAGATAAAAGCGCTTTTATTGTTGGGTTAACAATGATACGTTGATGTAACGTAGCTATCGTAGTTATTTCAAAGTGAAGATTATTTGAAACAACATTAACATGTCAACTTGAAATTTTGTGATGTTAGGTAAAAGCGCTTTTATTGTTGGGTTAACAATGATATGTTGATGTAACGTAGCTATAGTAGTTATTTCAAAGTGAAGATTATTTGAAACAACATTAAAATTTCAATTTAAAATTGTTATAATGTTAGGTGAAAGCTCTTTTATTGATGGGTTAACAAACGGCATTGTTGACTAGGTTAATATGAAATATAAATCTATTTTCAATTTAAAAACGCAGTGTTTGTTGTAGAATTCATTGCTTTTTTTATTTAGATAAACACAAATGTAACGTACATTTGTGGTATTTTAATAGATTACACAGTCAACATATTTACAAAAATTTCACTCAAAACGAACAAACCGATAGTAATACATAATAGTTTGGCTCAGATTTCAATCTGCTTACCAAAAGGGTCGGCTTTACATTAAGGAACTACGGTTCGAGAAAAACCAAGGTCTTATCTGCCGGACGCTTATAGTTGAGGAGATATTCTTTGATAAAGTAATTTGTGTGTTGTAATTTTCCCATTGGCGGCCTTTGGCTGCGCTTTAAAAAATAACCCTAAGCCGGTAATATCTATAGATCCATCCAACTACCAACAAATTACCAACAAATATCTCGTGAACTATACGCCTCCGGCAAATTTTGATTTCGGTTTTGATATCTGTGAGAGCCCCCTGAAAAAGTCATTTTTTCTCGGATTGTGTTTCTTTAATGTAAAGCCGACCCTTTTGTTAGGCCTTCTAGAATTCATTTAAAAAGCTCCACCAACGCATGCTCATTCATAGCAATCGCCAACACTTGAAATCCACCCAATAATATGCCACCAATCTGTATTAATATGCCTTTCAGTTTTGCCTTGGCATCCGCCGCATGATTCTCCACCTCACTCATTGCCTGAACAAGATAGAAAATCCGAGGAAGCTTTGTTATTTTGTAGAATATATAACACACACGATATCGAAAGGAAGTGCTTAATTTTTAGTAAACAATCTAAATTCCACTGTCATGCAAAACAAAAATTGGGAGTTTGCTTTTTACGCACGCCGTTCAATTTCGGCTACAAACTGTATACACGTTTGCGTTTGAAATTTGTCAGATCAACAATGCCCACTTTAAGCTGACAATGTAGCCACACCAGAGTAAAATTTCTGAACGTCAGATCAACAATACCAACTTTAAGTTGACAATGTAGCCATGCCAAATTGGAAATGTTGATGTTGTAATGAAATTGCTTATATAGTTAGATTATTTTTAACTAGGAATTATTGCTGAATTGACTATTTTACATTTAATCTAACAGAAAAATATTTACTTTAACTATAAACAAGTAAGGAAGCCTAAGTTCGAGTGGAATCGAACATTAGATACTCAGCTGTATGCTTTCATTGTTTGCTTGCGTTTGATGCAAACATGGTGTACTTTATATAAAGCAAGTGCTAAATAAAGTGGACGTAGCCACGCTCATTTTCAACATTTTTATCAGTCATCCAACTAAGCATATGAATATTATTCTTTGTGCAACATTTCATTCCTTTATGACTTCTAGTTACAAAGAAGTCACGTTACAAATTCCCAAAGGATGTTCCAGAAATATCTTTGTTAAAAAGTTGGCGTGGTCATAAACCGATTTGAATAAATTTTTGCATGTCTATTAACACAAGTTATAAAAGTGTATAAACCAAGTTTCGTCATAATATCTCAGTTATTTGCCGAGTTATAGGCTAAGAAATCTCGTATATTCCTTTGTCTAAAAAGAGGCGGTGCCACGCCCATTTTCCAAAATTTTTCTATTTTTTGTTTCCGGTCTATTGTGGAACTCATGCCACAAAACTTCAATGAATTATCTTTATATTTGACAAAGATATCGCTTAAAATGTTTTTATTAGGCCCCTTTATAGTTCCCATATATAAAAGTGGGCGTGGTCTTCAACCGATTTCGCTAAAATTTTCAACATGTATTACCACAAGTAATAAAAGTGTACACACCAAGTTTCGTCATTATATATCAATTATTTGTCGAGTTATGGGCTCAGAAATCTCGTATATTCCTGCTTCTAAAAAGAGGCGGTGCCACGCCCATTTTCCAAAATTTTTATGTTTTTCGTTTTATGTGCGCAGTTGGACTCCTGCTATGAAATTTCAATGATATATCTTTATATTTGACAGAGATATCGCTTAAAATGTTTATATTAGGCCACTTTATAATACACATATATAAAAGTGGGCGTGGCCGTCAACCGATTTTGGAAATTTTTCGTCCAAACATTTGCCTAAGTAAGTATATCACGCGTACCGAATTTCGTCGATATATCTTCAACGATTTCTGAATTATGACTCATAAAACTTTCAATGTTTGCCCCTTAATAAGTGGGCGTGGCACCGCCCATTTTCAAAAATTTTTTTGTTTTTTGTTTTATGTCCATAGTTGGACTCATGCGACAAAATTTCAATGATAGATCTTTATATTTGACAGAGATATGGCTTAAAATGTTTTTATTTGGTCACTTTATAATATACATATATAAAAGTGGGCGTGGCCGTCAACCAATTTTAACTATTTTCCGTCCAAATGTTTTCCTAAGTAAGCAAATCACGCATGCCAAATTTCATCGATATATCTTCAATGGTTTCTGAGTTATGACATATAAAACTTTCCATGTTTGACCCTTAATAAGTGGGCGTGGCACCGCCCATTTTCCAAAGCTTCATCAAATTTCTTCATAGGGGCCTGAGCTCAACACGTGGGTAAAATTTCATCGCTCCAGCCATATTAGTGATTGAGATACCAAATTTCCGATTTTTTCTATATAGGAAAAGTGGGCGTGGTCATGATCCGATTTCGCCCATTTTCAATACCAACTGTCCCAGTCTCGATACCAACTTGCATTTCAAATTTCATCAAAATATCTCAATTTTTGCGCGAGTTAGAGTGTTTACAGACGGACGGACGGACAGACGGACGGACGGACAGACGGACGAACGGACGGACAGACGGACGAACGGACGGACGGACATGGCTCAGTCGATTTCTCTTTTCACCCTGATCATTTTGCTATATATAAGTCTATATCTATCTCGATTATTTCATTCTGTTACAATCCACCGTTATGTGATTAAAACTATAATACTCTGTGTACTAGTACAGCTGAGTATAAAAAATGGCTGAGCAGAAACCATCAAAATGTTAAACATAGCGCACTTCATATTAAAAACTGTTGGACTATATTGATAGTGGGAGTGTTGACAAATATTAGATGTAATATGCATTGTAAAACTAAAAAGGCAAAAGTAAAACAAAGTAAAAAAATTTTTTAAAAAAGCTTTTATTTAATATTAATATAAAAATTTACTAAAAAGGAAAAAAATTATTTTTTTATATTTTTGAACAAGATTTATATTAGTCCTTAGTTCATTTGGATCTTATTTATTTATTTATAACATTAATTATAATACAAAAGAAAATATTATAACTAATTGAGTTTGAGTACGAGCTACTGAGGCCTTCGACTCTACAATTACTTAAACTTATTTGATAATGATATATTGGATGGGCTATGTAAATACATATATGTATATATATTTACATGTTTATGCGAACAATGCTTCAGTTTTTTTTATTAATAATACCCAACGGTTTACCCTCCATATCCCGCCCGACCGACGCGAGGGGCGCCAATCCGCATGACGCACGGATATGTTTTTTTTTTGTTTTTTTTTTTTGTGCCGAGTCGTACAGGAAGGGGTTTGTTAGGTGTCGAGATCTAAAACTATTCAGCTACAGAACAAAATTCATCAGCTGATTGTATATCATTTATTAAGTGAGGCTAGAACTATTTTTTTTTATAATAAAAAGCGAGTCTGAAGTGTCAAACGTGCTGGAGTGATTATTAAAGTCATGGCATAAGCGGCGGAATTATATGATACAAATTAATTGATTTTAGAAAACTAACTAAATTACTTATATTATTGTACGTTGCATCTGTTAGAGCTGACGATGGTGGTTTTCCGTTGAAATGTTGGCGTCTAAATTTATTGTAAATGATCAAGCATGGGCACCACCACAAGCGAACAAGCAGAGAGCGTGAGCATGTAGTAGTGTGCTTAAAATTGCACAGTGAGGCAAAATTCAAACATTTTTCGTAACTTCGTGCTGATGAAAATTTAATTATATCAGATTTTATAGCATGGAAATAGAGGTTATATTAAAAATAGGTATGTTTGTAGATACTAATTTAATAAAAAATAAATGTTGATTGATTTCGATTCACATTCGAATTAATTGCAATTTCAATATAAAAGCATACAAAATTAACCCATTTTCAATTTTAAAGAGTTGAAAATGGCATAAAAAATTATACTTCATTTGATTTCAAATGGCTACATTTAACACTATTGAGAATATTTTGTATTTGTATTTGTATTTATTGTAGTTCTTATCCTAGCACAACAATCAAGAAGATTATTTTACAGTGCTAGTCACGGTAACAAAATGAATTAGATCTACATACATATAAAGATATTAAATAAGAAATATAATATGTTAACGATGAATTAAATTAAATTAAATCAAACTGTTAGGAAAAAAAAATAATAAAAAAGATTAAAAATTAAACTAAAATTAATTTGTTTAAAATCATATTTATAAATACTTAGCTTAAAAGGAAGGTATAGTAAATACAGAAAATATATATGTTAGTATGTGTTTAAGCAAAATGAAGAAATGTGTGTATGAAAACAAAAACAAAAGTGTGTATTTATAAATTGTTATAGAAGCAAGTTAGCTCGTTTTTGAACTGCAGTGTATTGGTTAATAACCTTAGACGTATAGGGAGCGAGTTCCACAGACGTACGGAGTTTATGAAGAACTGACGTTCAGATATAAGATGTCGATATTTAGTATGTACTATTAGCACAGACCTCGAAGACTGCAGAAACTGAATCCTTAGATATAAGTATCGAGGTTCCTTTGTATAAATGGCTTTGTGCAATGTCAAGAGTGTTCTAACTTTTAGCACGTTTTCAAAGGAGATGCCTAGCAACTTCTGAGCATAGGGTGTTACGTGGTCAATCCTTTTCAATCCAAATACATATCTTGCAATGTTATTGTAAATAACAGTTAATTTTTGCTTACATGCAGCGTCACAATTAGCATAAACTTCACAACCATATAGTAGCGTAGGTATTAAGTACGCTTTAGCCAATAATAATCTAATATTTAAGGGAGTAAAGTACTGTGATAACCATAGCGTACGGAGCATTCCATACACTTTACCTACTGTACTAAAAATATGATCGTTCCATGATAATAAATTGTTAAATGTTACACCAAGATTTTTAGCTGTTTTGACATATTTTAAGCTTGAATTATCCAACTTGACTACATCAAGCTGACTCGTGTCGAAGGACTTCCTATGAATAACGAGGCAGTTTGACTTGCTTGGGTTCAAACATAGACCATTCATAGATGCCCATGAACTGATTCGAGTCAAGTCAGCATTCAAATTTTCAATGCAAATGTCACTACGATTAGGAGGACAACAAACATATAGTTGGACGTCATCAGCATAGACATGCACTTTACAATACTTAAGAACATTAGGTAAGTAATTTATGTACAACACGAATAACAAAGATCCTAGAATAGAGCCTTGAGGGTCTCCCCTAACTACCGGAAGGAAGTCGGAAATTCTGTCTCCGACACTAACCGCCTGAGTTCTGTCAGACAGGTAGGATCTTATCAACGCAGTTGCATGATGCGAGAAATTGAACAAATTTTCTAGCTTACAGCATAGTAACCTATGATCAACTGAATCGAAAGCCTTCGAATGGTCGAGAAGAGTTAGGAATCCAATGTTGTTTTGATCAATTTCTGTCCGAATGCTCTCTACCACATCTAAGAGAGCCGTAGTACAGCTCCTCTTCGGCCTGAAGCCAGATTGACACTCAGTTAAGAGCTTGTGATCGCGCACATATGACATCATTTGTGTGTATAGTAGGCGCTCAAGAACTTTGGACAGATATGGCAAAAAATAATAAATTTCCCAACCAATCTTAAACATTTTAAAAAAATTTCATACATCAGTTGCCCACTGTTGTTACGGACAAAAAAAGGCATTAACCTGCTTCCATCACTGTTGAAGGCGAACTGAATCGTTTTCTCGCTGAAATAATTATGCTCTGAATTTGTGTACGTATACATTTTTTTACGCTCGCAGCACAAAGAGCTCTCTTTGCCCATGTCCGTAAATGATACATTCGTCTAAAATATGTTTGATGGTGAGAGGTGCGCCACAGCCAGAACATACCGGTCTGTTGCCGCTGCTTAAGAGATGCTGATGAGTTATTTTTGTATGGCCAATTCTCATGCGGGAAATGATGGAACATTCATTTCGTTTGCAGCTAGTTGGAAAACGCATAGCAACTTTCTGTGGGTTTATAACCTTGTAGGGATGGCAGAATATTTGCCACTCTTTTAGGTTGATTTCACGGAGAATTGTTTTAATATTGTTGCGCATCTCTCTCTCGATGCTGGGTATGATGGTGTGGCATGGACGGTTCCCTGCTTCTTTGGCAGCAGCATCGGCCAGTTCATTGCCTTTTATTCCCTGATGACCAGGAACCCAAAATAGCTTTATTTTATTAGGGCATTTAATACAGATGTGCCGAATTTCAGCAAATAGCACGTTGTTATTGACCAGGGTCTTTACTCCTTGGATTGTAGATAGGCTGTCGGTGGCAACAACGAATTTTCCTTTATTTGTCTGCGCATTCTTTACAGCTTGGAGCACAGCTACTGCCTCAGCGGCGCAGACTGAATAGTGACTGGGAAGTAAACCAACTGCTATATTCTCCCCTTCTGAGTTGACGACTGCAAAGGAGGTATTTGAGTGACTTTTTGATGCATCCGTGTATATCCACGTCCAGGGCCCTATTCCACAAAACAACTTATCAACTTTTCACTTTGCACTTTGCAAATTTTTCGTCAATTTGCAAAACTTTGTGTTCCACAGAATTGTAAAATTTGATAAGTTATAAGTTGATTTGAAAAGTGTAATTTGAAAAGTCTTTGCAGTTTTTGTACTCTCTTTTCGATTTCTGTTCCACGTACGTTCTCTTGTGCAAAGTGCAAAGCTACTATTGAAAAGTGTAATTTGCAAAGACTTTGCAAATAAATGCGCTCTTTCGATCCTCAAAAACTTTAAATTCTATGTTTGCAAAGCCGAATTTGATAAGTTTGTCAAAAATTTGCAAGGTAAACGATCGCGTGAGTTTTTGTTCGACGTAGTGAAGACGCGGTAATAGGAAGAAATTATAGGGACCGCATTAATTTTTCAGGACTACAAAGCTATAATTTTAATGAGTGCTTCCGTTTAAACCAAACACAAGTTGATTTCATTTTAAATAAAGTTGGTGAATATGAAAAAAAGCAAATATATGAAGTTCAAAAGTTTAAAATGTAAACCTTTTTATAGTCAGCTGTACTAGTACACAGAGTGTTATAGTTTTAATCACATAACGGTGGATTGCAACAGAATGAAATAATCGAGATAGATATACACTTCTATATATCAAAATTATCAGGGTGAAAAGAGAAATCGATTGAGCCATGTCCGTCCGTCCGTCCGTCTGTCCGTCCGCCCGCCTTTAAACACTCTAACTCGCGCAAAAATTGAGATATTTCGATGAAATTTGGAATGCAAGTTGGTACAGAGACTGGGACGGTTGGTATTGAAAATGGGCGAAATCGGACCATGACCACGCCCACTTTTGCTATATAGAAAAAATCGGAAATTTGGTATCTCAGCTATTAATATAGATAGAGCGATGAAATTTCACCCACGTATTGAGCCCAGTCCCTTATGAAGAAGTTTGGTGAAATTTTGGAAAATGGGCGGTGCCACGCCCACTTATTAAGCGTCAAACATTGAAAGTTTTATATGTCATAACTCAGAAACCATTGAAGATATATCGATGAAATTTGGTACGCGTGATTTACTTACTTATGCAAACCTTTGGACAGAAAATTGTTAAAATCGGCTGACGGCCACGCCCACTTTTATATATGGGAACTATAGAGTGGCCTAATAAAAACATTTTAAGCCATAACTCTGTCAAATATAAAGATCTATCACTGAAATTTTGTCACATGAGTCCAACTATGGACATAAAACTAAAAACACAAAAGTTTGGAAAATGGGCGTGGCACCGCACTCCTTTTAGAAGTAGGAATATACGAGATTTCTGAGCCCATAACTCGACAAATAATTGATATATAATGACGAAACTTGATGTATACACTTTTACTACTTGTGGTAATACATGTTCAAAATTTTAGTGAAATCGGTTTGACGACCACGCCCACTTTTATGTATGGGAACTATAGAGTGGCCTAATAAAAACATTTTAAGCGATATATAAAGATAATTCATTGAAATTTAAAGATAATTCATTGAAATTTTGTGGCATAAGTTCTACAATAGACCGGAAACAAAAAATATAAAAATTTTGGAAAATGGGCGTGGCACCGCCTCATTTTATACAAAGGAATCTACAAGATTTCGGAGCCCATAACTCGACAAATAATTGAGATATTATGACAAAACTTGGTTTATACACTTTTACAACTTGTGTTAATAGACACGCAACAATTTATTGAAATCGGTTTATGACCACGCCTACTTTTTAACAAATATTTCTGGAACACTCTTTGGGAATGTGTAACGTGACATCTTTGTAACTATAAGTCATAAAGGAATGACATCTTGCACAAAGAATAATATTCATATGCTTAGTTAGATGACTGATAAAAATTTTGAAAATGGGCGTGGCTACGCCCACTTTGTGCAGCACTCGCTTTATATAAAGTACATCGTGTTTCCATCAAACGCAAACAAACAATGAAAGCATACAGCTGAGTATCTAATGTTCGATTCCACTCGAACTTAGGCTTCCTTTCTTGTTTTGGTTTAAATTAAAAAAAAATGTCTGCTCCCAAATCCTCTTCATGCTTTTCCCTATTGTATCTTCTTTCCTACCTTATTTTTCTCCTTTTCTTCCATATTGTTCTGCCCCCAACATACCCTTCATCTTTTCCATATTTCATCTTTTTCCCATCCTCCGTTTCTCCTTTTCTTCCTTCTTCCTTTTATCTGTTTCCATAATTATTTTGTTTATTTTTTTCTACATTCAAACGCCGCACAGTCGTTCATTCAAATTGTCTAATAACTATAATAGGGGCATCAGAATGAATACTTTTCCGGCAATCCAGCTCCGTTTAACTGACACATACTTCAACTTCATAAATTTTTTACCGCAAAGTTGAAGTACTGAATGTGTCGATCGTCATTCAATTACATATAATTCCACTCTGCTGTCAGTTAAACGGATTGCTGGATTGACGGAAAAGTATTCATTCTGACGCCCCTATATGTGAGCCTTTTATATTGTTTATTTCTCGAAAAAGCAAGTTGGAATTTCAAATCAAAAATTAGAATTTTTTCATTGAAATAAAATGTTACGACCAATAAAATTTTAAAATTTAAACCTTAAAAGTTTAAATGAGAAAAAATGTAAGATTTAAACCAAAAAAGTATGAAATTTATTCCAAAAAATACTTAGAAGTATTTAAACTTTTGTAAGTTTGAATTTTAAACCAAAAAAGCATAACAAACTTTTAAACTTTCGAAGGTTCAAAATTTAACCCAAAAAAGTTTTAAATTTCTTTCAAACCAAATCAAAGCTTTAAAAATATTCCAATATTTATAACAGTGAAGCTATCCCTCGCATAAGTCCATGTTTTTTGGGCCGACGCCAGTTGCAGTGACTGGGCTTTATTTAAAACTTCCTCCCAAGCTGCCTGCTTATCTAATTTATTAACCTTCAAAATGAAATATAAGCTTAAATATGTTCTAAATACTCACAATAATTTTATAAAAACATACTTACTTTATTGTTTCGAAAGTTAGCAAATAAAATATCTTTTTTTTTTCTTTAATTACATAGCTTTAGTACGGCTAATTTTTATACTCAGCTGTACTAGTACACAGAGTATTATAATTTTGATTTCATAACGGTGGATTGTAACATAATGAAATAATCGAGATAGATATGGACTTATATATATCAAAATGATCAGGGTGAAAAGAGAAATCGATTGAGCCATGTCCGTCCGTCCGTCCGTCCGTCCGTCCGTCCGTACGCAGGATAACTCGCGTAAAAATTGAGATATTTTGATGAAATTTGAAATGCAAGTTGGTATCGAGACTGGGACGGTTGGTATTGAAAATGGGCGAAATCGGACCATGACCACGCCCACTTTTCCTATATAGAAAAAATCGGAAATTTGGAATCTCAGCCACTAATATAGCTAGAGTGATAAAATTTTACCCACGTATTGAGCTCAGGCCCTTATGAAGAAATTTGATGAAGTTTTGGAAAATGGGTGGTGCCACGCCCACTTATTAAGGGGCAAACATTGAAAGTTTTATATGTCATAACTCAGAAACCGTTGAAGATATATCGATGAAATTTGGTATGCGTAATTTGCTTACTTAGACAAATGTTTTGGCGAAAAATTATCAAAATCGGTTGACGGCCACGCCCACTTTTATATATGGGAACTATAAAGGGGCCTAATAAAAACATTTTAAGCGATATCTCTGGCAAATATAAAGATATATCATTGAAATTTTGTGGCATGAGTTCCACAATAGACCGGAAATAAAAAATAGAAAAATTTTGGAAAATGGGCGTGGCACCGCCTCTTTTTAGACAAAGGAATATACGAGATTTCTTAGCCTATAACTCGACAAATAATTGAGATATTATGACGAAACTTGGTTTATTCACTTTTATAACTTGTGCTAATAGACACGCATAAATTTATTCAAATCGGTTTATGACCACGCCTACTTTTTAACAAAGATATTTCTGGAACACCCTTTGGGAATTTTTGACGTGACATCTTTGTAACTAGAAGTCAAAAAGGAATGAAATTTTGCACAAAGAATAATATTTATATGCTTAGTTGGATGACTGATAAAAATTTTGAAAATGGGCGTGGCTACGCCCACTTTATGCAGCACTCGCTTTATATAAAGTACCTACACCGTGTTTCCATCAAACGCAAACAAACAATGAAAGCATACAGCTGAGTATCTAATGTTCGATTCCACTCGAACTTAGGCTTCCTTACTTGTTTTTTCTCTATTTTTATTTTTCGGCTCATAAACACACAATACAAAGTGAAAAGAATCAAAACAAATGCAAAGACGTGTCAATGCTTTGTGGAACACCTTGCACGCTCACTTTTCAATAGAACGCAAAGACTTTGCAGAGAGTGAAAAGTCTTTGCAAAAATATGTTCCGTTAGCAAAGACTTTGCAAAACTAAGCGCAACGCATAGTGAGATTTGCAAAGAATATTGTGGAACAGAAGCACTTTTCACTTTGCAATAAAATCGATAGTTCAAAGTGCAAAGTGCAAAGTTGATAAGTTTCTTTGTGGAATAGGGCCCAGTTTATCACATTGAGTTTGGCTGATTCCATGGCCAACAATTGTTTGTACATGTTGCTGGAAGTAACGGCCTTTTGGAATTTATGTAGTTCAACGTTGATAGATGCTTCTTGAAGCAGCCAGGGAGGCGATGCAATTTGTTTGTTTTTTTTGCCTTGGTGTCAAAATTTTATGTTCTTTGCATAGAGTAGCACATCTAGGGATTGTCGAAAGCGTGTTGTAAGTACGTTTGCTTTTCGCGGCAGACTGAAAATCTTTTTGGAGAATGGAGTTGGTAGTGCATAAAAACTTGGGGATTAGAGACATTGTTGTTTCCATTACTCTTTCTGCTATTGACGGCAGTCCTGCTTTGGCTGTAACACATTTTACTGGACTGGTTGGAAAGGCGTTAATGCTTCTCCTAACTGATGTGTTGTATGGAGCCTGTATCCGGCGGAGGTTTGAGGCGGCGCACCATCCATATATTGGTAACCCGTAATCGATCTTTGAGAGCATTAGGGCTCTAGTAGCATTTATTAGAATGGTTGGGTGTATCATAGATCGTTTTGAACTTAAATACCTGACAATACTTAAGCGTTGAAATAAGCTCTTACGAATATAGTTACAATGGTGTTTAAAAGTGAACCTCTTATCAAATACTATCCCTAATATTTTAAGTTGGTCTGTACATTCAATGGATTTATTATTAAAGATTAATTGTGGGTATGAACATTGATTTTTTTTGCATATATGTAAAATTTTGCATTTATTAATAGCCAGGGAGGCTCATGATGATTTACCCCATTCATTTAATTCTGTAAGAACTTGTAAGAATATATCATTTAAGGCTATTGTATTATTCATCTTACTTAGAAGTAAAGCGTCGTCCGCATAAACAGATAATTGTAAATTTTTATGTTTTTTGATTATATTATTAAGTTGTTCAAAGGCAATTATAAATAGCACAACTGATAAAGGCGAACCTTGTGGGATTTCATTAAGGAGTGGGTGAAAGTTAGATAATGTGTGGTTGACTCTCACCCGGAAGGACCGTCTGGTCATAAATGCCTTTACTACATTAAAGACTTTTGGACCCACCCCCCACCTGGCAAGTTGCTGAAGTACAGTGTGTGCCCCCACACGATCATAAGCTTTTTCGAAATCCGTAGCCAGAATGGTTATGTGATTTTTGGACGAAAGAGCGTCAGATACGCAGTGTTGGAGATGCAACAACGAGTCCATTGTACTGTGTTTCGTTTTAAAAGCCGTTTGATTAGGACTTACGAAGTTGTTCTTGTTGATGTACCATGATAACCGTTTGGCAAGCATTTTTTCAAAGATTTTGCTTACACAGGACAAGAGCGATATGGGACGAAAACTGTTAATCTCGTGTGGTGGTAGATGAGGTTTGGGTATGGGAACAATTATAGCAGATCGCCATATGTGGGGGTAACGTCCGGAATTTAATATAGTATTATACATAGAGAGGATTTTCAATTTTGCCACATGTGGGAGATTTTTCAACATTGGGTAAGAAATGCGATCATGTCCAGGTGTTTGGCCTTTGGCGCTATTTAAAGCTCCCTCGAGTTCCATAAGAGTAAATTCCCCCTCTAAGTGTTTGGCTGAAACAGATAAATTCGTGGGCATATATTGCTGATTGAGCATTTTATCCTTGTTTTCGATATATTCTTTAGCAAAGTTAACGTCTTTGGAGTATTCTGACCACTGCTTACCAAAGGCGTTTGCTATTTCAGAGTTCCAGTTGCAGCTACTATTATCATTATTCAACATAATGAGTGTTTGTGATCGCTTACCCGTAATGGATTTTATGTCCGCCCATATTTTCTTGGTGGTAGCTACGGGTGATATTTTAGAGGAAAACTCTTCAAACGATTCTCTCTTCGCGGCGTTTGCCGATTTTTTAAAAATTGCGTTTGCTTTTTTGTAAGCAATTAGGTTGCTCATAGTTCCGGACTGTTTGAAGAGTCTCCACTGCGCTTGTTTTATATCACGCAGTTCTTTAAGTTCACGGTTCCACCAGTGCACGGTGCGTTTACACCGACCAGGTTTAGATTGGGGTATGGATTGATTTGCAGCAATTTTTATGGCTTTCGTTATCCTTGCGGCGGATAAGTTGACATCGGCAGTAATTGCGAACCCAAACTGTTCATTGCAGTGAGATTTGAATTTATCCCAATCAGCCCTCTCTGTCTTAAATTTAATACCCGCAGGTCTGTTTTCAGTTTTAAAATGAGTCTGAAAAATTGTCGTAATGGGGAAATGATCACTGCCATGAAGGTCTTTGGAAATTTTCCATTCGCAATTTGGGATCAGTGAAGGCGTGACAAGTGTAAGATCAATTTGAGTGAACGTATTATGTGTTGACAGGTACGTGGGCGATCCATTGTTGAGAATTGCTAGATTGGCTGATAAAATCACATCCTCTATTACTTTACCCCTGGGATTTTCTGTCTGTGAGCCCCATAGAGGACTCCAGGCATTGAAATCCCCAACAAAAATAATTGGACCAGTGATTGGTGTTAAATAATTTAATATATCTTTGGATGAGAAAGTTTGTTTAGGGGGTATATAACTGTTTATTATAGTAACTTTAGGGTTAAGTAGTAGTTCAATTCCTAATGTGCATATGCTGGAATTGATATCAATGGATCGGTGAGGAATTTTTTTCTTTATTAAGATTGCTATACCTTGCTTAGCATAGGTATTTGTGATAATATTTGAGAAATATCCAGTAAAGTTATTAGGATAAAATACATTTGAATTTATTGGTAAATGTATGTATTTCTTGAATACATAATATATCCGGATTTTGTTCTTTTATGATTAATATAAGTTCATGGTAATTGTTTATGTATCCGTTCATGTTCCATTGAATTATGGACAAAGGCATGGGAAGATAGGGAAAATATAAAGAACCAGTGGGACCTTGTTGTTATATTATGTAAAATATTTATGTTGTATTTTTTTGTTAATACAATTTTAATCATTGTTGGATACATCCAATTGTGTTTGCTCAGGGTCGCTGAGATTACTTTGGGTTAATAAATGTAGGAAATAGAAAAAAATTAGATAAGATTACAAGAACTGGTCGAAGGTACTAGTATACATAAATATAATTCAAATATAAATAAATAAAAAACTTACTTACTAAATAATATAACTTACTTTTATAAATTTTAAAATAGTTTAAATGGTTTTGAGAATTCAATTGATACACATTAATAATTTGAATCTACTTGAATTTAATTTGAAAAATGTAAAAAGGTAATGAGTTAGCTTTGATATTGAAAAGAAAATTTTCTCATATAAAAATGGAATTTCAAACAATTATTATTCATTCAAAACAGAAATTTCATAATAAACATTCTTTTATACCAAAAATAATTTTAATTGAATCCTATAACAATTTGGGGGCTCAACCATTTTTTTTAGAGCGTTTAAATTTTTAAAAAGCGAAAACGAGGTATTTTAGAAGAGAAGACATTAAAAAAAAAAACTGAAATAATGCGAAAAATTTGTAAGTGCATATGTGCGAAAAAGACATTTTGCAAAAAGAAATATTTTAAAAGAAAAGAAATTTAAAAAGACATTTTTTAAAAGAAGCCATCTAATTAAAAAAGGATAAAGCTTATCAAAACACAAAAAACAAATAAAATATATGGTTATGCAATACGAATTTAATTGAAATTAAAAAAAATAAGAAAACCAGATTAAACAGAACACGCAAATCCATTAAGATATGCATTACATCATCGTATCAGAATATAAAAGGAAATATTTTATTTCAAATCAACGAAGAAATAAATATATGAGGATAAATAAATATATGCATCACTATAAAGCAGCAATCAATCCATGAAGAGTTAAAGAAGAATTAAAGAAGATGACAGCAGAGAAAAGCAGCAATGTATGTTCCGGTTTGGGAAAGATTTTAAATTAATTAATAATTGAAGACCAAGTAAGAATGCTGGTATGGTGAGTACGCAATTTCATAAATACGAATATAAAATGGGCAAATGTTGAACTAATATAAGAGTGATGCTAAACGAAATAATGATTTTGAAAAATGCATAGCGGAGCGGAGCATATATGTATTTACGTATAAATGTTTTAATTTAAAAAAAAAAAATTTAACTCTTAACAGCATATATTATATTAAATAACTTATTGCCACTATATTAAATATATATTAAGGTGGAGTGAAATCATATGGAGATTTTTTTGTTGTTCTTTTTTTGAACGTACCAGCAATGAAAAGTTGCCTTTATACGAGTTAATGAACCCCACAAAATTTTATCGCGATAGGATGACGTTTTGAACTGCCCCCAGCCCCGCAAAGTTGAAAGCAATAAGCATGATCTGGTACAAATATGAAATTTTGAAAATTATAAAATCAAAAAACTAAGTATAAGGATTGATAAAGATGGCTAAGCTGAGTATTAAAGTGAATTTTTTTTTTTGGAAACAACAACAAAAGTTATTAAAGTTCAAAATTTATATTATGCATTTTTTAAATTGCAATTACTTAAAGAATACTGAACCGATTTCGAATATTCCATATACCATTCGATAGGTATTTTGATTCCCTTTAATTTGATATACATTTTATATATAAAAAGTAAGGGGGGTAAAAGGGGGGTTGACCCCCGCAGGGGGCGTGTTATGGAACCCACATAAAATGTATATCAAATTAAATCGAATATATCATCGGTATATCAAAATACCTATCGAATGGTATAAAAATATTCGAAATCGGTTCAGTAGTTTTTAAGTAATTGCAATTTAAAAATGCACAATATAAACTTTGACCTTTAAGAACTTTTGTTGTTGTTGTTTCCAAAAAAAAAAAAAATCACTTTAATACTCAGCTTAGCCATCTTTATCAATCCTCATACTGCGTTTTTTGATTTTATAATTTTCAAAATTTCATATTTGTACCAGATCATGCTTATTGCTTTCAACTTTGCGGGGCTGGGGGCACCTCTAAACATGCGAGTAGGTCAATAAAATTTTACAGGCTTATTACTGGGCTAGAAAGGTTCCGTTCTGGCGTTGGAACAAATTGAATTTCCAAAAAAAAGTTTCACTCCACCTTAATATATATGTATATATATGTATAACTGTTCTGAAAATAGATATTTGTAAGTGTTTGAAATGGATTCTCAAGCTATTTTTGCTATGACAGTCTCAGCATTGAGAAACAAACTAAGTGAATTAGGATTAGATACAAATGGATTAAAAAGAGACTTGCAAGAAAGATTATTAGATCATTTCGGCTTTTCTGGTGGTGTAGGAAATGATGGAAATTCTATTCATTCATTTGAAGATGCAATAGGTGATATTCCGGCTGACTGTAGTCAACCATCACGCTTTACATTAAGAGATATTGAAGATAGCATTTCTTCATTCTCTGGATCTGATTCATTAGACATTAATCTGTGGATCGAAGAGTTTGAAGATAATGCTGTCACAGTTGGATGGAATAATTTACAGAGATTTATTTATGCAAAGCAATTGCTAAGAGGAGCAGCTAAATTATTCATTAGAGGTAGTAGTGGTATTCGTAGTTGGCAGGAACTTAAATCAGCACTTATTGATGAATTTAGTAATAAAATTTCGTCAGCTGATATCCACAATATTTTACGTAATCGCCGTAAAAGGCAATCTGAAACATTTAGAGAATATCTATATAATTTGATAGAAATAGGCAGGCCAATTAACTTAGACGAAGTAAGTTTGATAGACTATTTTGTAAATGGAATCCCAGACTCAAAAATGAATAAAGCAATGCTTTATCAAGCAAAAACTATATCGGAATTAAAAGAGCAAATTAAAATATATGAGAAAGTACGTTATACAGGTGCAATAAATAAGGTTGATACCAAACCTTTTAGCATGATACCTCAAAAGAAACCAGAAGGTAACAAAAGATGTTTTAAATGTGGCAATGAAAACCATATTGGAAAAGATTGTTCTGGAAGGCAATATAAATGCTATAAATGCAATCAGTTAAGTCATCGGTCATTTGAATGTAAAACAACTACTCAAATTTCGACGCCCGTTAAGGTAGAGAGAAATTTGAATGTAATATGTGATGAAGGAGGGCCTATTTTTAATGATATAATGATAGGAAACTACACATGTTCTGCTTTGATAGACACAGGTTGTGACTTATGTATTATTCGTTATGATACGTTTAAAATGATGAACGTAGATATTCAGTTGACTGGTGATAAGCGGCGGTTAGTTGGATTGAAAGAAAGTACAATCACCACATTGGGGAGCTTTACTACGAAGATTTTTATCGATGGGATAGAACCAGGTATTAGTTTCCATGTCGTACATGAAAAAGATTTACGATATGCTGCTATCATAGGAAATAGTGTATTGAAATTTGTAGATTTGATAGTCAGGAAAGAGGGAGTAATTTTCGTTAATAAATCTATTGTTGGAAAATCTGCAAAGGAAGAAGTAAATATTTTTAAGGAGTTTAGTAGTCTTTGTTTTAACATGGAAATATGTGAAGCAGAAGTTAGTAAGAAAACCCCTGACTTAAATCATCTTGAATATATTTATTCAAAAAAGATTTTATCAATGATTGATGGGTATAAACCAAATAAGACAGAAGATGCGCAAGTAGTTATGAAAATTGTTTTAACTGACGACATACCAGTTTATCAAACGCCAAGACGTGTATCATATGTTGATCAGAAAGTCATTGAGAACCAAGTGGAAGAATGGCTTGAACAGAAAATTATTCAGCCGAGTACGTCTGAATACGCATCGCCAACTGTTTTGGTACCGAAAAAAGATGGCACAAAACGCATGTGTTGTGATTACAGAAAACTTAACCAGAAAATAGTTCGAGATAATTTTCCAATGGTACTCATTGATGATGTCTTAGAACGTTTACAGGAAGCAAAATTTTACACGACGTTAGATTTAACAAATGGATTCTTTCATGTACCTGTAGAAGCAGAATCAAGAAAGTTTACGTCCTTTGTAACTCATAACGGACAGTATGAATTTTTATATGTACCATTTGGAATTTCGAATTCACCTGCAGTTTTCTGCCGGTTCATAAATTCAATATTTAGAGATATGATAGCGAAAGGAATTATAGTTGTTTATATGGATGATATCATTATACCAGCTAAGGATGAGAATGAAAGTATTAAGAAGCTAGATATGGTTTTGGAAAGAGCATCGAAACATGGGTTACGCATTAAGTGGCAAAAGTGCCAGTTTGTTAAAAGAAAGGTTAATTTTTTAGGATACATTATAGAGAATTGAACAATCAAACCAAGTGAAGAAAAGATTCGTGCAGTAAAAAATTTTCCAATACCTAATAATATTAAGGCAGTACAAAGATTTTTAGGATTGACTTCTTATTTTCGTCGATTCGTATCTGAGTATGCAATTAGAGCAAAACCATTGACTGATTTGCTTAGAAAAAATGCTACTTTTAAGATGGGAGAAGAACAACTTGTTTCTTTTGAAGAGCTTAAAGCAACATTGATTAGTGCGCCAGTATTGAGATTGTATGATCCTAAAGCAGAGACAGAGCTCCATACAGACGCATGCATGTACGGTTGTGGTGCAGTTTTATTACAAAAGAACTCTAACGACCAGATATTTTATCCTATACAATATATGAGTAGGCGAACCAGTGCTTATGAAGAGAAATACAGCTCTTATGAACTAGAAGTTCTTGCTATTATTCAAGCGCTTAAAAAATGGAGGATATATTTGTTAGGTTTAAAATTCAAAATTGTAACTGACTGTGACGCATTTACTAAGACAATCAAAAAGAAAGATGTTCCGCTAAGAGTATCTCAATGGATATGGTTTTTAGAAGATTTTGATTATGTTGTTGAGCATCGATCAGGTAGCAAGATGAGGCATGTTGATGCACTCAGCAGGGTCTATTGTTTTTTAATAGAAGATTCGGTCAGACATAGGATAAGAGAGGCACAATTAAACGATGAATGGATCAAAGCAGTAAAACAAATTCTTGAAAAAGAGGATTATTATGACTTTTATGTAAAACATGATTTGTTGTTTAAAGATCCTAATAAGGAATTACTTGTCATACCAGTTCAAATGGAAGAAGAGATAATAAAAATCGCTCATAATATGGGACATTTCGCAGCTAAGCGTACGCAGGATTATGTTGAAAAAGAATTTTATATTCCAGGACTAGCAGGTAAAGTTTCTCGTGTGGTTAAAAGGTGTGTAAAATGTATTGTTATGGAAAACAAATCTGGAAAGAAAGAAGGTTTCTTGACACCAATTAATAAAGAAGATAGGCCGCTAGAAACATTCCATATTGACCATGTAGGTCCAATGGAATTAACAAACAAATGTTATAAACATATTTTGGTTATAGTGGATGCTTTTTCAAAATTTGTTTGGCTATACACAGTTAAAAGTACAAATGCTGAAGCAGTAATTGATAAGTTAGAAAAACAAGCTGCAATTTTTGGCAATCCTAGAAGAATAATTTCTGACAGGGGTGGTGCCTTTACCTCCGAAAGTTTTGAAAAGTATTGTTCAACACAAGGTATTCAACATTTATTAATAGCTACTGGAGTTCCAAGGGGAAATGGCCAAGTTGAAAGGATCCATAAAATTGTAGTTCCAAGGTTATCGAAATTATGTGAAGAAAATCCATCGAAATGGCACCGTTACGTAAATAAGGTACAGCAATTTATTAATAATACGCCTCCGAGAAATACTAAATTTAGTCCTTTTAAGATTTTAACAGGTTTAGATATGCGAATTAATGAAGATATAGAATTTCGAAAATTGATAGAAGAAGCTGTAGTTGAGGAATTTGACGAAGAGCGTGATTTAATTCGTAAAATAGCAAAAGAAAATATAAGTGCGATTCAGAAAGAGAATTGTAAAAATTTTAACTCGAAAAGAAAGGCAGAAGAGACTTACCAAGTTAATGATTTAGTTGCAATTAAGAGAACGCAATTTGGTACAGGTTTGAAACTTAAGCAAAAATTCTTTGGACTTTATAAGATTACTTCCGTGAAACAACATGGTAGGTATGAAGTAGAGAAAATAGGCGACCACGAAGGTCCAGGGAAGACAACCACAGTAGCAGAATATATGAAAAGATGGCATAGTTCGTTCGGGACGAACGAGCCACCAGGACGGCCGAATGTAGGAAATAGAAAAAATTTAGATAAGATTACAAGAACTGGTCGAAGGTACTAGTATACATAAATATAATTTAAATATAAATAAATAAAAAACTTACTTACTAAATAATATAACTTACTTTTATAAATTTTAAAATAGTTTAAATGGTTTTGAGAATTCAATTGATACACATTAATAATTTGAATCTACTTGAATTTAATTTGAAAAATGTAAAAAGGTAATGAGTTAGCTTTGATATTGAAAAGAAAATTTTCTCATATAAAAATGGAATTTCAAACAATTATTATTCATTCAAAACAGAAATTTCATAATAAACATTCTTTTATACCAAAAATAATTTTAATTGAATCCTATATAAATAGCTTAGTTGTGTTGAGTTAGTGGTGAGTTGGGAAAGGTTAATTGTTGATTGGCTATTCGAGTGAAGATTTGGACATCACTAGGAGTATTTTGAGTTGTTGAAATAGGTGAATCTGTTAATTTTGGCGAGTTAACAGAGAATTGAGACAAGTATTGCTTATCTGATTGAGATATTTTGAGATTATTGAGAGTATTCTGAGTTTGTGGTGAGGTTAAGTTGAAAGAAGTAAGATTTGTTTGAGTGTTATAATTTCCTAGAGGTGGATTTGTATGTTCGTTTTGAGTGAAAAATTGAGCGGGTGTAGAATTTTGGAGAGGTGAGATGGAGTTTGAATGCTGAGAATCGCTTCGTGCTGATTCTTACCTTGTAGGATATAATTTGTTGGTAGCAGCGGATTAGTATTTAACATATTGGTGTCAAACTGTATGTCGTGATTCTTGTTGTTGTTTCTGTTGAGTGGGTTTTTTTGGGGTGGGCTGTTGGATTCTAAATGATTTTGTTGCTTATTATTCATTGAAAAGGAGATAATGGTGGGTGAGGAGGGGATAGGTGTTGCTATTTTTGTGGTTATGTTTTTCGTGGATCCAAAAAGAGATGAAAAAAGAGTAGTGTTCCCATTTGCAGGTAGATTTGCTTTGAGAATTGCTTTCGCTTCGCCCATGGTGCACTTTTTAGTTGTTTTGATTTTTAGTATTTCTTTTTGCTGAATATATTTGGGACAGTCCCTGGAAGAAGCGGGGTGGCTTTCTAAGCAATTGACACATTTAGTTTGTGTGCAAATATCAGGCACGTGAGGGGGAAGTCCACAGTTAACACATAGAGCAACACCTCTGCAGTGTTTAGCGGTGTGTCCCAGGTACTGACAGGTCTTACATCTCATTGGGTGTGGTATGTACTCACGAACTTTAACTGTATACCAAGCAATGTCAATTTTTGAAGGCAGATCAAATAACTCAAAAGTTAATAATACTACTCCACCAGGTTTTGCGGTTCCATAATTTTTTAAGAATTTGTACACATTAGTTACTTTTAGTGGGCTTAGTTCTTCAATAATCTCACTTTCAGGTATGTTTTTCAGATAGGGTGCGTATATTGTACCCTTAACATAATTTAGAGATTGATGAAGTATGCAGGATATCTTACAGATTCCGGGTAGTTCTTTTGCTTTAAGGAATTTATCTGCTTCATTTTGTGTCTCAACAAGCACTATCAAACTTCCGTCTCTAGCGTTTTTAATATCGATAATTTTCTTTGAGATAATCCGTAGGCTGCGATTAACTCCAAGGCATGAAAAATCAGTAATTTTTTGTCATTATTTTGGCATTCTACTACCATATATTTTGCGGTTTTTTTTGTTGGAGTCGGCAGGTCTGGGAAAGACAAGTCAACTATTTGTGGTTTTTTGCGTTTTTTTTTGCTTTCGGGGACTCAGCAAGCGAAGCAAACCGATTGTCCCCCAGATGTGAGGCCCCAGGTGGCATTATGTTGAAATTGATGATTCTTATATGTTTTTTTTTTTTATTTGTTCAAAAATAAAGTATAATAGCAAACTTAATTTGTTAAATTGGCTTATTAGCACAAGGAAACCACGTGTTGTGGTGAAAAAACAGCTCAGAAAGTTAAACTATGCGAAAATTAACACGAGAGAAGAACCGTAACGACGTGCGCTGACTACGAGTGTTAGTCGATGACTCTCATTTGGATCTTAATTTCAATCTTATACCATGTCTCCACGTAACGTGTTTCGCTCTTTTTTTCTGCATTTTCTCTCTCAATCTTGTTTCGACACGGAAACCAGTGACGAAACTCGCGAATTTCCAAACAAATTTCTGAGAGCGAGTGAAGATTGAAACACTGTTTTCTGAATCATCTTGCCAACCTCGATGATATCGATGTCTTCTCTAATTTTGTATCGAAAATCTATCGAAATCTCACACAGACCAAAACAAAGACGCTAAAATAAGCAAACATACAAACATTTAAGAAGAACAAGAAAGAGAAATGTCAAACTGAATTACGATTAGCCATGTGGAGACGGGTTATTGAGCGAGATGTTTTGTTGGTGAAACAAGTTATGTGGAGACGGGCTTTAAGCATACATTTAACGTACTTATTTCTTCAAAGCATTTCTGTATATGTATCAACATAAATAATTGCTGTTGTTGATGCCGGCTAATGCGACAAACGCTGCTTACCACAGTAGGCCGCGCGTTTATGGATGTACAAGATATGTATATACGTATGTCGATATGTATGTGCGAACCATGTGTGTGGCTAAGCATTCCCTGTAGGGAAAATCTCTAGTTCCGATGATGAACGAAAATATAAGTATTTAAGGAAAAGCTGGTGCTGCTCAATAATATTTGAACATGAAAATTTTCGATTCGTACAACTAGTACAAAAATATACCTAGTTGCGAAATTAAAGAGTATTATATATGAAATCTCAAAAAAGTCAAAATAAAAATATTAGTAAAAAACACCGATTTTAAATATTTTTTGACATACTGAGCACCCGACGCTTTTCCTTAAATACTTATATTTTCGTTCATTTCTCAATTTTTAGTACGATTTCTAAAATTAAAGCGTGTTTTTTATTTTTTTAAGCTATTATTTATTTATTAAATAGGTACATATTGTAGGTACATATGAACACATGCGCAGCCTCTACTCAATTCATAAATATGCATACTTAAAATTATATAGGCACGAATTAAGTCTTACAAACTTCAGTAAAATTAATAATAATAAAAAAAACAATCTTACAGACTTTAGTATACATATTCAGGAAAATTGGTTTCACTAAAAAAAAACAAACTGATTTACAGACTTCATTATAAATATTCTGGTAACTTTTTCATTACAAGAAAGCACAATGGACCGTATTAATAAAAACCAATCAAATGCTTTTACTAAAGATTTCGGAAATTTTACATAAATTTGTATGAACCAAATTTAAAAATTTGAGTAAAAGGTCTGAAGATTTAAGTAAAAGCAAACACTTGGCTTTTATTAATATGGCCAAATGGGTCATCATATTAATAAAAACGAAGCGTTTGCTTTTGCTTAAGATTTCAGATGTTTTACTCAGTTTTTTAAACTTGGTTCTTACAACTGTCTAATTTCTGAAATTTTTAGTAAAAGCATTTGCTTGGTTTTTAATAACACTGGACCACGAATTTCAACTTTTTCTCTTTACCAGAAACGCTATTATGAAATGTATGTATGTAAAACCATCTCCTGATTTCGAAAATCGAGTTCATTTTTGATTCTATGGTACCGTTTTTGAGATATTTGCAATTTACCGTTATTCGAAAACCCAAAAAGGTGGCTCCATTTAATTACGTATATCTCATGAACGGGTCAAGCAATTGCAAAACAGTTTACTGAATCGGAAAGACGATAAAATTTGCTATAAATGCATCATACATTGTTTTTTGCTCAACCAGATAGTTTTCGAGATATTATTCTTATTTATTTCATTCAAGTCATATGCATCAAGTCGATACTTACAGACTAACAGCAAAGAAATATTGTATTTAATTAAATAAGAAAAACAAGCTTAAACTTAAAACTAGAATATTGAATTCAGATAGTTGGTAAACATAATTTTCGAGGAAGAAAAGTCAAGAGAGATAGAACCCGAGATTTCATTGAATTCAGCTAATGCTCTTTCAATAGGGGCATTACTCGCATATTCTGTTTTGCAGAATTCCCCATAGAAAGGCCTGGCGCTGCGCAAAGACCTTTGCGGGACATTAAAACTTATCTGTGATAGCAGAACAGGACAATCGATAACACCATTCAAAATATTAAACACGAACATAAGCGATAGCACAGATCTCCTCGATTCCAGTGATTTTAGGTCTATTAAAAGCAGACGTGACTTATAAGACGGCAGGGGCTGCGTGAAATTCAGAGAACGTAAGCAGAATTTAATAAATACTTTTTGAACTCTTTCAATTCTATTAATTAAGTTAATATGATATGGCCTCCAGATAAAAACAGCGTATTCTAAATTAGAACGCACAAAAGACGTATATAAAAGTTTATGAGTATAGGGATCAGAAAACTTCGAGCACTGTCGCCTAAGAAAACCTAGCGCCGAATAGGATTTTGAAATAATATGATTGACATGACAATTAAAAGAAAAATTTGAGCTAAATATGACACCAAGGTCCTTGATTTCATCAACTTTTTTAAGTGCATTTCGATTATTCATATAAGAAGATGGGAAAGTGTTCCTACTTTTAGAAAACGATACGTGATGACATTTATTAATATTTAACAATAAACGCGAGCTTTGGCACCACTTAAATAAGTTGTCAACGTCTGATTGGAGTGGATTTACATCCTCTGAGCATCTAACCGCCGAGAAAATCTTAAGATCATCAGCATAAAGCAAAAATTTAGAATTAGTAATTTGTTCACTAACATCATTTATGAAAAGTAGGAAGAGTAGGGGTCCAAGTATACTCCCTTGAGGAACACCAGAGGACGCCATAAAGCAATTTGAGTTGTAACCATTGCAAGATACAACACACCGTCTCATAAATAAATACGATTTTATCCACTTAAGAAACACTGAGTGAAAACCCAAAGCAACTAGCTTACTGAGGAGTAAGCTATGCGATACTTTATCGAATGCCTTGGAAAAATCAGTGTAAATGCAGTCAACTTGAAAACCTTTTGAAAGAGCTGAGAGGCAATACTGACTAAAAACAGCCAGATTGGTTGTTGTAGACCGATTTGGGACAAAACCATGCTGATTAGGCGAAATTAAGCATTTAGTTGCAAAATAAATTTTATCTTTCACAACGGATTCGAAAAGTTTTGAGACCGTTGAAAGTTTTGATATAGGCCTATAATTAGATACATTATTTTTATTTCCACTTTTGTGGATTGGGGTAATGGTGGTGAGTTTCCACTCATCACAAAAGACACCAGAAGCCAAGGAAAGATTAACAAGTAAGGAAGCCTAAGTTCGAGTGGAATCGAACATTAGATACTCAGCTGTATGTTTTCATTGTTTGTTTGCGTTTGATGGAAACACTGTGTACTTTATATAAATTGAGTGCTGCATAAAGTGGGCGTAGCCACGTCTATTGTTAACATTTTTATCAGTCATCCAACTAAGCATTTGAATATTATTCTTTGTGCAAAATTTCATTCCTTTATGACTTCTAGTTACAAAGATGTCACATTACAAATTTCCAAAGCGTGTTCCAGAAATATCTTTGCTAAAAAGTAGGCGTGGTCATAAACCGATTTCAATAAATTTTTGCGTGTCTCTTAATACAAGTTATAAAAGTGTATAAACCAAGTTTCATCATAATATCTCAATTATTTGTCGACTTATGGGCTCCGAAATCTCGTATATTCCTTTGTCTAAAAGGAGGCGGTGCCACGCCCATTTTCCAAAATTTTTCCATTTTTTGTTTCCGGTCTATTGTAGAAATCATACCACAAAACTTCAATGAATTATCTTTACATTTGACAAAGATATCGCTTAAAATGTTTTTATTAGGTCACTTTATAATACCCATATATAAAAGTGGGCGTGGTCGCCAAACCGATTTCGCTAAAATTTTGAACATGTATTACCACAAGCAATAAAAGTGTGCACACCCAGTTTCGTCAATATATATAAATTATTTGTCGAGTTATGGGCTCAGAAATCTCGTATATTCCTGTTTCTAAAAAGAGGCGGTGCCACGCCCATTTTCCAAAATTTTTGTGTTTTTCGTTTTATGTCCGCAGTTGGACTTCTGCTATAAAATTTCAATGACATACCTTTATATTTGACAGAGATATCGCTTAAAATGTTTTTATTAGGCCACTTTATAATACCCATATATAAAAGTGGGCGTGGCCGTCAACCGATTTAGGAAAATTTTCGTCCAAACATTTGCCTCGGTAAATATATTACGTGTACGGAATTTCATCGATATATCTTCAACGGTTTCTGAGTTATGACTCATAAAACTTTCAATGTTTTCCCCTTAATAAGTGGGCGTGGCACCGCCCATTTTCCAAAATTTTTGTGGTTTTTGTTTTCTGTCCGTAGTTAGACTCCTACTACAAAATTTCAGTGATATATCTTTATACTTGACAGAGATATGGCTTAAAATGTTTTTATTAGGTCACTTTGTAATATTCATATATAAAAGTGGGCGTGGCCGTCAACCGATTTTAACTATTTTCCGTCCAAACGTTTGCCTAGGTAAGTAAATCACGCGTACCAAATTTCATCGATATATCTTCAATGGTTTCTGAGTTATGACATATAAAACTTTCCATGTTTGACCCTTAATAAGTGGGCGTGGCACCGCCCATTTTCCAAAATTTCATCAAATTTCTTCCTAGGGGCCTGAGCTGAACACGTGAGTAAAATTTCATCGCTCCAGCTATATTAGTGACTGAGGTACCAAATTTACGATTTTTTCTATATAGGAAAAGTGGGCGTGGTCATGGTCCGATTTCGCCCATTTTCAATACCAACCGTCCCAGTCCCGATACCAACTTGCATTTCAAATTTCATCAAAATATCTCAATTTTTGCGCCAGTTAGAGTGTTTACAGACGGACGGACGGACAGACGAACGGACGGACGGACGGACGGACGGACGGACGGACGGACATGGCTCAATCGATTTCTCTTTTCACCCTGATCATTTTGATATATATAAGTCTATATCTATCTCGATTATTTCATTCTGTTACAATCCACCGTTATGTGATTAAAACTATAATACTCTGTGTACTAGTACAGCTGAGTATAAAAATAATTTACAGCGGCAATATTAGCTTATCATTTCAGATTTTTGTTTTTTTTATGAAAACATATGAAAAAATTGCTCTTTGCGAGAGCAGCATTCCAAAACCACAACTTTAAAGATAAGCTATCATCGAAGAAAATCGATGCAAAACTACGTAAGTTATAAACCATCAAATAAAAATACCCAGGATGCGCAACTTCAATGTATGTATGCATACATACATACAAGGCCGTAGCCAGGATTTCATTTTGGGGGGGGATTAACTAAAAAAAAAACATTTCAAATTCAAATTACATACACATCTGCCCCGTTTGCTATGCTATGTGCATGAATAATTAGGTTTCGCTTATCACCCATATTTAATTGTTATTGCAAAATCCAATTAATTTCACCAAATTTATCTGTCAAATAAAATTTTCGTCAGCTGATTTTCAGTGCAACCAGCTACCCTGTCAAAGCTTCAGAGGGTAAAAAGTGTGAGTTTTTTACACCACTGAAGTGTACATTTTTAGGAAACGAAAACAGGGTAGCAAGTGAAAAACTTATGTAGTTTTTTTACACTAAATTACCACTAGATCTAATAGAGCCTAATAAAACCACTAAAAAAAGAAGACATATTCTGTTTGACGTCTTACCTTCATTTTGCAAACCAAAACGGAAAATTGAAGAGTGTAACAAAAATGCGCATTTTTTTGATGAAACGAAATCACCATTAATTTCAATGGTAAAATTTTAAATTAAGCTCTTACCCAATTAAGTTAATTATAAGTTTATGATTTTGTTAAACAATTTCTTAGACATGCCAAAAGCAAAACCGCAGTTATCTATATCTTCTGGAAACAGGCGCCAAATTAGGTTCAGAAGAAACGGGACAGTCGCTGAACATGCAAATCGTTTAGAGAACTCACGGTTGCGTGGAATGCAGAGGAGACATGTGGCGATTCATACGAAATCAGCATTTAACTACAGACCGGATTTAAACTATATGGAACATTCTTCCCTTTTCATGGGTCGTATGAGTGAAATTTGCGTTTTTTTGTAAGTCCCAAGGGCAAACATTTAGCTATATTGGGGTAGACCTTCGCAACGAGGTGTTTTCTCACGGTCAAATGTATGTCGCTCTGTCGCGAACTGGTTCACCACAAAACCAGAGTTTTCTTATACCTGGAAATGACAACAAAACAAAGAATGTTGTGTTCACGGAAGTTTTTAATTAATGAACAAGATGTACCTTATTTTATGAACTAATTTGCCTACTAATGTACACAGAGCCAAATAATCCTCATAAAAATAAGAAGATTGTCTCTTTGGACAGCTTCGTGGCCCAAAAAGAGGACAGAAGTCAGAGACGAAGATACTTCCATAGAGATTTCTTCTTATTTTTGGGAGGTAAATCTTTTTAATTTTATTTAAAAGTATACCTTCTTACAATAAATAGAAAACTTCTTACTCAATTTTTCGAAGATATTTCCATAGAGATTTCTTCTTATTTTTGGGAGGTAAATCTTTTTAATTTTATTTAAAAGTATACCTTCTTACAATAAATAGAAAACTTCTTACTCAATTTTTCGAAGATATTTCCATAGAGATTTCTTTTTAATTTTATTTAAAAGTATACCTTCTCACAATAAATAGAAAACTTCTTACTAAATTTTTCGAAGATATTTCCATAGAGATTCCTTCTTATTTTTGGGAGGTAAATCTTTTTAATTTTATTTAAAAGTATACCTTCTTACAACAAATAAAAAACTTTCTACTCAACTTTTCTTTACGCATTATTGTTGTCGACTGTGAACCGCTAACTCAGTTTACATATGTATGTATATAAGACTAACTTTATAATAAATTTAATTAGATAACCTAATAAAAATAAGAAGAACGCCCTCTTTATTAATTCAAGGAGATATCCACATATATATTCGAAGATTTCTTCTTGATTTTATTAAAAAGACTATCCCATTAAAGGTAAGTAGGGATTCTTCTTAAAGAAAAACTATAGAGATATCTTCTTACTTTTGTTCTATTTTATTAGGTGGTTTTCGCTCTGTGTAGGTACCAAACGTTGTTTGAATTATTATAACTTTGAGTTTTTTGTTGTTAATAAATGTATTGTTTATAACGTTGTTTAATTTTAAAGTGTTTGCATTTCATCTAAAGGAGGGTGGTATATTACATTCCTTGCAGAAAACAAGCACAAAATATGAATGCGTAACCCATTTTTCCACTCTACTCAAAGCTAAACATCAGTATATTTAATTTTTGCGGCGCAGCGAAGTAAGCCGGGTACTTGCTAGTACATACATAGATACAAATAATAATTGAGACTAACTTTTTACATGATTTCTATGCTTCTAAAAAATACAATTAAGCATATTTATATTATTAAAAAAAATGTAATCGCATTAATTTGGGGGGGGTGGGGGATTGATCCCTGCCATCCACCCCCCCTAGATACGGCCTTGCATACATACATATATTAAAGGTATAAAGTGCAAATGGGATATTATCCGGATAAACGAATAACACCATAACAATGATAATACTTTTTCTTTAAATAGATCAAATAGTACTTTTAATACTCGAATTGTTTTATAGTAGGTAGGGTGGTTGCATCGAAAGGAAGAGTGGTTGGGCTCGAAACCTGCTGTAGGCATGTAGTTATAAACATGTATTTCCGTCACTTATGGGTAAGTATACAGGTAGATTTTCAAAATTATAAGACACAGAAAGACGCAGGTAGTATTTTCTTTTCCCGGCTTCGTATAAAAAGGAACCTTTCTGGCTAGGTAAGATTTTATTTTTTATACTCAGCTGTACTAGTACACAGAGTATTATAGTTTTAATCACATAACGGTGGATTGTAACAGAATGAAATAATCGAGATAGATATAGACTTATATATATCAAAATGATCAGGGTGAAAAGAGAAATCGATTGAGCCATGTCCGTCCGTCCGTCCGTCCGTCCGTTCGTCTGTCCGTCCGTCTGTCCGTCCGTCTGTCCGTCTTTAAATACTCTAACTCGCGCAAAAATTGAGATATTTTGATGAAATTTGAAATGCAAGTTGATATTGAGACTGGGACGGTTGGTATTGAAAATGGGCGAAATCGGACCATGACCACGCCCACTTTTCCTATATAGAAAAAATCGGAAATTTGGTATCACAGTCTCTAATATAGCTGGAGCGATGAAATTTTACCCACGTGTTGAGCTCAGGCCCCTAGGAAGAAATTTGATGAAATTTTGGAAAATGAGCGGTGCCACGCCCACTTATTAAGGGCCAAACCTTGAAAGTTGTATATGTCATAACTCAGAAACCATTGAAGATATATCGATGAAATTTGGTACGCGTGATTTGCTTACTTAGGCAAACGTTTGGACGGAAAATAGTTAAAATCGGTTGACGGCCACGCCCACTTTTATATATGTGTATTATAAAGTGACCTAATAAAAACATTTTAAGCGATATCTCTGTCGAATATAAAGATCTATCATTGAAATTTTGTCGCATGAGTCCAACTATGGACATAAAACTAAAAACACAAAAATTTTAGAAAATGGGCGGTGCCACGCCCACTTATTAAGGGGCAAACATTGAAAGTTTTATGAGTCATAACTCAGAAACCGTTGAAGATATATCGATGAAATTTGGTACGCGTGATTTGCTTACTTAGGCAAACGTTCGGACGGAAAATAGTTGAAATCGGTTGACGGCCACGCCCACTTTCATATATGTGTATTATAAAGTGGCCTAATAAAAACATTTTAAGCGATATCTCTGTCAAATATAAAGATATATCATTGGAATTTTATATCAGGAGTCCAACTGCGGACTTAAAACGAAAAACACAAAAATTTTGGAAAATGGGCGTGGCACCGCCTCTTTTTAGAAGCTGGAATATACGATATTTCTGAGCCCATAACTCGACAAATAATTTATATATAATGACGAAACTTGGTGTGTACACTTTTATTACTTGTGGTAATACATGTTGAAAATTTTAGCGAAATCGGTTGACGACCACGCCCACTTTTATATATGGGTATTATAAAGTGGCCTAATAAAAACATTTTAAGCGATATCTTTGTAAAATATAAAGATAATTTATTGAAATTTTGTGGCATGAGTTCCACAATAGACCGGAAACAAAATATATAAAAATTTTGGAAAATGGGCGTGGCACCGCCTCTTTTTAGACAAAGGAATATACGAGATTTCTTAGCCTATAACTCGACAAATAATTGAGATATTATAACGAAACTTGGTTTATACACTTTTACAAGTTGTGTTAATAGACACGCAAAAATTTATTGAAATCGGTTTATGACCACGCCTACTTTTTAGGAAAGATATTTCTGGAACACCCTTTGGGAATTTGTAACGTGACATCTTTGTAACTAGAAATCAAAAAGGAATGAAATTTTGCTCAAAGAATAATATTCATATGCTTAGTTGGATGACTGATAAAAATGTTGAAAATGGGCGTGGCTACGCCCACTTTATGCGGCACTCGCTTTATGTAAAATACGCCGTGTTTCCATCAAACGCAAACAAGCAATGAAAGCATACAGCTGAGTATCTAATGTTCGATTCCACTCGAACTTAGGCTTCCTTACTTGTTCAATTTTATTCTTGTTCCGAGTATAAATTGAACTTCTAGCTCAATAGAAACAGAGCATAGCTAGATATTTCACTCTTCTTTATACCCAAGGCCGTATCTAGGGGGGGATGGCAGGGATCAATCCCCCCCCCCCCGAAATTAATGCGATAAAATTTTTTTTATAATATAAATATGCTTAATTGTATTTTTTAGAAGCATAGAAATCATCTAAAAAGTTAGTCTCAATTATTATTTGTATCTCTGTATGTACTAGCAAGTACCCGGCTTACTTCGTTGCGCCGCAAAAATTAAATATACTGATGTTTAGCTTTGCGTAGAGTGTAAAAATGGGTTACACATTCATATTTTGTGCTTGTTTTCTGCAAGGAATGTAATATACCACCCTCCTTTAGATGAAATGCAAACACTTTAAAATTAAACAACGTTATAAACAATACATTTATTAACAACAAAAAACTCAAAGTTATAATAATTCAAACAACGTTTGGTACCTACACAGAGCGAAAACCACCTAACAAAATAGAACAAAAGTAAGAAGATATCTCTATAGTTTTTCTTTAAGAAGAATCCCTACTTACTTTTAATGGGATAGTCTTTTTAATAAAATCAAGAAGAAATCTTCGAATATATATGTGGATATCTCCTTGAATTAATAAAGAGGGCGTTCTTCTTATTTTTATTAGGTTATCTAATTAAATTTATTATAAAGTTATGGTTCCAACAGTCATCAACGCCCGCACATACCCGTGTCAGCTGACACGATCTATCTTATGGGAGTTGCATGTAAACGAAATCTCACCGACGCTGACATAAACGCCCATAGCCGCCCGTATCGAAGAAATCAAACGAGTTTTGATTTTTCCCATAACAACGTGTCAGCTGATTGCTTTTGCTCAACGCGGTGTTGCCGAACGAACTTTTTTAGCCACTAAAACATTTGAACGGTATTTTTAATTGTATTATTAAACGAAATCAATGCGAGTGTAAAATGTAATAGAATATATCTTTGTCATAGGAAAAACCGCTTAAGTTTACTTAAGCGAAATATGAGTTATTAGATAATTGTTTAGCTCATTTATTGAAAATAATTATTATTTCTGTATATGTTATTAATTCACATGTAACCATTTTTAATGCCATTATTTTAGTTTCAAATAAACTTAAAATCGATATTATCCAGTTATAACTTTTGTTTTTCGGAGCATAACTTTTCGCACAGGATGAAATAAAAAAGTTGCATAAATGATGTTATATTTGAAAAATGTACATGTTTGAATGAAATAATAGTTATTTAATATCCCTGCTACATAGGAAATGGATAGCGTATTTTTCAAATGAATGAGAAATTAGGCAATGAAAAGAAAAGAGTAATTTACGATAAATAAAAGTAATTTTTATTTCAAAATTATCCCTTTTACCATTTTTGGACGGATCAACGGATAGCGGGCCAGCGGGTAGTGAACAACTGATATTTTCCGTCATAAAATCCACACAGGCAAACAAAATTGCGACAAAGGCAGCTTTTAGAAAATTGTTTGTGTAAGCAAGAAATAAAAAATGCTTATGGTTATTCCTTTATTTATTGCCAAAAAAGTGTATTTTCTTTTACTTATTTTTCACTGTTCAACAAGAAAATTACAAAATTCATCAGAAATGCAACTCTGACTCCTGAGGAGGGACAGGACCACGCCACTCAAAAAAACTGTTTTTACCCCGCCGTCTTTTGTTAACAATTTTTTATTGCGTTAAAAAATTAAGTTCCGCTTCGAATTCGTGTTCATGTGATCAAAACGCGTCGATTGACACCCCAGTTCTTGAAAATTTACCAATTTTCACCATGTCACCTAAACTAGATAATTACCAAAACTTTGAATACAAAATCGAGCATATTTTTATTTAAAATTTTCGCCTACGTCTTTTTTTCTGAAAGAAAACAATATATTTAAAAATTTAAATCGAGAATAAATATCGGTACTAAGTTTGGGTATTTCATGCGAAATTTTTGTGTCTTCCCATTATTTCAAATACGGAAACACTCACACGGCTGTTCAAAATAGAAAACAGCTGATTTTTGTGTTGTCATGCGGGCATGAAATTCGTTCAACTCGTTATGTTTACGGGTGCTCGATTCGTTCGGTCGACTCGTTGATGACTGTCGGCGCCCTTAGTCTTATATACATACATATGTAAACTGATTTAGCGGTTCACAGTCGACAACAATAGTGCGTAAAGAAAAGTTGAGTAGAAAGTTTTTTATTTATTGTAAGAAGGTATACTTTTAAATAAATTTAAAAAGATTTACCTCCCAAAAATAAGAAGAAATCTCTATGGAAATATCTTCGTCTCTGACTTCTGTCCTCTTTTTGGGCCACGAAGCTGTTCAAAGAGACAATCTTCTTATTTTTATGAGGATTATTTGGCTCTGTGTACATTAGCAGGCAAATTAGTTCATAAAATAAGGTACATCTTGTTCATTAATTAAAAACTTCCGTGAACACAACATTCTTTGTTTTGTTGCCATTTCCAGGTATAAGAAAACTCTGGTTTTGTGGTGAACCAGTTCGCGACAGAGCGACATACATTTGACCGTGAGAAAACACCTCGTTGCGAAGGTCTATCCCAATATAGCTAAATGTTTGCCCTTGGGAAAAAAACGCTAATTTCACTCATACGACCCATGAAAAGGGAAGAATGTTCCATATAGTTTAAATCCGGTCTGTAGTTCAATGCTGATTTCGTATGAATCGCCACATGTCTCCTCTGCATTCCACGCAACCGTGAGTTCTCTAAACGGCGCCTGTTTCCAGAAGATATAGATAACTGCGGTTTTGCTTTTGGCATGTCTAAGAAATTGTTTAACAAAATCATAAACTTATAATTAACTTAATTGGGTAAGAGCTTAATTTAAAATTTTACCATTGAAATTAATGGTGATTTCGTTTCATCAAAAAAATGCGCATTTTTGTTACACTCTTAAATTTTCCGTTTTCGTTTGCAAAATGAAGGTAAAACGTCAAACAGAATATGTCTTCTTTTTGTAGTGGTTTTATTAGGCTAGTGGATCTAGTGGTAATTTAGTGTAAAAAAACTACATAAGTTTTTCACTTGTTTTCGTTTCCTAAAAATCTACACTTCAGTGGTGTAAAAAACGCACACTTTTTACCCTCTGAAGCTTTGACAGGGTAGGTGGTTGCACTGAAAATCAGCTAACGAAAATTTTATTTGACAGATAAATTTGGTGAAATTAATTGGATTTTGCAAGAACAATTAAATATGGGTGATAAGCGAAACCTAATTATTCATGCACATAGCATATCAAACGGGGCAGATATGTATGTAATTTGAATTTGAAATGTTTTTTTTTAGTTAAACCCCCCCCCCCCCCCCCCCCCCCCAAAAATGAAATCCTGGCTACGGCCTTGGGCAGTTGTATTGATTCTTTGATTGTTCTTGTTCAAAAATTTAATAGATATCTGATTTGACAAAAACTTTAAACTCGATTTTCTCAAAACCCAAAAAAAATTATACGCTATTGTTATATTGAGGGGACGATATGCTCCATTTTGTGGTAAGTTGGAGTACTTTCAAAGTGATTATAAACATAGCCCCACGGGAGCTACTCATGTATCTGCATCGGCTCGTAGTTAGCCGAACATTGCTACGAAACCTAAATATTTATCACGATAACGTCGAAGCAAGTTCATACATATGTATGACATCGAAACACAAAGTACTCCATAAATTAATCCCATGTAGGTATTCCATGGATTACTCTGGTGTCATGCGGAAATCGGAGTATGTCATCCGTGCCTAGGTCATCGTCATGTTAAATGGCCCATATTTTTTGAATGAAATATTGTAAATTCTGGAGTACTCGAATGATCCACAGCGGCTTTTTTGTAGGGATTTTGTAGGTAAATTAATTTGATGTGGTAGTGTACGTGCTATCGATTCCTATGCATTTTACATTTCTTTTTGTCCTATTATTAAAATTTTTATTTTACAGGTTTTATTTATAAATTATAAAATGCACCTCATCTTTTACATCATCATTTTTTATACCAGGGCTGCTCAACGCTCTCGTATTGAAAGTACAAAACTAAAAAAAATCTACAAATTTTGTATATGCACTGAAAATTTTTTTTGCTCATTTAAATTATTTTATGAATTCCAATAAAATATTATTTTAGAATTTATTTTCAAATGGTAGTATCACATACATACATAAAAAATTTTTATATTTTTTATATGAAAATTTTTTGAATAAAAATTTTTTACGGTGCTTTCATTTTTTGATTTTTTTCATTACACATTTGTTGTTGTAAATTTCGATTTCTTACGGCAGTGCTCGAGCTCCTATACAAAGTGCCTTTGCTCTGCACATTCAATATGAATCATAGGCACATACATATAAAATTTTTTTTATATCTGAGTGCTTATGGGAGTGCAAAGAAAATTTTATTTTCATATTTGAAGTGAAAATATGTATCTGTGCCTATGATTCGGAACAAAACAAAAACAATTGTGCTTTGAGTGCCTATGAGGTGAGCAGCCCTGTTTTATACCCTAACATCATTACATCGCATCTCATCAGTACACTTGTAAGTGGTAATTGAGTTTAAATGTACATATGTTTATATGTATTTATGTATTTTTCTAAGTATTTGCAGAGTATGTATTAGGGCTCTGTGGGATTGTGGGGTGGCGTAAGCCAAAATTTCGGTTGGCTTCTTAGAGAAGCGTTAGGAAAATCTTTTGGCTTCTTTTTGAAGCGTTAGGAACCATTTGGGGCTCTTAGGAGCAAACTACCTTTTGTGGCTTCTTCGTAGAAGCGCGTTTAAAATTTGTATGGTCCTCGGGGACCAGTTTGAAATGAGTTGGTATGCGATAGTACCAACTGGTAAATGTATAGGGTATTTTTGTACATTTGGTACATATGTATGCATGTACATATCTACATGTACTGAAATCACTATAGATGTAGGTCAGGAGCAGCATTTGAGGTAGGTTAGGGAAATTGTATGGGCATTTAGTTTAAACCGTTTAGAAGGTTTTTCTTCGTATATGTGTGATAATTCCTATTTTATTATTGGAATTGAGGCGTTCCCTTTGACATTGAGGATTTTTTGGCATCCTCTTTTTTTTGCATAGATTGAATATAAAGGTGTGGCTGGTTTTGAATATTGTGCATGTACGAGTTTTGGCTCCTTGTGGTTGGGACCTTTTTGTTAGGGTGTGTTATTTTTTCGTCATATTGACGAAATGATTTTGTTGATACCTTTTTCTCGATATGTATGGGTTTTTCCAATTGTGGTTGTTGTATGAAGCTATGATTGGTTTTCCGATTAGATGTGTGATTTTTTCTCCAATGGTTTTCCTTGGGTTTATGCCTGATTGTATTATGGAAGGAAATCTTATTGTGGGTTGGATTTGGTGTCTCGGCGTGGCCAGTTAAAATCCAACCAAACACGGTTTGCTGTGCCAGAAGGGTATGTTGTGAATTCTTTTGAATACCACTTAAAATAATATTTGCATAAATATCCCCACCAAGAATAAGATCAACAGGTTCGTTATCGAAAAACCTTTTATCTGCCAAAACTAAAGTTGGAAAAGCTTGCCGAGTCGATGCACTTACAGGAAGGTTGCCAGGAAGGTTTCCAGTTAGTTGTGGCAGAATTAAAACAGTTGTATTAATTTTAATTGACGGATCTATTGGAGATCTCAGCTGAATGTCACATGATTGCTTCACCTGAGCCGAAAGAGTATTGTTGATTTCCGAAACTTGGACATCTAACCGTTTCGACGGAAAGTTAATTTTACGTCTGAGTCGCTCTGTAATAAAAGAGCATTCTGACCCGGAGTCAATTAGCGCCCTAGCTGCATAATTAATGCCATTGTAGTGCACATTTACCCTTGCAGTACCTAGGAAAACCCCTTTACATGTATTCGAATGGAGGGAAGCGACATTATTAGAAGTTCCCTTAGCTTCTTCCTGAGCTTGCTGAGAGGTTGAAGGTTCATCGTCAGAGGGTAAAGATTTATTAGTTTCGAGGTCGAGCATTGTATTGTGCCGAGAGTGACATGAGCTGCAGTTATATGAGCTGGTGCATCTCGACAGTGTGTGTGAAGCCGAAAGGCAATTAAGACAACAACTGTTATTTTTTATGTAAGCGATCTTGTCAGACGTAGACAATTTTCTAAATTTTTGGCAGTCCCGCAGTTGGTGCTCTTTGCTTTTGCACATTTTGCACGCATTTTTGGGGATGCTCGCTTGGTAAGATCCATATTTAGAAGTATTTTCATTAGGCGATTTAATGGCCTTAGATGGTTCATTGTCTTTGAGACCTGAAACTGTTTCTAGCGTCTGAAATCTATTGGATAAGAATTTATCCAAGTCCTCCCATCTCGAAATCTCAGTTTTGTTCTCTATTGTTTGTTCCCAGAGCGCGAGCGTATATTCAAGGATTTTTGTAGAGCACAAGTACGTAATAATTGCGTCCCAGTTTGATATGTCGATTTGATGAGTTTGCAGGGACGACATACAATTATTTATTTCCCCCCTGCAATTTTTTGATGGAAACCTCGCACTCAGTATCTACCGGTTTTAGATTGAATAAGATTTTTAACTGAGTGTTAACCAGAATTCTCTTATTTTCATATCGATCGCATAAATTTTTCCACGCTGTGGCAAAGTATTTTCATTGGCGGGGTGTAATAAGGCCTTTTGAAATAAGCCCTTTAAGGCCTTCGCTATCGATTGAGAAATAAAGCCTTTATTAAGAATAAGGCTTTATTTCACTTCAAATGTGAAATAAGGTTCTAAAGGTCTTATTTCACTTTGTGGCCTACGCTGAAGGGTGTACTACGCAGAAGGACATCACCGTGGCGGTAGCCACGGTTGGGGCACACGTCCGGACGGATGGCGTAGCCCAGGGTTATTTTTTACAAGCGCGGCCGAAGGCCGCCAACGCAGAAAAGTGTTCTACGCAAAAGCCCTGTGGACTGGGCCATAGATATTACTCAGGAAAGAGAAAATAAAGAAAAAACTTTTGCGGAGAACATCTTTTGCGTTGGAGTAATATCTATGGCCCGGTCCACAGTGCTTTTGCGCAGAACACTTTTCTGCGTTGGCGGCCTTCGGCCGCGCTTATAAAAAATAACCCTGGGCTACGCCATCCGTCCGGACGTGTGCCCCAACCGTGGCTACCGCCACGGTGATGTCCCTCTGCGTAGTACACCCTTCAGCGTAGGCCACAAAGCATTCAAATGTACATCGTCACAAATCAGTCAGTCACATACGTCGACGTAGACGGATAAGTTATCGCGTAAATAAATAAAGGCGTTATTGCACATTTCAAAAAAGGCCTAATTGCGCTTTAAATGTGAAATAAGACCTTTTTTTTGAAAATGACAAAATAAAGGCTTTATTTCACTTTGGTTGCGAAATAAGGCCTTATTTCAAAAGGCCTTATTACACCCCGCCATTTTCATTAGGCGGTTTAATGGCCTTAGATGGTTTATTGTCTTTGAGACCTGAAACTGTTTCTAGCGTCTGAAATCTATTGGATAAGAATTTATCCAAGTCCTCCCATCTCGAAATCTCAGTTTTGTTCGCTATTGTTTGTTCCCAGAGCGCGAGCGTATATTCAGGGATTTTTGTAGAGCACAAGTACGTAATAATTGCGTCCCAGTTTGATATGTCGATTTGATGGGTTCGCAGGGACGACATACAATTATTAATTTCCCTCTGCAATTTTTTGATGGAAACCTCGCACTCAGTATCTACCGGTTTTAGATTGAATAAGATTTTTAACTGAGTGTTAACCAGAATTCTCTTATTTTCATATCGATCGCATAAATTTTTCCACGCTGTGGCAAACCCATCGTTTGTTAATGGGCATCTCCTGACGATTTCTTTTGCCTCACCGCTAGTTTTGGTATTAAGATGGAAAAGTTTTTCGACGGGTGTGAGGCGTTTATTTAGAATGTATATGGCCGTAAACATGTCCCTAAATGACGGCCATGATACGTAATCACCTTTGAACACTTCGGTGTCACAAGGTGGCAAACGAATGTTTTGCTCACGACTCTCATTGTCGTCAGCTTTGGGTTGTTGTACCACAGGTGTTGAAAACTGCTCTGCTAAAGGCGTTATAGTAGACAGTAGTGTATTTATGGGGATTCTAGACCACATTTCGTGGTAAGCTTTTAAAATTATAACAACAATTTGTATGGAGAGCTTTTAGAAAACAACACCCTAATGTTTTCATGTGTTTATTGTAGCGTCACAAGCATTTTTTCACCATTTTTCACAAAAAAGACACAGTCTAATGTGGCGACATCTAACGTTGAATAGGGTAAATAGGGTAAGCTCAGCGATAATTGCGCCATCTGGCGGTAGACAGTGAATATTTGTTGTCTATACTAAAAAGCTGACATCTATGAAGATACATATAAACATGTATGTATAAACCTGTATGAATATGTATCTATGAAGATACATATAAACATGTATAAACAAACCTACATATATTTCCTCCGCTTGTATATTATCTATGTATGTATGAAGAAATTTAAACATATACACGTATAGAACTTTATGAGTGCGTCATATAGAATATTTTTATTTTCTTTCTTCTTCATTTCAGTTGAATGTAGAAATCTTTGTATATAAGTATGTAAATACATATGTTGATATACTTATATGTATGTATATAAGTGTATGATGATAGCTAGCTATGAGGGAAAGAAATTTAAACAGCCATGTATACTTACTTTTAGATTTCCCATTTTAAGTAAAAGTTAAAACAAATATATGTATATTTTATATAAAATTTATTTTATTAATTTATTCTTTATTGAGTAAAAGTACAATTTTACATTTGTTTATATTAACGACTATATTATAATAGAAATCCATAAGTTTCCAAACTTCTTCTACTTCACAAATATAATCTATTCCACATTATTTTTTCTCCTACTTCTTCTTAACCATTTTTTCTTCTACGTAATATCTTTGATTATTATATGAATTACAAATTTAACTATTTATTTTGCTTTGTTTTAAAGAATACTGAAGATTTTAATTTATTGCTACAAGTTTATTTTTTATACTTTTAAAGTTATAAATTTTTTAATTATCATAATGTATTATTATATGTATTTCTTATGAAAACTCATATAACTATTTTTATATTATTATAAATATACATATATGTATATATATATATTTTTTTTTTTTAATTACTTACAATACATACTTTTATTCATATTCACATACATATGTACATATATACAAATTCCTATACATTCATATTTTATTAACCTCATATCAGTGTTTAGTCTTCTTCAAAATTTAATTTTATAATTTCTTTTATTATATTTATTCAATACTATTTCTTTATAAATTATCATTTGCAACTAAATTTTTTTTTGTTTATTTTTTTTTATTTGTATACATTATAGATATTTTAGTAGAAATCTTACTTATTTTTTTATACTTATTTCATTTATTTACTATTATTCATTATTTTTTTTCTTTCCTATTTTTTTCTCATACATATTTTAATTTTTAAGATCATTAATCTCATATATATATGCATTCAATTCCCAAATTATATGAAAATGGATTTCCTGTGAGAAAGAAAATGTTTTCCTGTGAAATTTTAAATGAGGTAGAAAACTGCATTGCATTTTCTTTAACAATTCTAATATTATTATCTAAATTTCCCCAAAAGTCGAAGTCAACAAGTTTTAATACTTACAACACATACATGAAAATTAATGCATTCATTCTGTAAAATCTCATTATTCTCATATATACATACATCATTCATACTTTAATTTTTAAGATCATTACCATCATACATATATACATATTCATATCAGTTTTTTAGTCTTCTTCAAATTTTAATTTTATAGTTTCATTAATTATATTTCTTCAATACTATTTCTTTATATTGTTTGCAAATACATTTTTTTTTGTTTTTTTTTTTTAGTTTGTGTACATTATAGATATTTTAGTAGAAATCGTACTTATGTTTTATACTTACTTCATTTATTTACTATTATTGCTTCATTATTTTTTTCTTTCCAATTTTTTTCTCATACATATTTTAATTTTTAAGATCATTGAACTCATATATACATAGATTCAATTCTCAAATTATATGAAATTGCATTTCCTGTGAAAACTATGAGAAAGTAAATTATTTCTATGAAATTTTATATGAGGTAGACAATTGAATTGAATTTTCTCTAACAATTCTAATAATATTTTTTATTATGTTGATAAACGCAAATTTATAATACTTTATTTACTTTTAGTTTCTTAATTATATTTATTTGATACTATTTCTTTAAAAAACTTGTTTGCAATCATTTTTTTATATTTGCTTGCATTTAGACTATTTAATATAAATCTATACCTATTCCATTTATTTATAATTTCCGGCTTAATTCATATATTCCTACTTCTTTATTTTTTGTTTTGTTCCTTTTTTCTTCATATTATTTTCTTCTTCTACATATTATCTTTAATTATTATATAAATTTTTGATGTTACTTATGTTGTTTTGTTTTAAAGAATTCCAATGATTTCATTATACCAATATAATATCTATATAATTTATTTATATTTATTTTTTTTCCATTATATTCAATACAATAACTACTTCTTTAAATTATTTTTCAGATTAATTTTATATGAACTTTTATGAAAATCTAAATTTACATCTCCACAAATATCTTGTATATGCACGTACATATTTAAAATTTTCAGACTTATTCTTACAGAATCATAAATTCCACAAATATACTTCAAAAAAAGTATTTTAACATTATAGTTTATTCAAATCGAAAATTTAGTTACAAAATTTCTAATTTTTATATTCTTCTAATAATCTTTTAACAGTTTGAAATCGTTGATAAAAGAATGCACATGAACAAGTGGTTGCTGTATTTGAATACTTGCAATCAAATTTATGCATTCCTGTAGCTGTTTGCTGGAAGGTAATGGTTTTATATAAACGCATTTCATCAATCATGTTTTTAAGAAGTTGTATATCTTCATTTTTAATATAACAACTACATACTCCTAAAAATGTTTCCAGCTCTTCTACTAACATTTTATTTTATTTTTTATTTTAATTTTTTTTTTTTTTTTTTGTAAGAATGATAAAGATAAATACTTCATATATTTTAGAAATATTTTTCATCCAATATGTTTATATCAATAATAAATCTTTCGGAGGATGGCTTCGTGTGTAAAAGTCCACGTAAGTGGGGAAAGCTTCTGACTGCCATCCACCTGGGGGTGGCCAGAGCGATTCTTTTGCATGCGGAGCAAGCAGCTCACGACTTCCGCGCAGTGTCCTCTGGATAGCCACCGAACACCCGTTTGGTGGTGAACTAAAGTGAGAAGGCGACAACTCGACAAGGCCACTCCGACATATTCGGTTTAAGGGTTTGTTGAGGGGAATAACTGCAGCGTCTGTTCACCAGAAGGTGCGGCTGCGAGCGGGCGTCTGTCTTGGAGCAAGCGGCTCGCTATATAAACGTGTAACAATATACAACTCCCGCAGGGCGGGTTGTGCGTCGGGCTTGGGACCCACCACGTAAAAATCCTATCCAATGAAAACAACAACAAAGCCTCGGATGAGACCACCCCTTTCTGATGACAACCACGGCGAACGTTTAAAGGACTATGATTTGAGGGTAAGCACCTGGAACGTCCGGACCCTTAATTGGGAAGGTGCCTCTGCCCAGCTGGTTGATGTCCTCGAAAGAGTGAAAGCTGACATCACCGCCATACAAGAGATGCGGTGGAAGGGGCAAGGCAAGAAGAAATGTGGGCCTTGCGATATATATTACAGTGGCCATGCAGAGGAGCGTATATTTGGTGTTGGTTTTGTGGTGGGAAAGAGACTCAGCCGCCGAGTACTGTCGTTCACGCCAGTGAACGAGCGTCTAGCCACCATCCGCATCAAAGCGAGATTTTTCAACATATCTCTTATCTGCGCCCACGCCCCGACGGAAGAGAAGGACGATGCGATCAAAGACACTTTCTATGAGCAGTTAGAGCATGCCTACGACCGCTGCCCCCGTCACGACATTAAGATTGTGCTTGGCGATTTTAATGCCAGGGTGGGTAAGGAAGGTATCTTTGGCAGCACAGTCGGAAAATTCAGTCTCCACGACGTAACCAGTCCCAATGGGACGAGGCTGATCGACTTCGCCGGGTCACGAAACATGGTCATTAGCAGTACCAGATTCCAGCACAAAAAAATACACCAAGCCACATGGCTGTCTCCTGATCGAAAAACGCGAAATCAAATTGATCACGTCATGATCGACGGCAGACACAGCTCCAGCATCCTAGATGTGCGCACAATCCGTGGTCCCAATGTCGACTCCGACCACTATCTTGTAGCAGCCAAGGTACGCACCCGCCTCTGTGCAGCAAAGAATGTGCCAGCAGGACAGCAAGGAAAGTTTGAAGTCGAAAGGCTGCACATGACGCAGACAGCCAATCAATACACCACTCGGCTCTCACTCCTGCTCTCTGAGAGCAACCCTTCACCAAACGATGTATCTGAGGAATGGGAACACATCGCTCGTTCACTTCGTATCGCCGCTGAGGAATCTATAGGATACAAGCGAGCCCACAAGAACACCTGGTACGACAAGGAATGTCGCGATGCCTCGGAAAGAAAGAACGCCGCCTACAGGGCTACATTGTGTGCGGGCGCAACGCGAAGCGTATGGGAGCGTTATCGAACGGCGAAGAAGGAAGAGAGGCGCCTTTTTCGAAAGAAGAAAAGGGAGGCTGAAAGGCGCGAGTGTGAAGAGCTTGAGATGCTGGCGGGTAGGAACGATGCTCGAAAATTCTACCAAAAAATCAGGCGGATGACTGAAGGTTTCAAGACCGGGGCAAATTCCTGCCGGAATGATAACGGTGATCTGGTAACTGATGTCCAGAGCATACTTAAGTTGTGGAGGGATCACTTCTCCTCCTTGCTAGATAATGGCAACAGTGAAAGTGCGGAAGGAGAAGATGTACGACCCGAATCCCCAATAGCAGATGATGGTAGGCATGTTCCACCACCTGATCATGACGAAGTGCGAATAGCAGTATCTAGGCTTAAGAATAACAAGGCCCCGGGCGCTGACGGCTTGCCAGCCGAGCTATTCAAACATGGTGGCGAAGAGTTGATAAGGAGCATGCATCAACTCCTATGCAGAATATGGTCGGACGAGCGCATGCCCGACGATTGGAACTTAAGTGTGCTCTGCCCAATCCACAAAAAAGGAGACTCCACAGTACGCGCCAATTATCGTGGGATAAGCCTCCTGAATATCGCATATAAGGTCTTAGCAAGTGTATTGTGCGAAAGACTGAAGCCTATCGTCAACAATCTGATTGGACCTTATCAGTGTGGCTTCAGACCTGGTAAATCTACCATCGACCAGATCTTCACAATACGACAAATATTGGAAAAAACCCATGAAAAAGGATCCGACACACACCATCTCTTTGTCGATTTTAAAGCCGCTTTTGATAGCACGAATAGGAATTGCCTGTATGCCGCAATGTCTGAATTTGGTTTCCCTGCTAAACTTATACGGCTATGCCAAATGACATTGACTAACACCACCAGCTCCGTCAGAATTGGGAAGGACCTCTCCGAGCCGTTCGAGACCAAACGAGGTTTCAGACAAGGTGACTCTCTTTCGTGCGACTTCTTCAATTTGATGCTGGAAAAGATAATACGAGCTGCAGAACTTAACCATACAGGAAGCATCTTATATCACAAGAGTGTGCAACTGCTGGCGTACGCCGATGACATCGACATCATTGGCACTAACACGCGCGCCGTATGTTCTGCCTTCTCCAAGCTGGATAAAGAGGCTAAGAAAATGGGTTTGGCGGTCAACGAGGACAAGACGAAGTACCTCCTGTCATCACACAAAGAAACAGCACGCCTTGGCAGCCACGTCAATGTTGATAGCTACAAATTCGAAACTGTTAAGGACTTCGTCTATCTGGGAACCAGCATTAACACCAAGAATGATGTCAGCACGGAGATCCAACGAAGAATCACGCTTGCCAATAAATGCTACTTCGGACTAAGTAGGCAACTGAAAAGTAAAGTCCTCTCTCGACAAAAAAAATCACACTCTACAGGACGCTCATCGTTCCAGTCCTCATGTACGGCGCAGAGGCATGGACAATTTCAAAATCAGATGAGATGGCACTTGGAGTATTCGAGAGAAAAGTTCTTCGTAAGATTTATGGACCTTTGCGCGTTGGCGTGGGCGAGTATCGACGGAGATTTAACGATGAGCTGTACGAGCTTTACACAGACATCGACATTGTTCAGCGAATAAAGATCCAGCGGCTGCGTTGGGCAGGTCATGTCGTGAGAATGGACGAAGGCGCTCCGGCTAAGAAAGCATTTCTATCGAAACCCGCTGAACGCAAAAGAAAAGGGAGACCTCCACTGCGTTGGGAAAATCAGGTGGATGCTGCCTCCCTAGGTGTTCCCAAGTGGCGCCATGCTGCACGAAACAGAAGCAATTGGCGCGCTCTGTTGGACTCGGCCAGAATCGTCTAGACGGTTAAGCGCCAATCAACAACAACAACAACAATAAATCTTTTCAAGTCAATAACTTCTTTGTTTTCCTTATCAAAGTAGTAATTGTATAAATTTACTAAATCCATTATATGCTTATATCGTTTTTCGATGATGTGACAATTACATGTATCAGGTCCTGATTGTATATTATTTTTACTCCAAGGACAGGTTGTATAGTGTCTCCCATATATAGATTCCATAACTAATTCATACTTTATATCTTTAATTGTTATAAATGTATTTTGTATAAGTTTTCTATGATGATCAAGTATATAGTTATAATTATTTTTTAAAAACTCTTCAATTATATTACTTTTCATACTAAAGTGAAACATTTTCAATCAGATGTAAAGTAAAACTAAACCTCTCTAATCAGAAACTTAAACATATAAATAAGTTATTTATGTTTATATACATTTAAATTTATATACTTATTTATATATATTTTTATGTATAAAATAAATATACATAGATATATTTTCCAGATATATATAGTTAACATATTTTGAAATACTATTCAGTGTGCGAAGTTTAAGCTGAATGAGTTAATAATGATCGATAACAAAAGTATAATAGTTATAGATGTACAGGGTTTTCATATTTCCAACAAGTTTATAGCAAAAGAAGTTAGCATTTCAGATCTAATGGATACACATAATATAAAAACATTTGTTATACATCCACCTTTTAGTTATTCAAGATTAACATTGAGAGAAAGAATTGAATTAGAATGGTTACATACATATCACCATGGATTGCAATGGAACGATGGCAACTCAACATTCAAATCTTTTAAGAACTACTTAAACAGATATATTAAAGATGAAAAGCGAAATATTTGTATGTATGTGAAAGGAGCACAAAAAGCAAAATGGATACAACAACTTACTGGAGAAGACATTATTATATACAATTTAGAAGATATGGGTTGCCAAAGCATAAAAAACTTATATAAGGATAATATCAATGTATATGCATGTAACTTTCACCATAAACATATGATATGTGCAGAAAAAAACGTTCATTTATTTAAAGATTTTATTATATCATATAAAAATAAAGATAAAATATAACTTAAATAATTCATTAGTTTTATTATATAGATGTATGTATAGATGTACTAGAGTTTTATTATCACATATATAAATAAAAAGTATTATTATTATTATTAAGGTTCACTCCTACATAATAGAGAAACAGTAATTTATCATATAATATTGTCTAGAATTAAAAAATAGGAAGACATTCAATACATTCAAGTATGTATGTATGTATATACCCCATTAATATTAACAAAATTACAATGATTAGTCAAAACAATCAAGATGAGATAGATTTTATCGTTAACAGATTACTTATTGGATAGTCCCTTAAGAATTCTTAAGGGAGAACGAAAAACAACTAAATATAGGGAAAAAATTATATTGACATTAGAAAAATTTGTCGTATTCTTACCAGAGCGACTGAATAACATTACCAATAAACTGATGGAGACTTAAAATGAAAATTTATAAATCAGGATATGAAAATAAATATTTATATGCTTTTACATTGAAATGTGAAAAATAAAGAAACTCAAAATAAAAAAGTAAATGCGTCTTTGGTTATGTGGATATTTTGGAAAAATTAGTTTCCGAAATAATTAATTAAAACGGTATATTCATATAAAACATATTGAAATATAATGTAATTTATACAATCTAAAACTTTGTAAAGCAAATGTATTGATAATATATAAACGTTTAGAGCATACATATTAATAATATATATTCATATTTTCTATACTCCTTTTATTCTATTACAATACATTAACTAATATCGATAAATATATAATGAAAAAGTTGTATTCATGTAGGTATAAGTTTGATTATACAAAAGAAGGGAGTTTATTTATACATTAATAATTTATATGGCTATGCTATGTTACAATATATCCCCTATAAAAATTGCTTAAATTAGTTAAACATATTGAAGACTTTAATATTCATAATGTACAAGAAAATTCTTCTATTGGATATATACTAGAAGTAGACTTAGAATATCTATCTTCATTACATGATTGACATAACGATTTACTATTTTGTTCCGAAATAAAAAAAAATTATAAAATTAAACAAAAAACTAATATCAAAATTGAATAATAAAGAAAAGTATATAATTCATTAAAAAGTTTTACAACAATACCTTGAAAATTATCTCATTCTGAAAAAAAAAAAAAAACTCATAGAATTCAACAATTTAATCAATCAGATTTTTTTGTGTTTTTTTTTTCAAGTTGTTAGTTAATACAGTTTATGGAAAAACCATGGAAAATGTTGACAAAAGGAAGAATATTAAAACAGTATGTGAGTGGGAAAATAGAGGTAAAAGGTTGGATGCCAGAGGTCTTATAGCAAAACATAATTTTCATAGTTCACTCACATTTACTGATAACATGAGTGCTATTCAATTACAACAACTTTCTATTTTATATAATAAACCAATTTATATTGGATTTAGTGTTTTACATTTATGCAAATTAAAAATATACAATTTTCATTATAATTGTATCTAAATATAAAGAAAATGTTAGTTCAAATTATATGGTTACAGATTTATTTATGGAATTTATTTATAATATTAAGACAATCGATTTTTATAATCAAATTCGTAATGATATTCAAACATATTTAGATACTTCATAATTTACCTTTGTTAAATAAAAAGGTTCTGAATATGACGAATAATGAATGTAGTGGAAAGATTATGTATAAATTCATTGGCCTAAGAACTAAAATGTATTCATATAGTCTTGGTGGAAATGAGGAAGAAATTAAAAAAATTAAAAGTGTGAAAAGATCTATTGTTTTACAACTTTTACGTAATGACTTTAAGAATTGTTTACTTGAAAAAAAATTATATTTTGATTCCATGTATGTTTTCAAATCAAAACTTCATGAAATATATATCCAACAAATTACTAAGTTAGTTTTAAGTTAATCAGATAATATATATATATATATATATATATATATATATATCAGAAAATGGAATTAATACTCTTGCATGAAGTAATTTTAAAATCTAAAAAGTTGAAATAAAAGCACAGTATATATAGATTGAAAGTTGAAATATCTTTATTTATTTAAATTATAATTTTTAAATAAGAATTTCAAACATAAATGTCCGAAGTTTTAAGTATTAAATTTTGGTTTTTGATTATAATTATATTCAATATGTAGCTTTAAATATGTAATAATTTCCAGTGGTGGTTGTAAGTTGCCAAAGCTATCAAAATATTCCTTATAATATACTACCCAATGTGTTCCATGAGCAGCAGAATCATCTAAGTTAACAATATCACATTCTTGAATTCGTGGATATAAAAACACCTTTAAAATATTTTAGCAGTTTACCAAAGTTATTTAATCGATATCAGTAAGTGGTCGATTTAATAAATTCCTTAATAGTTTTTTAATTCTGATTTATAAAAAATACCATAACCGTTTTTATATGGTTTAAGGAAAATACCTTTACCCATAGCAATGTATTCCATATATCTATTACATCGATTAGCCTCTGCTAGCTATTATTTTCCATTTTTATATCATTTGCAGAACATCAACCTGTAGCTAAACCTGCAAGAGCATATATTACTGTTAGAATTAGAGTTAATGGAAGAAATCATCCTAATTTTGATACAGAACTAACTCGTAATATAATTACTTGAGATTTTTTCCTCTTGAAATTTGAATTTATTGCTTTCTAAGCAATTTCAATAGCATCATTTACATATATTATCAACTTTTTTTCTTTTTTAAAGTATTTAAAATATTTTTTAGCAGTCGATGAAAAGAGTTTTTTCTTTGATAATTTTCTTTTAGAATGCTTCTTCTTTCTCTTTCCTCATCTAAATTTAACTTTTATCTTAATTACATTTATTACAGACTAAACGCTTACACGGTCGTTTATATTTATTTATTTTTTATTTATTTAAAAAAATAAACGATGTATTATAAGACCACAAAGTCTTTTATAATTACTATGTTTAGATTATATTCACTATCAAACTTTTTCAGCTAATATTCGATCAGCTTTAGGCCTCTTATTTATATCTTTTGTTTATCAGGAGACAATATTATATCTCCAACAAGATAATTCTTAAAAATATATTTACATATATTTATATACATATATTTGGAATAAGATATTTATAAAAAAACAAGTAAGGAAGCCTAAGTTCGAGTGCAATCGAACATTAGATACTCAGCTGTATGCTTTCATTGTTTGTTTGCGTTTGTTCGATATAGGGTGTATTTTATATGAAACGAGTGCTGCATAAACAGGGCGCAGCCACGCCCATTTTCAAAATTTATATCAATCATCCAAATAAGCATACAAATATTATTGTTAGTGCAAAATTTCATCCCTCTATGACTTTTAGTTACAAAGACTTCACGTTACAAATTCCAAAAGGGTGTTCCAGAAATATCTTTGTTAAAAAGTAGGCGTGGTCATAAACCGATTTCAATACATTTTTGCGTGTCTATTAACACATGTTATAAAAGTGTATAAACCAAGTTTCGTCATAATATCTCAATTATTTGTCGAGTTAAAGGCTAAGAAATCTCATATATCCCTTTGTCTAAAAAGAGGCGGTGCCACGCCCATTTTCCAAACTTTTTTATTTTTTGTTTCCGGTCTATTGTAAAACTCATGTCACAAAATTTCAATGAATTATCTTTATATTTCACATAGATATCGCTTAAAATGGTTTTATTAGGTCACTTTATAATACACATATATAAAAGTGGGCGCGGTCGTCAACCGATTTTGGTAATTTTTCGTCCACACATTTGGCTAAGTAAATATATCACGCGTACCAGATTTCATCGATATATCTTTAACGGTTTCTGAGTTATGGCTTATTAAACTTTCAATATTCGCTCCTTAATAAGTGGGCGTGGCACCGCCCATTTTCCAAAATTTTTGTAGTTTTTGTTTTATGTCCATAGTTGGACTCCTGCCACAAAATCTCAGTGATTGATCTTTATATTTGACAGAGATATCGCTTAAAATGTTTTTATTAGGCCCCCTTATATTTCCTATATATAAAAGTGGGCGTGGCCGTCAACCGATTTTGATAATTTTTCGCCAAAACATTTGACTAAGTAATTATATTACGCGTACCGAATTTCATCGATATATCTTCAACGGTTTCTGAGTTATGACTCATAAAACTTTCAATGTCTGCCCCTTAATAAGTGGGCGTGGCACCGCCCATATTCCAAAATTTTTGTGTTTTTTGTTTTATGTCCATAGTTGGACTCATGCGACAAAATTTCAATGATAGATCTTTATATTTGACAGAGATATCGCTTAAAATGGTTTTATTAGGTCACTTTATAATACACATATATAAAAGTGGGCGTGGCCGTAAACCGATTTTGATAATTTTTCGTCAAAACATTTGTCTATGTAAGCAAATTACGCGTACCAAATTTCATCGATATATCTTCAACGGTTTCTGAGTTATGACATATAAAACTTTCAATGTTTGACCCTTAATAAGTGGGCGTGGCACCGCCCATTTTCCAAAACTTCATCAAATTTCTTCATAAGGGCCCGAGCTCAATACGTGGGTAAAATTTTAAAACTCTAGCTATATTAGTGGCTGAGATACCAAATTTCCGATTTTTTCTATATAGGAAAAGTGGGCGTGGTCATGGTCCGATTTCGCCCATTTTCAATACCAACCGTCCCAGTCTCGATACCAACTTGCGTTCCAAATTTCATCAAAATATCTCAATTTTTGCGCGAGTTAGAGTGTTTACAGACGGACGGACGGACGGACGGACGGACAGACGGACGGACGGACGGACGGACGGACGGACGGACGGACGGACGGACATGGCTCAATCGATTTCTCTTTTCACCCTGATCATTTTGATATATATAAGTCTATATCTATCTCGATTATTTCATTCTGTTACAATCCACCGTTATGTGATTAAAACTATAATACTCTGTGTACTAGTACAGCTGAGTATAAAAATGTCATTGATAAAGCAATCTCAAAAATAATTTATATAAAAAACTTCTATATGACTAAAAAGTATAACTATCAAATTGCAGATAACTAATAATTTTTTAGTTTTAATATAAAGTCGTAAAGTCGTTATACATCTAAACCCCAAAATGAATATTTAAAAAACTGAATTTTTCAGGAAGGAGAAGAATTCCATTTATATTCACAGAAAGTGAAAAAATACACCTAGATTAAAACAACACATTATTACATAATGATACTTAATAATATAACTTCTAATGAACAAAATATTTTAAGATAATTTTTCTGAAAAGACATATGTGTATATGAAAATACATTAAATTTTTAACTTTTTGAATCTCCACGAATATTCCATAACATCTTATATACAGGATTACAAATATAACACTCTCTATAATCTTATAGATTTTTACTATACAACAGATAAGCATCAGCTTGCTATCAGATTAGCATCAGCTTACTACCAGGTTAGTATCAGCTATACATCAGTCTACTATCACATATACATATTCATATAAAAATTCTGTAAAAGAGGAAATGAATGATAAGCTATTTCAATGCTTGAAAATTACTTCTGTAACACGGTTATTTCCGACAAACTTTAGAATGCTGGTACTGTCTCCAGTATGGAATTCTTTATTCCTGCAGGGTATGTATGTAATTATGTGTATGTAGTGCATATAAGGTGTTTTTTAATCTAACTCTACTTTTTTATTTTCTTTGAATGTAACTGAGGCTATTCTGCTAGTTTATACTATATCTTTCAATAGCTTATCATTCATTTCCTCTTTTACAGAATTTTTATATGAATATGTATATGTGATAGTAGACTGATGTATAGCTGATACTAACCTGGTAGTAAGCTGATGCTAATCTGATAGCAAGCTGATGCTTATCTGTTGTATAGTAAAAATCTATAAGATTATAGAGAGTGTTATATTTGTAATCCTGTATATAAGATGTTATGGAATATTCGTGGAGATTCAAAAAGTTAAAAATTTAATGTATTTTCATATACACATATGTCTTTTCAGAAAAATTATCTTAAAATATTTTGTTCATTAGAAGTTATATTATTAAGTATCATTATGTAATAATGTGTTGTTTTAATCTAGGTGTATTTTTTCACTTTCTGTGAATATAAATGGAATTCTTCTCCTTCCTGAAAAATTCAGTTTTTTAAATATTCATTTTGGGGTTTAGATGTATAACGACTTTACGACTTTATATTAAAACTAAAAAATTATTAGTTATCTGCAATTTGATAGTTCTACTTTTTAGTCATATAGAAGTTTTTTATATAAATTATTTTTGAGATTGCTTTATCAATGACATTTTTTTTTTTATAAATATCTTATTCCAAATATATGTATATAAATATATGTAAATATATTTTTAAGAATTATCTTGTTGGAGATATAATATTGTCTCCTGATAAACAAAAGATATAAATAAGAGGCATAAAGCTGATCGAATATTAGCTGAAAAAGTTTGATAGTGAATATAATCTAAACATAGTAATTATAAAAGACTTTGTGGTCTTATAATACATCGTTTATTTTTTTAAATAAATAAAAAATAAATAAATATAAACGACCGTGTAAGCGTTTAGTCTGTAATAAATGTAATTAAGATAAAAGTTAAATTTAGATGAGGAAAGAGAAAGAAGAAGCATTCTAAAAGAAAATTATCAAAGAAAAAACTCTTTTCATCGACTGCTAAAAAATATTTTAAATACTTTAAAAAAGAAAAAAAGTTGATAATATATGTAAATGATGCTATTGAAATTGCTTAGAAAGCAATAAATTCAAATTTCAAGAGGAAAAAATCTCAAGTAATTATATTACGAGTTAGTTCTGTATCAAAATTAGGATGATTTCTTCCATTAACTCTAATTCTAACAGTAATATATGCTCTTGCAGGTTTAGCTACAGGTTGATGTTCTGTAAATGATATAAAAATGGAAAATAATAGCTAGCAGAGGCTAATCGATGTAATAGATATATGGAATACATTGCTATGGGTAAAGGTATTTTCCTTAAACCATATAAAAACGGTTATGGTATTTTTTATAAATCAGAATTAAAAAACTATTAAGGAATTTATTAAATCGACCACTTACTGATATCGATTAAATAACTTTGGTAAACTGCTAAAATATTTTAAAGGTGTTTTTATATCCACGAATTCAAGAATGTGATATTGTTAACTTAGATGATTCTGCTGCTCATGGAACACATTGGGTAGTATATTATAAGGAATATTTTGATAGCTTTGGCAACTTACAACCACCACTGGAAATAATTACATATTTAAAGCTACATATTGAATATAATTATAATCAAAAACCAAAATTTAATACTTAAAACTTCGGACATTTATGTTTGAAATTCTTATTTAAAAATTATAATTTAAATAAATAAAGATATTTCAACTTTCAATCTATATATACTGTGCTTTTATTTCAACTTTTTAGATTTTAAAATTACTTCATGCAAGAGTATTAATTCCATTTTCTGATATATATATATATATATATATATATATTATCTGATTAACTTAAAACTAACTTAGTAATTTGTTGGATATATATTTCATGAAGTTTTGATTTGAAAACATACATGGAATCAAAATATAATTTTTTTTCAAGTAAACAATTCTTAAAGTCATTACGTAAAAGTTGTAAAACAATAGATCTTTTCACACTTTTAATTTTTTTAATTTCTTCCTCATTTCCACCAAGACTATATGAATACATTTTAGTTCTTAGGCCAATGAATTTATACATAATCTTTCCACTACATTCATTATTCGTCATATTCAGAACCTTTTTATTTAACAAAGGTAAATTATGAAGTATCTAAATATGTTTGAATATCATTACGAATTTCATTATAAAAATCGATTGTCTTAATATTATAAATAAATTCCATAAATAAATCTGTAACCATATAATTTGAACTAACATTTTCTTTATATTTAGATACAATTATAATGAAAATTGTATATTTTTAATTTGCATAAATGTAAAACACTAAATCCAATATAAATTGGTTTATTATATAAAATAGAAAGTTGTTGTAATTGAATAGCACTCATGTTATCAGTAAATGTGAGTGAACTATGAAAATTATGTTTTGCTATAAGACCTCTGGCATCCAACCTTTTACCTCTATTTTCCCACTCACATACTGTTTTAATATTCTTCCTTTTGTCAACATTTTCCATGGTTTTTCCATAAACTGTATTAACTAACAACTTGAAAAAAAAAAACACAAAAAAATCTGATTGATTAAATTGTTGAATTCTATGAGTTTTTTTTTTTTTTCAGAATGAGATAATTTTCAAGGTATTGTTGTAAAACTCTATAATGAATTATATACTTTTCTTTATTATTCAATTTTGATATTAGTTTTTTGTTTAATTTTATAATTTTTTTTTTTATTTCGGAACAAAATAGTAAATCGTTATGTCAATCATGTAATGAAGATAGATATTCTAAGTCTACTTCTAGTATATATCCAATAGAAGAATTTTCTTGTACATTATGAATATTAAAGTCTTCAATATGTTTAACTAATTTAAGCAATTTTTATAGGGGATATATTGTAACATAGCATAGCCATATAAATTATTAATGTATAAATAAACTCCCTTCTTTTGTATAATCAAACTTATACCTACATGAATACAACTTTTTCATTATATATTTATCGATATTAGTTAATGTATTGTAATAGAATAAAAGGAGTATAGAAAATATGAATATATATTATTAATATGTATGCTCTAAACGTTTATATATTATCATACATTTGCTTTACAAAGTTTTAGATTGTATAAATTACATTATATTTCAATATGTTTTATATGAATATACTGTTTTAATTAATTATTTCGGAAACTAATTTTTCCAAAATATCCACATAACCAAAGACGCATTTACTTTTTTATTTTGAGTTTCTTTATTTTTCACATTTCAATGTAAAAGCATATAAATATTTATTTTCATATCCTGATTTATAAATTTTTATTTTAAGTCTCCATCAGTTTATTGGTAATGTTATTCAGTCGCTCTGGTAAGAATACGACAAATTTTTCTAATGTCAATATAATTTTTTCCCTATATTTAGTTGTTTTTCGTTCTCCCTTAAGAATTCTTAAGGGACTATCCAATAAGTAATCTGTTAACGATAAAATCTATCTCATCTTGATTGTTTTGACTAATCATTGTAATTTTGTTAATATTAATGGGGTATATACATACATACATACTTGAATGTATTGAATGTCTTCCTATTTTTTAATTCTAGACAATATTATATGATAAATTACTGTTTCTCTATTATGTAGGAGTGAACCTTAATAATAATAATAATACTTTTTATTTATATATGTGATAATAAAACTCTAGTACATCTATACATACATCTATATAATAAAACTAATGAATTATTTAAGTTATATTTTATCTTTATTTTTATATGATATAATAAAATCTTTAAATAAATGAACGTTTTTTTCTGCACATATCATATGTTTATGGTGAAAGTTACATGCATATACATTGATATTATCCTTATATAAGTTTTTTATGCTTTGGCAACCCATATCTTCTAAATTGTATATAATAATGTCTTCTCCAGTAAGTTGTTGTATCCATTTTGCTTTTTGTGCTCCTTTCACATACATACAAATATTTCGCTTTTCATCTTTAATATATCTGTTTAAGTAGTTCTTAAAAGATTTGAATGTTGAGTTGCCATCGTTCCATTGCAATCCATGGTGATATGTATGTAACCATTCTAATTCAATTCTTTCTCTCAATGTTAATCTTGAATAACTAAAAGGTGGATGTATAACAAATGTTTTTATATTATGTGTATCCATTAGATCTGAAATGCTAACTTCTTTTGCTATAAACTTGTTGGAAATATGAAAACCCTGTACATCTATAACTATTATACTTTTGTTATCGATCATTATTAACTCATTCAGCTTAAACTTCGCACACTGAATAGTATTTCAAAATATGTTAACTATATATATCTGGAAAATATATCTATGTATATTTATTTTATACATAAAAATATATATAAATAAGTATATAAATTTAAATGTATATAAACATAAATAACTTATTTATATGTTTAAGTTTCTGATTAGAGAGGTTTAGTTTTACTTTACATCTGATTGAAAATGTTTCACTTTAGTATGAAAAGTAATATAATTGAAGAGTTTTTAAAAAATAATTATAACTATATACTTGATCATCATAGAAAACCTATACAAAATACATTTATAACAATTAAAGATATAAAGTATGAATTAGTTATGGAATCTATATATGGGAGACACTATACAACCTGTCCTTGGAGTAAAAATAATATACAATCAGGACCTGATACATGTAATTGTCACATCATCGAAAAACGATATAAGCATATAATGGATTTAGTAAATTTATACAATTACTACTTTGATAAGGAAAACAAAGAAGTTATTGACTTGAAAAGATTTATTATTGATATAAACATATTGGATGAAAAATATTTCTAAAATATATGAAGTATTTATCTTTATCATTCTTACAAAAAAAAAAAAAAAAAATTAAAATAAAAAATAAAATAAAATGTTAGTAGAAGAGCTGGAAACATTTTTAGGAGTATGTAGTTGTTATATTAAAAATGAAGATATACAACTTCTTAAAAACATGATTGATGAAATGCGTTTATATAAAACCATTACCTTCCAGCAAACAGCTACAGGAATGCATAAATTTGATTGCAAGTATTCAAATACAGCAACCACTTGTTCATGTGCATTCTTTTATCAACGATTTCAAACTGTTAAAAGATTATTAGAAGAATATAAAAATTAGAAATTTTGTAACTAAATTTTCGATTTGAATAAACTATAATGTTAAAATACTTTTTTTGAAGTATATTTGTGGAATTTATGATTCTGTAAGAATAAGTCTGAAAATTTTAAATATGTACGTGCATATACAAGATATTTGTGGAGATGTAAATTTAGATTTTCATAAAAGTTCATATAAAATTAATCTGAAAAATAATTTAAAGAAGTAGTTATTGTATTGAATATAATGGAAAAAAAATAAATATAAATAAATTATATAGATATTATATTGGTATAATGAAATCATTGGAATTCTTTAAAACAAAACAACATAAGTAACATCAAAAATTTATATAATAATTAAAGATAATATGTAGAAGAAGAAAATAGTATGAAGAAAAAAGGAACAAAACAAAAAATAAAGAAGTAGGAATATATGAATTAAGCCGGAAATTATAAATAAATGGAATAGGTATAGATTTATATTAAATAGTCTAAATGCAAGCAAATATAAAAAAATGATTGCAAACAAGTTTTTTAAAGAAATAGTATCAAATAAATATAATTAAGAAACTAAAAGTAAATAAAGTATTATAAATTTGCGTTTATCAACATAATAAAAAATATTATTAGAATTGTTAGAGAAAATTCAATTCAATTGTCTACCTCATATAAAATTTCATAGAAATAATTTACTTTCTCATAGTTTTCACAGGAAATGCAATTTCATATAATTTGAGAATTGAATCTATGTATATATGAGTTCAATGATCTTAAAAATTAAAATATGTATGAGAAAAAAATTGGAAAGAAAAAAATAATGAAGCAATAATAGTAAATAAATGAAGTAAGTATAAAACATAAGTACGATTTCTACTAAAATATCTATAATGTACACAAACTAAAAAAAAAAAACAAAAAAAAAAATGTATTTGCAAACAATATAAAGAAATAGTATTGAAGAAATATAATTAATGAAACTATAAAATTAAAATTTGAAGAAGACTAAAAAACTGATATGAATATGTATATATGTATGATGGTAATGATCTTAAAAATTAAAGTATGAATGATGTATGTATATATGAGAATAATGAGATTTTACAGAATGAATGCATTAATTTTCATGTATGTGTTGTAAGTATTAAAACTTGTTGACTTCGACTTTTGGGGAAATTTAGATAATAATATTAGAATTGTTAAAGAAAATGCAATGCAGTTTTCTACCTCATTTAAAATTTCACAGGAAAACATTTTCTTTCTCACAGGAAATCCATTTTCATATAATTTGGGAATTGAATGCATATATATATGAGATTAATGATCTTAAAAATTAAAATATGTATGAGAAAAAAATAGGAAAGAAAAAAAATAATGAATAATAGTAAATAAATGAAATAAGTATAAAAAAATAAGTAAGATTTCTACTAAAATATCTATAATGTATACAAATAAAAAAAAATAAACAAAAAAAAATTTAGTTGCAAATGATAATTTATAAAGAAATAGTATTGAATAAATATAATAAAAGAAATTATAAAATTAAATTTTGAAGAAGACTAAACACTGATATGAGGTTAATAAAATATGAATGTATAGGAATTTGTATATATGTACATATGTATGTGAATATGAATAAAAGTATGTATTGTAAGTAATTAAAAAAAAAAATATATATATATATACATATATGTATATTTATAATAATATAAAAATAGTTATATGAGTTTTCATAAGAAATACATATAATAATACATTATGATAATTAAAAAATTTATAACTTTAAAAGTATAAAAAATAAACTTGTAGCAATAAATTAAAATCTTCAGTATTCTTTAAAACAAAGCAAAATAAATAGTTAAATTTGTAATTCATATAATAATCAAAGATATTACGTAGAAGAAAAAATGGTTAAGAAGAAGTAGGAGAAAAAATAATGTGGAATAGATTATATTTGTGAAGTAGAAGAAGTTTGGAAACTTATGGATTTCTATTATAATATAGTCGTTAATATAAACAAATGTAAAATTGTACTTTTACTCAATAAAGAATAAATTAATAAAATAAATTTTATATAAAATATACATATATTTGTTTTAACTTTTACTTAAAATGGGAAATCTAAAAGTAAGTATACATGGCTGTTTAAATTTCTTTCCCTCATAGCTAGCTATCATCATACACTTATATACATACATATAAGTATATCAACATATGTATTTACATACTTATATACAAAGATTTCTACATTCAACTGAAATGAAGAAGAAAGAAAATAAAAATATTCTATATGACGCACTCATAAAGTTCTATACGTGTATATGTTTAAATTTCTTCATACATACATAGATAACATACAAGCGGAGGAAATATATGTAGGTTTGTTTATACATGTTTATATGTATCTTCATAGATACATATTCATACAGGTTTATACATACATGTTTATATGTATCTTCATAGATGTCAGCTTTTTAGTATAGACAACAAATATTCACTGTCTACCGCCAGATGGCGCAATTATCGCTGAGCTTACCCTATTTACCCTATTCAACGTTAGATGTCGACACATTAGACTGTGTCTTTTTTGTGAAAAATGGTGAAAAAATGCTTGTGACGCTACAACAAACACATGAAAACATTAGGGTGTTGTTTTCTAAAAGCTCTCCATACAAATTGTTGTTATAATTTTAAAAGCTTACCACGAAATGTGGTCTAGAATCCCCATAAATACACTACTGTAGACATACATACGTGAGAGAGTGCTTAGTATGGTCGCCGACCGGAATGTTGTTAAATTCCTGGTCAAATTCTAATATGAGATCTGCTAAGTTGAGATAGCTCTGCATCTTTTTAATTTGGCGGAAAATGGTTGATATTGAACGAGTTGAATATAAAATTCAAAATTTGATCTAGGGAATGCTTGCAAATGCAGCAGAGGTATATAAACCAAAGGACGTATAGAAAGAAATCTGTGGTCGTAGACTAAATATGTATGTATGTACTAGTAAACCCGGCCAAGCGATACTGTGGCTTTCAATTACACTGTGCTACAATTTGAGGGTGGAAGACCACGTATGTATTGCCACATTTGAAAATTTTTTGATATACCTTCATAGTTACTGATTATTTTTATTTTCTGTGGACCTAGATTTTTTATACACAGATTTTGTCCGAGGGGCATAGTGAAGTTTTGTGCCGAATATTTTTCTAGACTATAGTAACCTTAAAGCGACCTCAAAAAGGCCATTTGGCGCGCTCCTATTTTTCTTTCTAGTTCTCTTTCTCTTCCCAGTCCCCCTTATACGCGCTTTCTTTTCCCTTTATCCATTTTATTTTCCGTATTCTTTCCTCTTTCGCTTCCTTTCCTTCGACATATCCGTCCCTTTCATTTTCCTCTTCCCTTTCCTTTTAGTATCCGTCTTCAGTGTACCCTTTTTGTAAAAATCACACTCCAAATTTAAAAATGAGATAAACTGTTACGTAAAAATGGATTTTTGAACAGGTGGCACCCTTTTTGTAAAAATTTTAATGAATTACTCATTTCCATACCAAGCCCTTTCATATGAAACCTCAAATTTAAAAATCAAACAAACTATAGCATAAAACTGAATTTTTGAACTGGTGGCAACTCTTTTTGTAAAAATTTTATTAAATTACTCATTATCAGATCAAGCCCTTTCATATGACAGCTCAAATTTAAAAATCAAACAAAGTATAGCGTAAAAATGGATTTTTGAACAGGTGGCACCCTTTTGAAAAATTTTAATAAATTACTCATTTCCATTCCAAGCCCTTTCATATGACACATCAAATATAAAAATCAAACGAACTATAACGTAAAACTGAATTTTTGAACTGGTGGCAACCCTTTTTGTAAAAATTTTATTAAATTACTCACTATCAGGTCAAGCCCTTTCATAGTACTTGAAAAGAATTGAAAAATCGGTTCAAGTACATTTTTCAATTCCTTTCAAGTACATTCAATTCTTTTCAATTACTTTGAAGTATTTGCTAAAAATTCAATTCTTTTTACTTGTACTTGTACTAGTACTTGAATATTCTGAAAGTACTTGGTACGGACTCATTTTTTTTTTTATTTAATTGGCACGTAACCGTCTAGACGATTCTGGCCGAGTTCAATAAATCGCGCCAGCCATTTCTGTTTCGTGCAGCATGGCGCCATTTGGGAATACCTAGGGAGTCAGCATCACTGTCCACCTGATCTTCCAAACGCAGTGGAGGCCTCCCCTTTCTTCTGCGTTCAGCGTGTTTCGATAAAAAGACTTTCTTGGCTGGAGCACCTTCGTCCATTCTCACGACATGACCTGCCCAGCGCAGCCGCTGGATCTTTATGCGCTGAACAATGTCGATGTCTGCGTACAGCTCGTACAGCTCGTCGTTAAATCTCCGTCGATACTCGCCCTCGCTAACGCCCAAAGGTGCATAAATCCTCCGAAGAACTTTCCTCTCGAATACTCCAAGCGCCATCCCATCTGCTTTTGATATAGTCCAAGCTTCTGCGCCATACATGAGGACTGGAATGATGAGTGTCCTGTAGAGTGTGATTTTGGTTCGTCGAGAGAGGACTTTACTTTTAAATTGCCTACTAAGTCTAAAGTAGCATTTATTGGCCAGAGTGATTCTTCGTTGGATTTCAGTGCTGACATTATTTTTGGTGTTAATGCTGGTTCCCAAATAGACGAAGTCAAGTCCTTAACTGTTTCGAATTTGTAGCTATCAACAGTGACGTGTTAGTGCCAATGATGTCGATGTCATCGGCGTACGCCAGCAGTTGCACGCTCTTGTGATATAAGATGCTTCCTGTATGGTTAACTTCTGCAGCTCGTATTATCTTTTCCAGCATCAAGTTGAAGAAGTCACACGAAAGGGAGTCACCTTGTCTGAAACCTCGTTTGGCCTCGAACGGCTCGGAGAGGTCCTTCCCAATTCTGACGGTGCTGGTGGTGTTAGTCAACGTCATTTGGCATAGCCGTATAAGTTTTGCAGGGAAACCAAATTCAGACATTGCGGCATATAGGCAATTCCTATTCGTGCTATCAAAAGCGGCTTTAAAATCGACAAAGAGATGGTGTGTGTCGGTTCCTTTTTCATGAGTTTTTTCCAGGATTGGGCGTATTGTGAAGATCTGGTCGATGGTAGATTTACCAGGTCTGAAGCCACACTGATAAGGTCCAATCAGCTTGTTGACGGTGGGCTTCAATCTTTCGCACAATACACTTGCTAAGACCTTATATGCGATATTCAGAAGGCTTATCCCACGATAATTCGCGCGTACTGTGGAATCTCCTTTTTTGTGGATTGGGCAGAGCACACTTAAGTTCCAATCGTCGGGCATGCGCTCGTCCGACCATATTCTACATAGGAGCAGGACTCATTACTTCAATATCAAAATATAAAGTATTTAAGTACGTAATAGTCCAATTACTACTCAGTATTACCCAGGTATGAATATATATAAAGATGTCCTTAGGGATTTTCTATGGGAGTAATTGCCAATGACCAAAATGCCACACTGACCCGTAAGTTTCAGTAAAATAAAAAATTTATCTAAGTATTTATTATGTCTATTTAATAGAATTTTTCACCCTATATTTTATTAAAATTTATTTATGTATATATATACGTAGCAGCTGTAAAGAATATAAATGCTTATATTTGCATATGTACGTGTGTATATATGGGCTTGCGTGTATAACCCCAAAGGGTATATTGCAAAGATAGTGCAAATTAATAAGAGTGAAATTTTTTAAATATTTATCACAAAATGTCACCCAACCGTGATTAAATTGAAATCAGTGCGGAACCACAAGGAAGGAACCACTTACCAATTTGTGTTGTATGTGTGAATGTGCTGAATGTTTGAATGCTGGTGTATGTGCTGGATGGATTTTCACTGTGATAATTGTATGATGTGGACTGTATGGATGTTTAGATAAATATGTAATTGCTCGCAAGTTTGGTCGCTAGTTATTGTGTGTTGGTGTTCGCATCTCAATTCATTTGTTGCTCAAGGAGGCGCGATAGGACCATGTTTATTCCGTGGTATGGCGGGGAATAATAAATAAAAACAAATCCAGAATTAGTGTTTTCACAATATAAATTTAGTTTGTTTATTCAGGTTTAAAAGTATACATAAATATATATGTATATATATATATATATGTATAGAGGTTCACGTAGTGAATAGAAGAAAAAACCTTACGGCGCTGATGATGACTTCGGTTGTTCGGGATCGCATTCGAATAGAAAGAAAAAAATGTAATTCAAAACCGGAAAAAATATATATACTTGCATAACTGTTAGGGAAATGTCATTATGCAAATTCTTGTAGTTCGGTCAGAGTTGCTCTTGAAAGGTTGCCACAAGGGGGGCATTAATAATACACATTAGGGTGGTTTGATTTGGGTTTGGGCTGCTCGCACAAACAACATACATATGTTTGAATGTATACACGTCATTCGTCGTCGTCGCGATAAACATTAGGTTTTTGTTGTTATGTTCGGCTAACTGTTAGGTACTCCATCAATTAATCCAATGCAGGTAGTACTTTCCATATCCACTTGGCCTTAACTCACATCTAGGTACATTCGAACATACATATGTATATGTGTACATACTTGTATATATGCACATATGTGGCCGCTGTGGTGCAGTGGGTAGAGTGCTCGCCTGCTATACCAGACGTCTCGGGTTCAAACCCTAGTCCGAGCAAACACCAAAAAATTTTTTCTAATTAGTAAAAATCCAATTATTGGGGTTTTTAAGAGCAGCGGTCACCTCTCGGCAGTGGGCAGCATATCCTCCGAGTGTATTTCTGCCATGAAAAAGCTTCTCACAAAAAATGCATTCGCTGTTCGGAGCCGGCATAAAACTGTAGGTCCACCCAATAGTAGGAAAAACAAAAGGAGCACACCTCGAATTGGGAGAGAAGCTCTGCCATAAAACTCATCAGAGTTATAATAGCGCCATTGTATTATTATTATTATTATGCACATATGCATATTTGTATCAAATAAAGCGAGCCTTATACCATGTCTCCACATAACGTGTTTCGCTCTTTTTATCTGCATTCGCTCTCTCAATCTTGATTCGGCACGGAAACCAGTGCCGAAGCTCTCTAATTTCCATACAAATTTTTGAGAGCGAGTGAAGAATGAAACACTTGTTTCGTTCTCAATTCTCTTGCCAAACGCGATGATATCGATGTCTTCTCTAATCTTGTATCGAAAATCTATCGAAATCTCATACAGACCAAAACAAAAATGCAAAAATAAGCAAACATACAAACATTTAAGAAGAACAAGAAAGAGAAATGTTAAACTGAATAACGATCAGCCACGTAAAGACGGGTTATTTAGCGAGATGTTTCGCTAGATGTTTCGCTGGCGAATCAAGTTATGTGGAGACAGGATTTTATCCCCATCCCATCCTCATTGTTACATAGTAATAATAACAGTAAATTTAGCATCGAAAAGTGTTTAAAATTGGATTTCTAACATTTTCAAGACCGCCCGGGTACCCGTGTAATATTTCGATGCTAGGATACCCGGGCCGAACGGGCCTACCCGGGTAGGGCTTCATTCACTACCCGGGTACCCGGGTATCTCATTACACGGATCAAATCATCAGCCGTAATATAAGTATTTCTCTTTAGATATAGAGTTCGCAAATAATACGACAATTGCATTAAAATCCAAAATGGAGCTTTATTTAGTACGCCCATGTTTTTTTTTTAAGAACAAGACTAAAATTGACAAAAAAGAAATCGGTAACTCACGTTGCAATTTTTGGCGCAGAGATTTTGGAGCATTTTCGAATCCAAAACTATCTGAAGTAGATGCCACTACCTAATTCTTAATGATGGGGCGTAATTACCCTGCAAAAAATGTTGGACTACTTGGTACATTTGTGCCACATTCAACTAGCTACGAACTTGTCACATGCAGCCAATAATTGGGCCAGTTCATATATATGTATGTATGTAGATTCGTGTTTGAAGATCGGTTTTATTAACAGTGTTGCCAAGAAGCATTAATCTAAATATTTAAAAACAAAAAAAAAAAATTGGTCTTGAGAGCTCAAGAATGAAATAGTTATGAAAATAAAAACGACCAAAAAAACCAAAAGTAAAATTTAATCGGATGAGCCAGCCGATAAACAAGCTCTACTAATTAGCACAAAGAATTGCTTGAAGAGATGTGGTGGTCTCCGAAATGGATCTATAACTTCTACCAAAAAATATTAATTTTTCACATCAATTTTTCCTTAAAAAAAAATAAATAAAATTCGTCTTGAGAGCTCAAGAATGAAGTAGTTATGGAAATATTTTACATTTTTAACTCCTTGGAGTAGTTTAAATAGTAACTTGCCGTAGCTAGTTTAAAAAGTAACCTCTTGTAGGTGGTTTGCAAAGTAGCTACGGCAAGTTAGTTTTTAAACTAGTTTGATGCGATCGAGCGATGGACCATGTGGTCCTGTGCTAGGACATTGCAATGTTAATTGGACCAATATTTTTATATGGAATGTGGCAGATTTTGGGCTAGTTGATTGCCACAAGCGGCTGGTTTGTACATGCATGTATGGACTAGTTCCATTTTCTGCAGGGTAAGAAAGATCACGAAGTAACACACACATGTACAACTCACACCGACGCTACGCTTCGTCGTTTTTGCTTTAGTAAAAATTATATTTCGTTTTTGTACTGGCAAATAATATAAGTCCTTTTGCATGGGGTGTACATATGTATGTATGTATGTATGTACAACATTCGTTGCTTTACATCATAGGTGGCCACAAATGAAGCATAAGGGAGCCACACGACAACAACATCAATAAAAATTGCAACAACCTTCTTCTCGGAGTTATAAAAATATTATTTTGCCAAATAACGGTTTATTGCAACAACATACATAAAAAAAATCATACCATGAGCACTTTCTATTCTTAGGTGTCATTTTGAAAAGAACAAATGTACAATGTACCTACATACATACATATGTATAGATATGCTGCAGCTAGGCATTCAAATATTTTGCTAAACAACATGAACGAGGTAGCAGATATAAATGTACAACCATATGTACATATGTATGTATGTATGAAGGCGTAACTACACAATGAATGTCGGTCGAAGCTGGACCGTTAGGTTTGAGTGCTCACCGCGACGACGATTTCTGTGAAAAAAAGAAATGTGCGTTATTCTGTCGAAATTGATTTGGTTGTTGTTGGGAGCCACTCGGAGCCACAGCGATGTTGTTGGCAGACAAACGGAGTCACTGGAGCCATGGGGTGGCCATGTATGCTTTACATCACCCTGCAAAAAAATGTGAGATTAATCCCGAAGGAGATTTGTCCCAGATTGATCTCTTTCGAGAACAATCGGTCCACAATTAGTCCCCGGATGTTCCCGCACGGGTATAAATGTAGACTAATTGTAGACCAATTGTTCCCGAACGGGTATAAATGTAGATTAATCGCTTTCATACCGAACTGGTACAAATCTAGATTCCTTAAATGTAGAAATTTTACAAAAATATCCAATGTATTTAAAAAATTGTAGAACAACCGCACAGTGCTGTGTCTCCATACAAAAAGTGGGCAAAAATAGAATAATGGACGGATTTGAGTAAAAATTCGTTTCTAGGTGGACTAGAGTACGGAGATTTCAAAAATCAATTTATTTTTTACCTAGCTCTTACATTTTTCATGGAAACTGAGATTGAAACTGCAAAATTTAATATTCAGAAGTAGTTCCAATACTGAGTAGTTCTTTTATTATTTATGCAGGGCGTTTTCCTAATAATATTAAAGACTTCAAGGCTTCGTTCTATGGCTTAATTCATGGCAAATAAGATTCCCTATATCTCTCTTACGGAAACCATCTAGGAATGGCAGCTACTTTTATTTTGGTCCTTTTGACTACAAAATGTTTTTTAAATTGATTATATCTTTTGTTGTGGATGTCACACGCTTAAAAAATTGTATTCATTCAAGACGTCACTAAATACTCAAAAGCAGGCCCGTACGCAGGATTTGTCTTCTGGGGCTTTTGAACTCTTGGATGCTCAGAGGATATTATAACTTTTGATAACGAATTGTTTTCACATGGTGTATGCCAAATTGACACTAAAGATAAACATTGATTGTAAAAAGCATTCGTTATCGGCAAGTTTTCCTTTGTGAGTGGAATTTATAGCATAGACATCCAGATATCAGCTAAAATTGAATTTTTTATAATTGAATTCATAGTAATACCAGAGGTTACCCGCGGGTTTCACACCACGTGCTTTTAAAAATATTAGCATATTAAGATAGTCTAAAAAGCTACATAGAAAAAATATCAGTCTTGACGTCAAAGATAGTTTCCTTATTTTGTGTTTCTCCGTAGAGTACGTAATTATCTCATTTCAAGAGATTTTCGCTGTGAAAGATTCAGTTTGTATGGGAGGTGCCCATCCCTGTTTTACCAACACCCATCGTTTTCATCCTTTGAGTACGTAATTATCTCATATGCCCTTACATCAATTTTCAATACCCTACTACAAATATTTCAAGAGATATTCGCTGTGAAAATTCCAGTTTATATGGGAGGAAATAGCCAATCCCTGCTTTACCAAGACCTAGATTGTTTATCCGTTTAGTATATACTTATGTATTATTTCTTCACACAAAATTTTCATTATTCTAGTAGGTACAAATATTTCAAGAGATATTACGAAAAAAAGAAAATTTTGTATGGGAGGTGCCCATCCCTGCCTTTAAATCTGATTAAAAATATGCCTATAGTAATTACCGGGTGAAAATACTTAGGCGTGCAAAGTTTCGTGAGGATCCGTTTAGTGGTTTTCTCGCCAATTGACTTTAAACACAATTTCCATTTCACATTTATAATATAGATTAGTTTTTTCACTATTTTATGCTTCACTACACAGCACAGAAGAATACCGTTTATGTCTATAGTAATAAACTTTACTATTTTTAAAAAATGGTTTGACATTTAAGTAATGGAAAATACTGTGGTAACTGTAATCAGTGAAATTTGTTTTTTGCAAAAGTTTTTTATATAACCTTAAAAAAACGATTTTCTTCGAAAGGCGCATTGAGTCTGCAGACTTTCTTTTTTTATTTCAAAGAAAAATGCCCCTTCTTTCAAATAAAAGAATAAAAAAAAAACATACTTTTACATACTTTTTTTTATCCCTTTGTAAACTTAGGAATTTTTAAAATTTTCTGCAACAAATTTTCGGGTGTAGCAAATAGGCGATATCAGCCAGGAAACTCAATATTTCTTAAAAAGCTCTATAGAGTGGTTTCCTTACAAATTTTCTAATTAGAAAAATTGTATCTTAAGATAAAGTATGATAAATTGTATTTTTAGCAGTTTTTTTTTATTAAGGACTCCAGCTAAAGGCATCTTCATAAAAAAAAATATGTATATAAAACACACAACTTTAAAAGATTTTTGTGAGAACCTTATGAGTTAGAAACAAAAACTAAGTCCAGATCCTTAATCTAGGATAAATTACCTTTCGAACGATACCAAACACGTTGACACATGTGACAAACTTTTTTTTGATTTTTGCCCGCTCATACAGCACTCTGAACCGGTAAAACGAATTGAACACCCTTTCTTTTAATAACAATGATGAATAATATTTTAACAAAATGTTGCCTAAAATATCCTATGAAAAAATCGTTTACATTACGCTCATATAATGCATACTCAAAACATAAAATTTTTTTTATGAAAAAATCGTTTACATTACGCTCATATAATGCATACTCAAAACATAAAATTTTTTTTATTTTTTTATTGAGATTTTTTTTTACAAAAGTAAACCATTATATAATCTTTATTTAAATATGCATGAACATTTAAAATTTTTTAAAGATTGTTATTAAAAATTGCCGTAGCTAACAACTTGGAAAAATCTACATTTTTATCCGTTCATGCTGATAGCGATTGATCTACATTTGTACCCATTGGGGATGAAAGCGATTAATATACATTTGTACCCGTTCGGGATGAAAGCGATTGATCTACATTCGTACCCATTCGGTATGTTAGTGATTAATCTACATTGGTACTCGTTCGGGTTTCGTCTATCTGGGAACGAGCATTAACACCAAGAATGATGTCAGCACGGAGATCCAACGAAGAATCACGCTTGCCAATAAATGCTACATCGGACTAAGTAGACAACTAAAAAGTAAAGTCCTCTCTCAACAAACAAAAATCACACTCTACAGGACGGTCATCGTTCCAGTCCTCATGTACGGCGCAGAAGCATGGACAATTTCAAAATCAGATGAGATGGCACTTGGAGTATTCGATAGAAAAGTTCTTCGTAAGATTTATGGGCCTTTGCGCGTTGGCGAGGGCGAGTATCGACGGAGATTTAACGATGAGCTGTACGAGCTTTACACAGACATCGACATTGTTCAGCGAATAAAGATCCAGCGGCTGCGTTGTGCAGGTCATGTCGTGAGAATGGACGAAGGCGCTCCGGCCAAGAAAGCATTTCTATCGAAACCCGCTGAACGCAAAAGAAAAGGGAGACCTCCACTGCGTTGGGAAAATCAGGTGGACAGCGATGCTACCTCCCTAGGTGTTCCCAAGTGGCGCCATGCTGCACGTAACAGAAGCAATTGGCGCGCTCTGTTGGACTCGGCCAGAATCGTCTAGACGGTTAAGCGCCAATCAAGAAGAAGAAGAAGGTACTTGTTCGGGTATACAAGTTGAAAATTAGTCTTTTCATAGGACATGGCCGAACAAATGCGATCAATTCACTCCATATAAAGGGATGTAAAATTATATTAGTCACATGCTCCCTTGCGATTGATCCCGGACACGTCCCGGATTAATCGCATTTTTTGCAGGGCATAGATGGCCAAAACTATCACATTCAAACATTTCTATTTTATGAAGCGATGAGAGAATGAGGAGAATAAGTCGCTCACGTGTCTCGTCAAAACAATGTTGCCAAAATTTCCAATTTATGCGGAAAAGGGAATTTTAAGTAGAAAGGAACTTTTTATAATGCAAATAGTCCGATAAATAAATTTTTCGACCGTAATGCTAAACGGCTTAACGTAATCGTATTGGGAAGTACTGCTTTCAACGCTCCTATTAATCGCAAAACCAAGCTTTCTCCATATTTAATACGCCATCATAATCCCTGGCATGAATTGTCCTATAATGGCGTCCGACAAAAAATTTGGTCGCCCGGGCGATATCACTATGACACACCAAACATTTTGCCCCCTTTTCCCCAATGCTAATTAGTAATTACTAAGAAATCTGTTTCCCAATTTAAGTTAAACATTTTTCGCAGCAACCTGATTACTTGAAAGTAGCGCGTCGAATGAGCACGATCACAACAAAACCATAGTATCGGCATCACTGCAGTGATTCATGGTTCATACCAAGGCAGATCTAGGAACTACCTTCGCCCGGTGGCGAATTCAGAAATTTCCCATGTATTTTGTTATTGTAATTGGTAGAGTGTAATGTCAAAATGATATTTCGCCGTGGTTAAAATCTGAATTCGCTTGGGGATCGTCCATTCCTATTGGCCATGATGTGAATTCGCTTGGATTTTGACATTACACTCTATCTTTGCATATAAAAAAGTAGTTTCTGAATTCAGAAGAAAGCAGAAGAAAAAGAATTGGCACGCGTGCCTATGGGATGGCCATATATACTTTACATCAAGGGTGCTCAACGCTCTCGTATTGAAAGGGGAAATACAATACATCTACAAAAATTTACTTGTGCTTGTTTACTTGTGCTTGTGAAATTTGAAAAAATCAAAAATTGCACAACTCAAAATTTTTTGAATCCACGAATCACATCTTTAGGGACTGCTAAATGTTAGTCTCCTCGCAGCAACAGTCTTCTTTTACTTCAAAGCACCGTTTATAAAGAAAAAGTTTTTTTGCTTTTCTTCAATTTTTTTTATAAATCTATATTTATATTTTTAGTTATGCCGCTTTTCAATTCAAGAATTTAACCTTTTCAAAAAATTTTATTTTGAATTTGTTAGTTTAATTTCCAATTTGTTAGTGTAATTTTCAATTTCTTATGGAAAGGGGAAGCTTTGAATATTTTTATTTTCAAAGTGCAAATTTGGTTGGGGGAAACAAAAACAAATCGTTGACTTCGTGAGCAAATGTGCTAAGTCCATTTATAGTAACTTTTCAGGAGAGGCAAAAACCTCCTAACTTTTTTTGTTGTTACTATTTTAAAAATCCGAAAATGCAGTTTTCTTCCTCAGACGGTCATGCTAAAATACGTTATTTCTTGAAAATGGGCGGTGCCACACCGACTTATGAAAGGATAAAGTCATAAATAACTCAGCAACGATAGATATTTATATAGATGAAATTTGGAAAGCGTGGTTTACTTGCTAAGCCAAACGTTTAGACGAAAAATTGTCCAAATCGGTTGTCGACCACGCCCACTTTTATACATATATGGGAACTATAAATAGGACTAATAAAATATGTTAAGCGACATCTTTGTCAAATACTTATAAAGATAATCTATTGAAAGTTTGTGGTATGAGTCCAACTATGGACAAAAACAGAAACCATAAATATTTTTGAAAATGGGCGTGGCATCGTGAATCTAAATAAATATAAATAATTGAGATATTACGGCGAAACTTGGTAGCAAAATCGGTTAGTAACCACGCCTAATTTAAAAGGGACGAAATTTTGCACTAACAAGAATATTTTAGGCTTAGTCTGATGAGAGATAAAAATGATGATAATGGGTGTGGCCACGCCCACATTATGCACCGCGTTTCGGTCAAACGCATATAATTATAATAAAAATGTAAGAAGTACCGCAACCTAGTTTGCACATCAAATTGGTGGGAAAGCTAGCCACTCCTTTAGTTGTACTATTTTGCTGCATTAAAATCTCAGTTTTGATAAAAATTGGACTTAGCACATTTGCTTACGAAGCCAACGAAATGGGATTCAAGGGGATAGGGCATGAGCATCTATGCTTTACATTCTAAGATGTATATTTTTTTTGTTAAAATTTTTTTTTATGATATATCATGGATAGCCCTTTCGTCCACAGCTCGCATTAATATATTAAATCCTTATCATTAATTAACACAATTTTACCAAAACTTACAGAAAGCGATGCCAATGATTCTTTAAGGAAATTAAATAGGGTGGAAAAAATAAACCGAAAAATTGAAGTTAATAAGGGAAATAACCCTTTATTGTCCGTAAAAGCTGCTTGCCAGAAGCTATATCCAAGCTCTGATATGGTGAACTATACCAAAAACGAAGAAACAAATAATTCAAAAAGGGAAGAACTACATGGTTTTTTGAATAGCTGCAAAACATTGAATAAGTTGAGAACTGGCGTCGAGGTATGTGGACGGATGTATCAAACTACAGATGTAAACAGCTTGGTAAAACCCCAGGAAACAGGCTGTATGAATAATTCAATAATAAATGATAGTCACAAGGCGCACTGTCAAACCATAACAGAATACTATAGACAGATGAATTTTCTTTGGCATTCGGATTCTAAAAAGGAGACAGGTGATAAAAAAATTTATCTGGAAGATGAGTCTGGTAGAAAAATAATTTCACTTAAAAGTTCAAAATATAGAATACATCAATCTGAGGCCGCGGTGAAGGGTTCAATTGATGACAACAAGAACAATGCTATAAAGAGTTTAGGCTTTTGCACACCTTCCAATAATGAATATGATGAACAGATTCAGTGTGCACTAATGTGTGGAAGTCATGTCGCTACAATACAGAAAACGGCATCATCATCCGATAACTTAATAGAAAAAACTATTACATCAAATCCACAAGGTGCCCATAAGATCAATGATAGTAAAACCCAAGACAAACAAATTTTAAAAATTGAAACTAACGGTATGGGAAGTGTTATGGCACAAGTTTCTGGGTCAAAAATTACCACATTTGAGGGGAAACCACTTGAAAAACACCACAGTAAGTTAAACAACCATATTTTAGGCGATCGGGATTTGATTACTTCTTCACCTGTAGATAAATATAATTCAAAATGGCAATGCAAACACAGCCATTGGTTTGATTCTTTAAAAGACAACAAAAATTGTTTACTAGAAAGAATGACCACAAGACTTTTAGTAGAGATTAACAAAATCAAAGATCTCCATAAATTAAGTGGTGCCGAAATCTTTAAATTACGGCAGCTCATTGACAGAGAAACAACTTTTTTTGAAAAGATTCAAAAAAACAACGAGAATTTCATAGTATTGCTCTTGAATCCGGTGACAATGGCCGAACAGCTACATTCGCTCGGATCTGACAAACAAGATAAATTTGAAATAGTATTGCAGAAATTGGAGCGGAATATTGGCGTACTGAAAAAATTAATTGGTAATTCCTTTGATGGATATAAGCGAAAGTACATGAGAGATTCTGAGTTAAAGTTAATGCAAGCGAACGATAATATTTATATCGATGAGGACAAGGATAATAAATGTGTAGCGCTATTTAAGGAAGATAAATTTCAAAATATTACAAATGACGTTATGCCGACAATTACAAAGGAAATGTTGAAGCTTCCACTAAATATGTGCGTCTTGAATTCTGCGTTTCACAGTACGGAATGCAATACATTCTGTGGAGTGCACTCTGACAATAGTTCTCACTTACTTAAAAACAATATATTATACGACAGCAGTACAGATAGTAGTATAATTTTTCCAAATTATTTTTATTGTGGGAATAATGTATTTGGCATGAATGCACAGATAGCGCATATGCCTTTACATAAAGAGAAAAACCATAAGTACAGTCTATCAGAGGAACCCGATAGCTTGACTTCAGGCCAGCATAAAAGTGATGAATACATTAAGTCTTTAAGGCACAATTTAGAGCGACATAATCACATGCTGCTCCTTTTACATTTACAGCAAATGGGATGTCAACATATAAAGAAAGGAAGTGAAAACAAGTTAGCTTTGGACATTGACGATTTTATACTAAGTAGTTTATCTGATGGTGGTAACGAAGCCCTCAGCCCACCACCGCCAGCACCCTTTGATTCTCAAACAGAATTGGTCAATGAGCTGAATCGTGAGTATGTATCATTTAAAACCAATATTACAATGCTTGAAAATTCGCAGATCTGGTCTGAATGTGATAATACCTCTTTGGTTACCAGTTACACTGATATCTATAACCCATTTTTGGGAAAATGTAAAGATGTCAGTATGGATCTTCGAATTCTGAAGTCTGGGTCTATTGCCACCACAAAGAATAGTAACCATTTATTAACTGAACCGGATCCCATAGATATATGTACTGATTTGAAAATTATTGTTCCATCGTCAAACTCCGTCAACGGACAAAGTGTTTGTCCCAACTTTCCAACTAAAATACGACCACAGTTTGCATCGTATAATGACCATAGTAAAGTAAGACAAGAAAGCATATTCAAAAACTTGCAACATCTGCGTACCGAACAAAGAGTCCAGTCGTTGGAAAAAGATTGCTTATTATCCGAAGACAACCTAAATTACATTCGGGAGCTGTCAAGAAACTTACCAATTTGCTCCATATATGAGAATAAATCTATCTTCAATTTACTGATAGATGGTTGTTTGGGTGCAGATATATGTACATTGGATACAATGCTTGCTTGGGATAAACATAAGCAGGACCAACAACAGCATGATTCTCACTGTCATTTTTCAGCTAGAAATATATGTGCGCTGAAAAGTCGCAGCAATCCTGATATTTTGAGCGCACCTGGACATATAGCACATATAGGTAACTACTATCTTACCGATCAGGTGGATTTTGGGTCACAAACAAATTGCAAAGCTCATTATAAAAGTAGCAAATATTCTGATTATATGGTGCACAAAGGCATTAACTATCGTCTACAATCAAATCGAAACCAATACTTCAATTATTTCACGGATGTCGACGTTGTTGGTAGTCTACCATCACAGCAAAATGATTTTATACAAAAACCTCCTCTGCATTCACAACTCCAAATGTCAGAACAACAACGTACCACACAGTTGTCAGTAAACAAACTGACAAGGAAAAGCACGGTGGATCGAAAGAGTTTTGATGTTACCTATGTCGGTGTGCGGCAACAAATACCAACAACGTCAACTCTTCCAAGCTGTACAAATATTAATGTTGTTGGGCTGCATTCAACTAAAAGCGTGATAGTATCAGCCAATACAGTTTCTTTAGGGTTTGGAAGTGAAGGTTCTGAAACTATAATTAATAGTAATGGTGTTTGTAGACCAGAATCTAAACAACCTTCGCAAATATGGAGTAATCCTTATAAACTTCTGTCAACTAATTTAAAAATTGAGCAGTCATCCGTATACACGCGTTCGCATTTAATGCCTAAGGATTTCAAGAAAGATGATGTGCTCAAGAGTGAAATTTTTAATGATGGACACGCTGACTATTACCGTTCATCCTATCAAAATATATCACCAGCTATGCCCAATCATCATCAGGAAAATAGATATAAAAATATTCGTAAAATAATCGACTTTCCGGAGACCGAAAGAAAATTTCCTTTGCAAGTTACACAGTATTCTAAGTATCCGGACAAAGAAATTGAATTAAAAACAACTATATCGAACGAAAGAATTTCAGGCAATATTTTAGATCGCAGGAGTATTAGCACTAAGAATTTAGGCGTCGGCAAAGTCCAAAAGCCACGCTCTAGATTTTCGATGACTTTGAATAATCTCATGTTCAGAGTCAAAACATATCGTAGAGGTCAAAACTTGATAGAGTGTAACAATGGTAGCAATGATTCTACTAAGGATAATTGTCATGTTTCTGACTGCGAGGGAGGTTTACCCTGCTCTACATCGTGTAACGCTTCACTAAGTAGTAATTGTAATGTTGGATTTAAAACGTCTTTGCAATTGCCAAATTACAAAAGCAAATATATTATCCAGCACTCTAACGCGGGAGAAAATGAGGACGATGTATCGCAGGCGGAAAAAGAACAGGAGCTTGATGAAAAAAATAGACAGAATAAGCCCTTGAGTGCTAGTTACGATACCGTTGAGTGTATACAGAAGGTAGGTGACAATTCCATGAAATACAGTGACTCCAACGATCTTACACACGAACACAAACGCGATTACGAATCAGAAGAACCTTCAGCCGATGAAGGACGATTAGATAGAAATACAGTGCTTCAAAAGATTTATTTCGGGAAAGTGCAGAAAAAGGAAGACAAGGCGATAAAAGCTGAATTTTTTAAAAATGTCTCTGAATTAACAAGTGAAGAAAATATTGAATCTAAATTGTTCCAAACAGTTACGCCACGAAATGGAGTTCCCGCAGCACCACAGTTATCTATGACAGTTACAAATAAGTACAATGGAAAACCTGATATAGAACCAAAGGAAAAGAGTAATGAAAATACTAGTTTTATATTACAAAAGTCTCTTGAAATACCTACGAGTAGATTACAAGAAGATGATAATCGAAGTCAACATTCCCAACAAACATTATCTTCGTCGCGTCGTCAAAGCACCGAAGATAGTATTGATATCGAGGATGAATACTTTTCTTATGAGCTAAAACAGTTGGAAGAATTAGAACAGCAACGGATTATTAATGAAGAATCATTCCCTCAAACCGGTCAATTGACTATTTCTTATAATTGCCAAGAAAATAATGTGCTTACTAAATCGAGTGATTTAGCAACAAAAAACGATTATGAACCAGATGAAAGCGTCAGACAGTTAATGAACGAAGTGTTCAAAGAACTGATATATATTTCCAAGCAATCACCAGCGACTAAAAGTTCAATCAAACGCCGCATGTTGACGAAGCCTTGTGTTAACGATCCCAAAAGTATACCAAAAGTTACAGATATGTGTAGCGCTTGGCAGGATAATGTTGATGTTTGTAATAGTGAAGTATTGGAAAAGGTTGAACCTGATAACAAGAGTATACAGCAGAATATAACAATCCCCGACTCCCTACCTCCGATGGAAGCAAGTTCAACAAATGAGCTATTATCCGAAGATAAATTTGGAAAATTTGTCCAACATAATGAAGACAGAAAAGAAGTGGAAAAAAAAACTGGAAAAGAAAGTTGTTTATCCGAAATGGCCGCTGAACTAACTGGAAATACGGATGACTGCAAGCAGCAGATAGACGGTACTGATAATAAATTATTTGAATTAGATATTGTTAAGGAGCAATCGCCAGAAAACCATTGTAAACGCAATGTATGCGATGGTGATTATAAAGTGCTTTCGCCAACCAAAGATAGAACAGAGGCCGAAAGTAATGAAACTCTAACTACTAATGGTAAATCTGCAGTTCTTAGTAGTAGCAAATGGAAGCTTTTAAAAACACTTAAAGAACGTAAAATCGAAGAAAAAAATCTTCAAGACAGGATTAAAGTCGACGAGCTCACCAAAAAACAAGAAAAGGTAAGCCTCACACAAGAAAATTTAAAAACAACATATGCTACATACCCATGAGATATTATCTATATATTAATACGCTAATATGAATTTTGTCCGCGACCTTTTGGTGATTCTACTGAACCGAATTTAAAAGTTAGACAATCATTAGAAAGGGAAATCCCTAGGATAGCTCCATTTTGAATTTCATTAAAATCGGTTGGAAAATACGAGCACAATCGCCGTTGGAAAATTTGCTATGTTATTGTTATTGCAAAACAAAATACCTGACATACTTACTTACTTACTTAATTGGCACGTAACCGTCTATTTTGGCCGAGTCTAATAAAGTACGTCAGCTATTTCTGTTTCGTGCAGCATGGCGCCATTTGGGAATATATAGGGAGTCAGCATCACTGTCCACATGATCTTCCCAACGCAGTGGAGGTCTCCCCTTCTGCGTTCAGCGGGTTTCGACAGAAATACTTTCTTGGCCGAAGCACCCTCGTCCAATCTCACGACATGACCTGCCCAGCGCAGCCGCTGGATCTTTATTCGCTGAACAATGTCGATGTCTGTGTAAAGCTCGTACAGCTCATCGTTAAATCTCCGTCGTTACTCGCCCTCGCCAACGCACAAAGGTTCATAAATCCTCCGAAGAACTTTCTTCTCGAATACTCCCAGCGCGATCTCATCTGCTTTTGATATTGTCCATACGATGAGAGTGTGGTTCCCAAATAGACGAAGTCCTTAACAGTTTAGAATTTGTAGCTATCAACATTAACGTGGCTGTCAAGGCGTTCTGTTTCTTTGTGTGATGATAGGAGGTACTTTGTCTTGTCCTCGTTGACTGCCAAACTCATTTTCTTAGCCTCTTAATCCAGCTTGGAGAAGGCAGAATATACGGCGCGCGTGTTAGTGCCAATGATGTCGATGTCGTCGGCGTACGCCAGTAGTAGCACACTCTTGTGGTATAAGATGCTTCCTGCAGCTCGTATTGTCTTTTCCAGCAACAAGTTGAAGAAGTCACACGAGAGGGAGTCACCTTGTCTGGAACCTCATTTGGCCTCGAACGGCTTGGAGAGGTCCTTCCACTTTCTGAAGGTGCTGGTGGTGTTAGTCAGCGTCATTTGGCATAGCCGTATAATTTTGTAGGAAAACCAAATTCAGACATTGCGGCATATAGGCAATTCCTATTCGTTCTATCAAAAGCGGCTTAAAAATCGACAAAAAGATGGTGTGTGTCGGTTCCTTTTTCATGAGTTTTTTCCAGGATTTGACGTTTTGTGAAGATCTGGGCCCTATTCCACAAAAAAAACTTATCAACTTTTCACTTTGCACGTTGCAAAGTTTTCGTCAATTTGTAAAACTTTGTGTTCCTCAGAACTATGAAATTTGATAAGTTATAAGCTGAAGTTGTTAAGTGTAGTTTGGAAAGTCTTTGCAGTTTTTGTACTCTCTTTTCGATTTCTGTTCCACGTACGTTGCCTTGTGCAAAGTGCAAAGCTAATATTGAAAGGTGTAATAATAATAATAATAACCCACGCCCTCCAATCCCGCCCTACCGCACGGGAGGCGCATCCGCATAACGTACGGATAATTTTTATACTCAGCTGTACTAGTACACACAGTATTATAGTTTTAATCACATAACGGTGGATTGTAACAGAGTGCAATAATCGAGATAGATATAGACTTATATATATCAAAATGATCAGGGTGAAAAGAGAAATCAATTTAGCCATGTCCGTCCGTCCGTCCGTCTGTCCGTCCGTCCGTCCGTCCGTCCGTCCGTCTGTCCGTCCGTCTGTAAACACTCTAACTCGCGCAAAAATTGAGATATTTTGATGAAATTTGAAATGCAAGTTGGTATCGAGACGGGGACGGTTGGTATTGAAAATGGGCGAAATCAGACCATGACCACGCCCACTTTTCCTATATAGAAATAATCGGAAATTTAGTATCTCAGTCACTAATATAGCTAGAGCGATGAAATTTTACCCACGTGTTGAGCTCAGGCCCCTAGGAAGAAATTTGATGAAATCTTGGAAAATGGGCGGTGCCACGCCCACTTATTAAGGGTCAAACCTTGAAAGTTTTATATGTCATAACTCAGAAACCATTTAAGATATATCGACAAAATTTGGTACGCGTGATTTACTTACTTAGGCATACGTTTGGACGGAAAATAGTTAAAATCGGTTGACGGCCACGCCCACTTTTATATATCTATATTACAAAGTGACCTAATAAAAACATTTTAAGCGATATCTCTGTCAAATATAAAGATCTGTCATTGAAATTTTGTCGCGTGAGTCCAACTGCGGACATAAAACGAAAAACACAAAAATTTTGGAAAATGGGCGGTGCCACGCCAACTTATTAAGGGGCAAACATTGAAAGTTTTATGAGTCATAAATCAGAAACCGTTGAAGATATATCGATGAAATTTGGTACGCGTGATATACTTACTTAGTCAAATATTTGGACGAAAAATTTCCGAAATCGTTTGAGGGCCACGCCCACTTTTATATATGGGTCTTATAAAGTGACCTAATAAAAACATTTTAAGCGATATCTCTGTCAAATATAAAGATGTATCATTGAAATTTTATAGCAGGAGTCCAACTGCGGACATAAAACGAAAAACACAAAAATTTTGGAAAATGAAAGTGGCACCGCCTCTTTTTATAAACAGGAATATACGAGATTTCTGAGCCCATAACTCGACAAATAATTTATATATAATGACGAAACTTGGTGTGTACACTTTCATTACTTGTGGTAATACACGCTCAAAATTTTAGCGAAATCGGTTGACGACCACGCCCACTTTTATATATGAGAACTATAAAGGGGCCTAATAAAAACATTTTAAGCGATATCTTTGTCAAATATAAAGATAATTCATTGAAATTTTGTGGCGTGACTTCCACGATAGACCGGAAACAACAAATAGAAAAATTTTGGAAAATGGGCGTGGCACCGCTTCTTTTTACACAAAGGGATATACGAGATTTCTTAGCCTATAACTCGACAAATAATTGAGATATTATGACGAAACTTGGTTTATACACTTTTATAACTTGTGTTAATAGCCACGCAAAAATTTATTGAAATCGGTTTGTGACCACGCCTACTTTTTAAGAAAGATATTTCTGGAACACCCTTTGGCAATTTGTAACGTGACATCTTTGTAACTAGAAGTCATAAAGGAATGAAATTTTGCACAAAGTATAATATTGATATGCTTAGTTGGATGACTGATAAAATTTTAGAAAATGGGCGTGACTACGCCCACTTTATGCAGCACTCGCTTTGTATTAAGTGCACCGTGTTTCCATCAAACGCAAACAAATAATGAAAGCATACAGCTGAGTATCTAATGTTCGATTCCACTCGAACTTAGGCTTCCTTACTTGTTTTTTTTTTTTTGCCGAGTCGTGTTGAAAGGCAGGAGTTTATTAAGCGTCGAGTTCTAAAACTGCTCAGCTACAGAAATATGTATATCACCAGCTGAATAAAAAAAGAAAAGAAAGTAGTAAGAAAAGTAAAGAAGTGCAACAGTATTCTAGTAATCAATTACATGTTAAGTGAAGATAAAATATTATTTCGAATTTGGCAAAGGGAATCGGAAGAATCAAATAGGCTGTAGTGAGAGTTGTAATTGAGACATAAGTATCGTAAAGGATCATACAACTCAACATTTGTTTTACACTGTTTCAATAAGAGAGGTGTATAATGTCTTGATATGCGAGAGGGAACGTTAATTTTTATTTCGGATAGAAGAAACGGGCTGAATATGAGTCCTCTAAGTAGTTTAGACATAAATACTACACCCAACATTTCCCTACGACTAGATAGCGTTGGAAGGTTTATAAGTTTTAAACGACAGGAATAAGAGGGAAGATTATAACGAGAGTCCCAGTTGAAGTTTCTCAGAGCAAAAAGCAAAAACTGCTTTTGAACAGATTCTATCCTATCAGAATGCACTTGATAATGAGGATTCCAAACTATAGAAGCGTATTCCAGAATAGGCCTTACTAACGTTGTGAATAATGACTTAGTAATATAAGGATCTTTAAATTCCTTCGCCCAACGTTTAATAAAAGTTAAAACACCTTTCGCCTTATTGATAGTAGCATTAATATGAATTTGAAAATTCAACTTGCCATCCACAGTAACACCCAAATCAACAAATTCATATACTTGCTCAAGACTTGAATCATTAATTTTGAAAAAAGCTGGTTGTATAGTTTTCCGTGATAAACACATGAATTTACATGTCTGAAGGTTTAGTAGCATTAGGTTTACATTGCACCACGTTATTGAGGAGTCCAAATCTTCTTGCAAAAGAAATCTTTCCTCAGTTAAGGAAGAAGTCTTAAAAAGTTTTAAATCATCAGCATACATCAAGATTTTTGAGTGCTTTATTACTGAAGTAACGTCATTTATGAAAAGCAAAAACAGAATCGGACCAAGGTGACTGCCATGTGGAACTCCAGAAGAAACATCTATAACATCGGAATAAGTTTCTTTAAAAACAACCCTTTGCGTTCTCATAAATAAATACGAAGATATCCATTGGAGTAGGCCAGGTGAGAAATCAAGAAGATCAAGTTTATGGATAAGCAAAGAGTGAGAAACTTTATCGAAGGCTTTGCTGAAGTCGGTATATATTACATCAGTATATGAATTTTGCCTGAAACCGTTGGATACATGTGTTGTAAATTCAAGAAGATTCGTTACCGTAGATTTCCCTTTACAGAAACCGTGCTGAGAACTTGAAATCAATGAGGATAAGGAGTGTGTTATTTGGTTGCAAACAAGTGCTTCAAATAATTTAGGAATTGCTGAAAGCTTAGCTATACCGCGATAATTTTCAATAGAAGATCTAATCCCCTTCTTATGGAGAGGGATAGTGAAGGATTCCTTCCAAGTTGTTGGAAAAGTGCCGGATTTTAAAGACAGGTTGAATAAGTTTGTTAAAGGGAGATAAATATATTCAGCACATTTTTTTAAGAAACATGTTGGAATCGAATCTGGACCAGGATTAAAAGATATTTTTAGAGATTGTAGATGCATTAACACATCTTCCGGAGTAATTCTTGGAGTATTGATTAGGTTATAGTTGGGATGTATATACGGATATTTTTGTAAGGAGGTATTGATTTTGGCGTAATTGGATTTAAAAAACTGTGAAAAAAAAATCGCAATGACTTGGTTATCACTGGAGACGTTATCTCGAAAACGCAAAGCTGATGGAAAACCATCTACTTTACGTTTAGAGTTAACGAATTTATAAAATGACTTAGGATCCGAAATTAAGTTCTTCTTTATTTTCGTAATGTAAGAATTGTAGCACTTTTTATTTAAATCAAAAAATTGTTGACGAAGGGCAGAGTATCGCAGATAATCTGCTTGCAAACCAGTCTTCTTGTATGACTTAAAAAAACGCGATTTTTTATTTTTAAGAGCCTTAAGTTCTTTAGTGAACCAGAGCTGCATGGGCTCCTCGGACATGCAAGGTATTTTAGGAATAAATTTATCAAATAGATCGTAGATGATATTATTGAAGTGCAAAACGCATGGTTCAACATCACCGTCATAATATGGCCACTCTTGTTTAGAAAGTTCTTCAATAAGCTTTTTGTAGTTGGCCTTAGCGAAATTAAACCGAGAACAAGCAATTGTAAGTTCATTATTACAATCGTCATTTATAAACTCATAGAAAATTTCCAAAGATGGATGATAAACGTCTTCAGGCAAAACAAGCGACGGGCATCGTTTAACAGAGAAAACAGAAGTATTATCAACAAAGATCAAATCCAGCACTTTTCCAAATTTATTACAGTTCAGCCATTTCATCAAAAAAATTATTGCCGCTAACCTTGGAGTAAACAGGGACGATGTTATTATCAACAATCTTCCAGGATACTTGTGGAAGATTGAAGTCACCCAAGACGATTAAACAGTCCTGAGGTTTGAAGAATGAATGAATGGCTTTTAGAAGTATAATATACTCTGCATATACAGAAGTAGCAGAAGACGGAGGAATGTAGCAAGTGGCAAGGTAAGTGAATCCCTTACCAAATTTAATACGGACGCATTTGAATTCAAAACCATCAGGAGTATGTACATCGATCTCTTCGAAGTCTTTGCAAATAAATGCGGTCTTTCGTTCCTCAAAAACTGTAAATTCTATGTTTGCAAAGCCAACTTTGAGTTTGTCAAAAATTTTCAAGATAAACGATCGCTTTGCAAATTGACATTGTTATTACTAGTGAAGTTTTCAAAATGTTAAGACGTGAGCTTTTGTTCGACGATAGTGAAGACGCGGTTATAGGAAGAAATCATAGAGACCGAATTAATTTTTTGGGACTACAAACCTTTAATTTTAAAGAGTGCTTCCGTTTAAACCAAACACAAGTTGATTTCATTTTAAATAAAGTTGGTGAATATAAAAAAAGCAAATATATGAAGTTCAGTTAATGTTTATTTACGAAAATACTATATTATAATGATAATAAACAAAATAACAAGTGATGCAAATAAAATTATTTGCATGTATAGGCAATAAATTGTTTTACTTACCAATGTTCGACTCTTCCATAGCCCAAACAAGCTATCCCTCGCATAAGTCCATGTTTTTGGCCGATGCCAGTTGCAGTGACTGGGCTTTATTTAAAACTTCCTCCCAGACTGCCTGCTTATCTAATTTATTAACCTTCAAAATGAAATATAAGCTTAATTATGTTCTAAATACTCACAATAATTTTACAAAAACATACGTACTTTATTGTTTTGAAAGCTAGCAAATAAATTATCTTTTTATACTCAGCTGTACTAGTACACAGAGTATTATAGTTTTAATCACATAACGGTGGATTGTAACAGAGTGAAATAATCGAGATAGATATAGACTTATATATATCAAAATGATCAGGGTGAAAAGAGAAATCGATTGAGCCATGTCCGTCCGTCCGTCCGTCTGTCCGTCCGTCTGTAAACACTCTAACTCGCGCAAAAATTGAGATATTTTGATGAAATTTGAAATGCAAGTTGGTATCGAGACTGGGACGGTTGGTATTGAAAATGGGCGAAATCGGACCATGACCACGCCCACTTTTCCTATATAGAAAAAATCAGAAATCTGGTATCTCAGTCACTAATATAGCTGGAGCGATGAAATTTTACCCACGTGTTGAGCTCAGGCCCCTCGGAAAAAATTTGATGACATTTTGGAAAATGGGCGGTGCCACGCCCACTTATAAAGGATCAAACCTTGCAAGTTTTATATGTCATAACTCAGAAACCAGTAAAGATATATCAACAAAATTTGGTACGCGTGATATACTTACTTAGTCAAATATTTGGACGAAAAATTTCCGAAATCTGTTGAGGGCCACGCCCACTTTTATATATGGGTCTTATAAAGTGACCTAATAAAAACATTTTAAGCGATATCTCTGTCAAATATAAATATATATCATTGAAATTTTATAGCAGGAGTCCAACTGCGGAAGTAAAACGAAAACCACAAAAATTTTGGCAAATGGGCGTGGCACCGCCTCTTTTTATAAACAGGAATATACGAGATTTCTGAGCCCATAACTCGACAAATGATTTATATATAATGACTAAACTTGGTGTGTACACTTTTATTACTTGTGGTAATACATGTTGAAAATGTTAGCGAAATCGGTTGACGACCACGCCCACTTTTATATATGGGTATTATAAAGTGACCTAATAAAAACATTTTAAGCGATATCTTTGTCAAATGTAAAGATAATTCATTGAAATTTTGTGGTATGATTTCTACAATAGACCGGAAACAACATATAGAAAATTTTTGGAAAATGGGCGTGGCACCGCCTCTATTTACACAAAGGGATATACGAGATTTCTTAGCCTATAACTCGACAAATAATTGAGATATTACGACGAAACTTGGTTTATACACTTTTATAACATGTGTTAATAGCCACGCAAAAATTTATTGAAATCGGTTTATGACCACGCCTACTTTTTAAGAAAGATATTTCTGGAACACTCTTTGGGAATTTGTAACGTGACATCTTTATAACTAGAAGTCATAAAGGAATGAAATTTTGCACAAAGAATAATATTCATATGCTTAGTTGGATGACTGATAAAAATTTAGAAAATGGGCGTGGCTACGCCCACTTTATGCAGCACTCGCTTTATATTAAGTGCACCGTGTTTCCATCAAACGCAAACAAACAATGAAAGCATACAGCTGAGTATCTAATGTTCGATTCCACTCGAACTTAGGCTTCCTTACTTGTTTTTCTTTAACTAGCTTTAGTACGGCTAATTTTTTTTTCTATTTTTATTTTTCGGCTTATAATCACACAATGCAAAGTGAAAAGAATCAAAACAAATGCAAACACGTCTCAATGCTTTGTGGAACACCTTGCCCGCTCACTTTTCAATAGAACGCAAAGACTTTGCAGAGAGTGAAAAGTCTTTGCAAAAATATGTTCCGTTGGCAAAGCCTTTGCAAAACTAAGCTCAACGCATAGTAAGATTTGCAAAGAATATTGTGTAACGGACACACTTTTCACTTTGCAATAAAATATAAATCGATAAGTGCAAAGTGAAAAGTTGATAAGTTTCTTTGTGGAATAGGGCCCTGCTCAATTCCAAGCCAGACTCCTTCCCACTGCACCGTCGCACTATGGCGCCTCTGCCGAAAAACGTGGCAAAAATAAAAAATTTCATGAAATTGATTTATAAATCCAATATATGCATCTAATAGAACATTTTCTGGCCCCTCAAAGTTGACAAATTTTGAACACAGAAAAAACTGTGTTATTTTTGTTATTTTTTTTGCATTTAAAATTGTTTTGCCTGTAGGTAAAGCGGCCGGTTGCTACTTCTTTGTATTTTGATGAAAGGTAATTCAATTCTAAGTTTAAACAAAAAAACAAATTTCTTGTTCTCTGGTAAAAGTTATCGGATATACCTGTTTTTCGAAAAGCCTATTTTTAGGCCCTTTTTCAAACTTTGATGGAAAAAAAACGTCATATTCCTTTACCAGAATTCATAAAGTTTACCTGCGTCTAGCTGCGATTTTACTTTTTACATCAAATAAAGTAAAACAACCTTGGGTACAAATACGCGTCTGGGCAGGTACAGATATGGATATCTCAGTCACTAAAATAGCTGGAGTGATAAAATTTTACCCACGTATTGAGCTCAGGCCCTTATGAAGAAATTTGGTGAAATTTTGGAAAATGAGCAGCGCCACGCCCACTTATTAAGGGGCAAACATTGAAAGTTTTATATCTCATAACTCAGAAACCGCAGCAGATATATCGATAAAATTTGGTCCGCGTGATCTACTTACTTAAGCAAATATTTGGACGAAAAATTGCCAAAATTGGTTGACGACTATGCCCACTTTTATATATGAAAATTATAAGGGGGCCTATTAAAAACATTTTAAGCGATATCGTTATCAAATAAAAAGCTAAATCAGTGAAATTTTGTGGCATGAGTCCCACAATAGACCGGAAACAAAAAACATAAAAATTTTTGAAAATGGGCGTGGCACTGCCCCTTTTTGGACAAACGAGATTTCGGAGCCCATAACTCGAGAAGTAATTGATATATTATGACGAAACTTAGTGTTTACACTTTTAATACTTGTGCTAATATACGTTAAAAAATTTAGCGAAATCGGTTTATAACCACGCCTACTTTTTTACAATAACATTTCTAAAATGGCCTTGTGAAATTTGTGACGTGACATCTTTGTAACTAAAAGTCATAAAGGAATGGAATTTAGCACTAACAATAATATGTATACGCTTAGTCGGATAATTGATACAAATTTTTAAAATGGGCGTGGCTACGCTCACTTTAAACGGTATCTGCATTATATAAAATACACTGTATTTCCGTCAAACGTAAACAAATAATGAGAGCACCCCTTTGCCAAAATAGTTGACTTATCTGGTCTAACGCTCAAATGAATCTTTATAAATTTCATTATTTTTTTCATTAATTTTGAACTTACAAATTCTTGTTATTGCATTTTTATACAAATTTTTAGTTTTGACGAATTATTTTGAGGCACCCTGTTATTGTGGGCCTATGAATTTTCTACCACAAAAGTTCAAATAATTAGCTTTCAGATGCAGTTTCGATCTTTGAAATATCTCTATTGGTTCAAAAGTTATGATTTTTGCAACGAAAAAAGCCAAAAGGCGTCGCAGCGTTTTGACGAATTATTTTGAGGCACCCTGTTATTGTGGGCTTATGAATTATCTACCACAAAAAGTTCAAATAATTATCTTTCAGATGCATTTTAGACCTTTGAAATACCTCTATTGGTTCAAAAGTTATGATTTTTGCAACGAAAAAAGCCAAAAGGCGCCATAGTGCGTCGCAGTACTTGTGTTGACTATGTCAAATGCTGCACCGCTTGGTTTTATTGGCGCCTAGGCATGAAAGTTAAAAATCAGCTAAAATGACTGCTATTTCTGGGCACAACTTCCTTCCGTTGCATCCCAAAAGAATTTCAAATTTCAATCTCCATAAAAACTGTATCGCCGCCTAAGAAATTAACGTCAATAAATTTTGAACTGAGCACGTGCTTTTTAGTCAATATTCGAAACACGATATATAGAACAAGTAAGGAAGCCTAAGTTCGATTGGAATCGAACATTAGATACTCAGCTGTATGCTTTCATAGCTTGTTTGCGTTTGATGGAAACACGGTGTATTTTATATAAAGGGAGTGCTAGATAAAGTGGCCGTAGCCACGCCCATTTTCAAAATTTTTATCAGCTATCCAACTAGGCATATGAATATTATTCTTTGTGCAAAATTTCATTCCTTTATGACTTCTAGTTACAAAGATGTCACGTTACAAATTTCCAAAGGGTGTTCCAGAACTATCTTTATTAAAAAGTAGGTGTGGTCATAAACCGAATTCAATAATTTTTTGCGTGTCTATTAACACAAGTTATAAAAGTGTATAAACCAAGTTTCTTCATAATATCTCAATTATTTGTCGAGTTTTGGGCTCCGAAATCTCGTATATTCCTTTGCCTAAAAAGAGGCGGTGCCACGCCCATTTTCCAAAATTTTTCTATTTTTTGTTTCCGGTCTATTGTGCAACTTATGCCACAAAATTTCAATGAATAATCTTTATGTTTGACAAAGATATCGTTTAAAATGTTGCTATTAGGCCACTTTATAATACCCATATATAAAAGTGGGCGTGGTCGTCAACCGATCTCGCTAAAATTTTCAACATTTATTACCACAAGTAATAAAAGTGTACACACCAAGTTTCGTCATTATGTATATATGATTAATCGGGTTGTGGGCTCAGAAATCTCGTATATTCCTGCTTCTAAAAAGAGGCGGTGCCACGCCCATTTTCCAAAATTTTTGTGTTTTTCGTTTTATGTCCGCAGGTTGACTCCTGCCATAAAATTTCAATGATATATCTTTATATTTGACAGAGATCTCGCTTAAAATGTTTTTATTAGGTCATTTTATAATACACATATATAAAAGAGGGCGTGGCCGACAACCGATTTTAAGAATTTTCCATCCAAACGTTTGCCTAAGTAAGCAAATCAAGCGAGCCAAATTTCATCGATATATCTTCAACGGTTTCTGAGTTCTGATATATAAAACTTTCAATGTTTGACCCTTAATAAGTGGGCGTGGCACCGCCCGTTTTCCAAAATTTCTTCTTAGGGGCCTGAGCTCAACACGTGGGTAAAATTTCATCACTATAGCTATATTAGTGACTGAGATACCAAATTTCTGATTTTTTCTATATAGGATTTCGCCCATTTTCAATACCAACCGTCCCAGTGTCGATACCAACTTGCATTTCAAATTTCATCAAAATATCTCAATTTTTGCGCGAGTTAGAGTGTTTACAGACGGACAGACGGACGGACATGGCTCAATCGATTTCTCTTTTCACCCTGATCATTTTGATATATGTAAGTCTATATCTATCTCGATTATTTCATTCTGTTACAATCCACCGTTATGTGATTAAAACTATAATACTCTGTGTACTAGTACAGCTGAGTATAAAAGGAGGAAACACCTAGGGCCAAATCGTCGTAGTCGTGAAGTAGAAAGAAATTTCGAAATTTTTAAATTTGGCATCACCACATTCGTGAACGAATGGACTCTATCGAAATTTGATATTCTCTCATTCGTTGACGAGTATTTCATAATTCGAACAGAACCAAATTTCATTCGAATAGAAGTTATCAAACGAATAAATAAACGAGTGGGAATGCAAATGTGATTTGCACTACCACTCATCGTTTAATATGTGTGGAAACCTATGGTCGTAGCTAAGGTATTAAGTGGCCAATCTATTTATTAACGGCGAGGAAGTTAATAGGATATTGTAGACATGGAATTAGGCTTAGAAAATTGAAGGAAACCAATACGGCCTATGGCTTATGTTATAACTATATGTATAGGTAAGTATTTCTTTACTATTATGTATCGAGGTATTCGCTGCCTTTATTAGAATAATCCAAAGTACATTTTGTAAGTGAATTTAAAGTTATTGTTAGGTGAATACATGTGACATTGTGGTGAGAATAATAAAAGCTCTTGTATGATGAATGAGATAATAAGGTAGGTGCGATAGTTACCATGCATGATAAGTAAGGGTGGGTCGTTAAGTATAAATAATTCACAATATCCAACAAGCCCCCCTTTAGGTTTGTTTACACATAATAGCATGTAATGATATGTTTGTATATATATACATATATACATAGGTATATAAATGTATACATAGGTATATACATATATACTTTTTTTTTTTGTCTTAATCTATTTTAAGTGTTTATTTATTTTTTTTATTTCTAGGTCGTAAACGATTAATGTAATTTTCATTGGTTATATTACCATCTGTATTTAATTCATTTTCAGATTTATCAACGTTTGTTTCAATGCATTCTTGTTCCGTATCCAAACCTCTTGATTGTGATGATCCAACTGTTTCATTTTTATTTGATTGAGATGAAGTGACTTCCAGTGGTAATTGTTCATCACTAATTTCAAGGTTGTCTACGCCTGACCTAATCTGATCAGTATGTCGTTTAATGGTTCTTTGATTTGATAATAAACAATGGTAAGATCGTGAGCCAACTTTCTCACTTATAATGGCTGGTGTCCAAGATTGTTTATTAGGATTGGTGTAATCCCGTATAAACACATTTTGTCCTTTTTTGAACTCGACTGATCTTTTACCTTTGTAATTACATATGCTCTTTTCCTGTTTTTCTAAAATGTTTTCTTCAATGAGAGGAGGTCTTACAAAGTCTAGCCTATTTCTAATCGATCTTCCTAGAAACATCTGAGCCGGGCTCTCCTCCGTTGTGGAGTGCTTTGTGTTTCTGTAATCCATCAGAAACCTATTTAAAATTACATCAAAGTTTTCATTATTGTTTGAGTTTACGTTTGCTAGAATAGATTTCTTAACTAGCTTAACAAAAATCTCTGCCTGGCCATTGGTTGCAGGATGACCTGGGGCAGTAAGAATATGATTTATCCTATTATTTTTTACAAATGATTTAAATTCTTCTGAGACAAATTGTCTTCCATTATCGCTTACTATAACACGCGGAATGCCAAAGCGAGAAAATGTCTCCCTTAGTTTCGTTACGACAAAATTTGTGGTTATGTCCTTCGTTTTGAAGACTTCAGCCCATTTGGAATATGAATCCACGACAACAAATAGATAATTATTTTTTATGGGACCTGCAAAATCTATATGTATCCTATGCCAAACCGAGTTTGCTGGCTTCCATGGAATAAGCGGACTTTTCTCTGGGCTAGATAGAAGTTGCTGACACGGTACGCATGACTTGATCAAAATTTCGATATCTTTGTCAAGCTTGGGCCACCACACAAACGATCGAGCCAGAGCCTTTGTCTTGACTATTCCCAAGTGAGACTCGTGAAGCAATTGAAGTATGTACTTCTGAAGTTTAAAAGGAATTATGGTCCTATATCCCCATAATAGGCAACCTTGGTCTACAGACAGCTCGACATCTTTCGATATATATGCCTCAAATTCTTTACCTTTTAAATTTGTTATGTTGCCTTGTCTAACAGCTTCACAGACTTTTGATAAAACAGGGTCGCGTCGTGTTTCACGAGCAACGTCTTTGAAATCAATACTCAAAATATTGTTTTGTTCAACAAAATGAACAAATGTATTGTCGATGGTGCTTTCATTGGTTTCTATTTGTGGAATTCGAGAGAGATTATCAGCTTCATTTGATAAGCCTTTAACGTATTCAATTTTATAATTGAAGCCTGACAAAATAAACTCCCATCTTTGTAGGCGTGCAGCTGCCATGACGGGAATACCCTTATTTTCGCCAAAAATAGACAGTAGGGGTTTATGGTCAGTTTTCAATATAAAGGTGTTACCAATTAGGTATTGCTTCAATTTATTAACACTAAATATTATTGCAAGCGCCTCTTTTTCGTGCGTACTATACTTTTGTTCTGCTTTCGACAGAGAGCGAGAGACGAATGCAACTGGTTTAAGTTCTTTATTTGGGAATTGATGCGAAAGAACACCAGCAATGGCATTGTTAGATGCATCTGTCGTTAAATATATTGGGAGTTTCGGATTGAAGTGTACCAAAACTTTGTCTGACGTGATGTCTTTTTTGATTTGCTCATATGCTGTTTGACAATCTAATGACCACCGAAAAGGTACATTTTTTTGTAAAAGTTTATACATGGGAGTCAATTTGTCTGCGAATTTGTCAATAAACTTGGCATAATAATTAACCATTCCTAAGAAAGCACGTACTTCAGAAATATTCTTTGGCACTGGTGCCTTCACTATAGAATCTATTCTGTCTTTATTTTTGTATAACCCATTTTTATCGATAGTAAATCCCAGATATGAAATTTTATCTTTAAAAAATTCACATTTCGATAAGTTCAACTTTAAGCCCGCTTGTTGTAATTTACTCAATACTAATTTCAAATTAATAATGTGTTGTGAGATGTCTTTTCCAGATACCGTTATATCGTCTTGATACACGACCACAAATGGAATATTTCGTAATAAATTTTCCATCGTTTTTTGAAAAATTGCTGCTGCTGGTTTTACACCAAATGGTAAACGATTCATTTTTAGTGTGCCTATGTGTGTCGACCATGTGCAAAGAAGTTGAGACTTTTCATCAAGAATGAGTTGGTTGTAAGCGTTGGATAAATCAAGTTTAGAAAATAGCTCTCCCCCTTGAAGTGAAGCGAATATTTCATCTATCAATGGGAGTGGGTATTTGAAGTCAGACAAAAATTTATTTATGGTGACTTTGTAGTCGCCGCAAATCCTAAGCTCACCATTAGGTTTTAAAATTGGTACTAGCGGTGTGCCCCATTCTGAATGGTTAACCGGCTCTAAAACATCTCTTTCGATTAAATCCCTAAGATTTTTCTCAATCTTGGTTTTCCATGCCAGCGGTACCGGACGTGGTTTACAGAATATTGGCTTTGATCCATCATCTATTGGTAGTGATATTTTTCCAAGTTTATAACTTCCTAACCCGCCATCAAAAACATCAGAGAATTCATTCTTTAGTTGCTCAATGATTATGGAGGTCTGAGTAGAAATGCTGACTGAATTTACCTGAACAAGTTGGAATTTAAATGTTCTTAAAAAATTTCTGCCAAATAAGGGACTATTATTGTTGTTCGTAACTACGAGTTTGACCTTTTTCTTTGTACCATTATATTCAATAATTTCATAGTACTGACCCAACGCTTTAATTTTGTTACCATTATAATCGACATACGGATCATTGCATGGATATAGAGTTACCTTTTTATTTAAATTTTGTATAAATGATTTTGATACCAAGCAGCATGGTGCACCAGAGTCACATATGACGTCAAAAGCTTTGCCATCTATTTTGATTGCTACACTATAAAGCTCAGTTGGTTCATCACAATCGTGATTAATGCTAAAAATAGAGAACTCATTACTATTATTTTCATCTAAGTGTCCATTACATGAGACTGATCTGTATACATAATTTACATTGTTTTTCTTTTCTCTACATACAGATGCTAGATGCCCTAACTTTCCACAATGATGGCATTTGCTGTTTCTGTAACGACAATCTTTTGATGTGTGATTTCTCCAACCACAGTGCGAACAAGCTTCTTTTGATTCGTTAGATTTTTCGTTAGCAGACGTACCATTCTGCGAGTGAGTCTTATTGCCGCTTTTGTGCCCTTTGTTTTTTGTACCACCAAATCTGCTGTTGTTGTTGTTGTTGACGCTTTTGCCTTTTTTAGCATTGCTGCCTTTGACGTAGTTTACGTGTGAATTGTTTTCTATCTTTGTGGACGCTATCTTCATCTCCATGATGAGTGCTTTGCGCAAAGCTTCTTCGATTGTTAATTTGTTATCTTCCTCACATAATCGTTCAAATATTTTATTATGTATACCCATTATGAAGCGATCCAAGATAAAAGCTGACAAATTTTCGCCAAACTTGCAAGAGAGTGCGAGCTTTTTGACTCGCGCATGCCATTCAGAGACAGTTTCATTTTCGCCCTGCACTGCCGAATGAAAGCTTTTTCGCTCACGGAATATTATTGTTGGTGGTGTATAGTGAGTTTTGAGCAGATCACAAAGCTCTTTGTACGTCTTGGATACAGGTGATTCTGGGCTGCACAAATTGTGCAACGCCTCATACGGTGCCGGTCCGATTGCTTTTAGGAGAGTAACTTTTTTGGAATTTTCTTCAGTGCAGTTTATTTCTACGAAGTGTATTTCCAGCTTTTCTTTCCAGAGAGTCCATGACTCACTGGTTGGACTAAATTGCGGAACATTACTGGAATGGTATACCCTCACCGTGCCACTTCCATTATCTAAAGTGCCTTGACTTCCCGTCATTTTTTTTTTTTTGTTTGTGTTGCGACAGTTATTTTCTTGAGTTAACCGTTTCTATATGTCTATATATATGTACATATAACATGTTCTTTTTATATAATTTTGAAATATATGTAATATATATGTCTTTATGCAGATTAAAATTGATTTTATAGTTTTTATGCGTATTTACACATTACTTTTGTATATGCACCGACGTATTAATGTCACTACATATGTTTGCACATTACTTTTTTTTTTGTATGCACCAACGTATTAATGTCATTATATACATATGTATGTATATGCATATATTTTTTTTTTTTTTTTTTTTTGTTCGTTCATTTACACATTACTTTTATGCATGCACTGATTTTATTAACTGCACTATGTATATAAATTTGGTTGATTTGTGTATTTACACATTGTGTGTTTTTCAATCTATCATTTTATTTTGTAAGAACAAATAAAATTTTCATCCTCGTCGCCAGTTATTATGTATCGAGGTATTCGCTGCCTTTATTAGAATAATCCAAAGTACATTTTGTAAGTGAATTTAAAGTTATTGTTAGGTGAATACATGTGACATTGTGGTGAGTATAATAAAAGCTCTTGTATGATGAATGAGATAATAAGGTAGGTGCGATAGTTACCATGCATGATAAGTAAGGGTGGGTCGTTAAGTATAAATAATTCACAATATCCAACATTTACCTTCTTCGCATTTAAAAGAAATTTACTAACAACTCTGACACCTATTGATATACACAGTACATATTACAATGCCGTGTTGGTTTCCGATCACTTTTCTAAGCCTAATTCCATGTGTGCAATATCCCATAAATTTCCTTGCTGTTAATAAATAGATTGGCCACTTGCAACCTTAGCTACGGCCATATGTTACCTTTTCTTCTTCGATTCTGGCCGAGTCCAATAGAGTGCGCCAGTGGTTTCTGTCTCGTGCAGCATGGCGGCACTATGAAATACATAAGAGCCAGTATAGCTTTCCACCTGATATTGCCAACGCAGTGGAGGTCTCCCCTTTCTTTTGCGTTGAGCGAGTTTCGATAGAAATACTTTCTTGGCCGGATCACCATAGCTTTCCACTGCTATTAAATGATGAGTGGTAATGCAAATCAATTTTTCACTATCACTCATCATTGATTGGGTAGTGCAAGGCTGAATGCAATCAAAATTGAGTGCACTTTGCCCAACCCTGGTATGAATAATTATAGGAATAAAATTAACTAGTAAACCCGGCCACGCGATGCTGTGGCTTTCAATTACACTGTGCGACAATTTGAGGGTGGACCACTTATTGCCACATTTGAAAATTTTTTGATATACCTTCATAGCTACTGGTTATTTTTATTTTCTGTGGACCTAGATTTTTTATACAAAGATTTTGTGCGAGGAGCCCCATAGTGAAGTTTTGTGCCGAATATTTTTCTAGACTATGGTAACCTTAAAGCGACCTACAAAAGGCCATTTGGCGCGCTCCTCCTTTTCTTTCTAGTTCTCTTTCTCTTCCCCTTTCCCCTTTATTTGCGCTTTATTTTCCCTTTATCCATTTTATTTTTCATATTTCCTCTTTCGCTTCCTGTCCTTCGCCATATCCGTCCCTTTCATTTTCCTCTTCCCTTTCCTTTTATTACCCATCTTCAGTGCTAGGCCTTGCATGACACTTCAAATTTAAAAATGAGATAAACTGCAAAGTAAAAATGGATTATTGAACGGTGGCACCCTTTTTGTAAAAATTTTAAAAAATTACTCATTTCCATGCCAAGTCCTTTCATATGACACCTCAAATTTAAAAATCAAACAAACTATAGCGTAAAACTGAATTTTTGAACAGGTGGCAACCCTTTTTGTAAAATTTTTATTACCCTTCATATGGTACCAAAAATTTTAAAATCAAACAAACTATACAGTAAAATTAATTTTTCAAACATTTGGCAACCCTTTTCAAAAAAATTAAACCTTCCTGCACATCTACAGGTCAAGCCCTTTCATCTGACATCACATTTTCGAAAATCGGTATAACGGTGTAAAAGTTATGGTGCTTACAAAAAATCGCTTAGCGTAAAGATATAAATAATATATAAAGATATGCTTAAAAAAAGCATAATGGCCAAATACATGTTTGAACACATAAACTTGGCCATAAATATGGTACCGAATTGTGGTCATGGTAAAGCGACTACAAAAAGATTATGGGATGCGTCCCACCTTTTAGGTCCTTGCTGACCAAAAATCCATATCAAGAAGTTGCCATTTAACAAGGAGTCGAAGAAGATAACTTGCGGGCCAACGGCGACAAATGAGTAAATCATACAGGTTTCTGTGATGGATGTTGCTGTTGATGGAATTATTTCTGTTAAACGATTCGGAAATACATATATTGCCCCAAAGCAACAATGCCCCGACGGAAATAATCGAAGGTAATCCCATATGATTGCTCCTATCGCGCAATGTATGTCTCCCTACGATTGCACAATTGTGTTCATCTTCTGACTCCGAAGAACTTGTATGCAAAGGAAATCATATGCAATAGAAATATATTAATAAAACCCTTCTGTCAATTTCCGCCATTTAGGTGAATTTCCCAAAATCCCATCTCAAAGCTTGCCTACAGTTCTACATATAATTATGTAGGAAAAATCAATTAAAAGTGACAAAGTTACCAAAGCGGGCCAAAAAATAGCCTTCGGAAAAAAAAAATTTCAAAAATTAACGGTATTTTCAGGAAGCATTAAAGTTGCACCCTGTTAGAATTTAAAAAAAACAAAACTGCATACTCGGAAGGATTGTAAAAATTTTAATTAAAATATAGATATAGGTGTATGGGATCGAAGCACTGAGCCAATTTTTTCCAACCTAATTGGTTTCTCCCTGTAAAAAGCTACATATCGTGAAAGCTGCTCATGAGGAGCACTCATGTTTCAACTTACTGTAAAATAATATTTATAACACAATTTTCATATATAGATAACTTATGATAAATATAAAATACTTACATTTTTCAGTCTCTATTTTGCGATTTAATTGTATAAACAGCTGATTTCTGTTAACAATACTTATTTCGCCAGTGTGGGGAAAAGCACAAATCTTAGACCTTTTAAACTATTTGTAAAGTGTTTGTTTATTTTTCAATTAAAGAGAATAAAAATTTTAATATTAGCAATTATTAAAATTGTCAATTTAATTTTGATCTCTTGCATAGAATGGCAGCGGTTCTGGAGATATTGGAATACGTGGTAATGGACATCCTGGTGATAATCCCTTTTATAGCAATATCGACAGCATGCCCGATATTCGACCACGACGGAAATCTATTCCGCTTGTATCAGAGCTTGTAAGTAACGACAAATCTACCTATTCTTATGATAAATCACTCTTAGCATTTATTTTATGTATACATGTTATACAGTTACTGCCGCTGGCGGGCTTTTATTTTATAAGCTTCGGGTAACAATTAACATAAAATTTTATAATTACGGTTATCAACCGTACCAGCGGGACTAGTGATGAGTTTACACCTGGCCACTTTCATACCCGGGTATTTACCTAATTGAGGGTAAATACTTATTTGAATAAAGAAGTCTGCTGAGGGGATGTGGTGGTCTACAAAATGGATCCATAATTTACACCAAAAAAACTTTTTCAATTTTTCTTAAATAAAACTGGCCAATAGCTCATACAAAATTCACATAAGAGTTGAGTATTGATATTTGTTTGGAACTGAAATAAAAAAGCGGCGCAGGGGAAATTTTTTAGTAAAAAATCGCGCGATTTTCATATTTATAAAGTCTTTGGAAAAAAGCGCGGAAGGCGAAAATTTTTAATAAAAAAAATCGCGTAAAAAAATACAGACCCGTTAGACGCTTTTTTCTTAACATACTTACCTTGGTCGATATGGCAACACCACACATGCAATGTTTCATGTCATCACTAATACATAGGTGCATATATTCGTGGGAAAACTCGCCGTGCCGTGTAAAAAATGTTAACAAACTTACAAACTCGTATTTTTATAACAAAACCGTAATTTTTTTAAAGAAATAAAATGTATAAACTTATAAAAGGTGGGTGACATTGTAATACACTTTTGTGAAATTTTCGGAAAAGAGCAGTGATAAAGTGAATATTCTTACATGCACTTCTTTCAATTGGGAAGGGTGCATTTAACAGCAAATTTCAGGAATTGTGTAATTAAAATATCAATAGAAGTGATTTTTTTAGGTATATAAATATCTTGGGAACATTTCTACTGAATTTCATTGTGAAATTCCAAGTATTGTGGATTTCCAAGCAAGTGGGAGACAGGTCTAAACCCGACCCAAAACCAGCAAATTTTTTACATATTCAATGTGATGGATGGAGTAACATTCGTAATGAAGGTGTTGTAAACTTTCTCATATCAAAGCCAGAATCTGTGTTTGTGAAAAATCTGTCAACACAGGCCAACCTAGTGATGGGCCAGTCCGAGATGTTTTATTCGATTCTCTCGATTGTTGAAACATCTCGAATGCTCTCGATGGTTTTCATTCGTATTCGAGTCAAGTCGTAAATGGCCGTCAGTCGAAACAATCGCTAAAACATCTCGCACTCGCCAATGATTCCTCTCGTTTTCAAAGCAACCCTACATTTCGGACTCGCTGCAAAAAATACATAACATTTGTTGAATATCAAAATTGCTTAAAAAAGTATACAGTGGTACAAATCTATTGCCGTTGTTACTGCTCGTAAAATTAATTTGTTTCGTAAGCGTCTCACTTCAGAAAATTTACTAATGTATTAATGCTTAAATAACACTGCTCTACAGCCAAAAAATACTCTGAACGCAACCATCCTTTCTATATGTAAAATCGGTCGCTGATTCCGAAAATCGGGTTCATTTTTAATTCTATGGGAAGGTTTTTGAGATATCGGCAATTTACCGTTATTTGGCCAATGTGTCCACTTAATCCTGTATATCTCTTTAACACAGTGAGTTATATTCCTTAGGGTGACACCAAACGAAAGAAAATTAAATTTCCTTTTCACGGCTCCTATAACATTTTTCTCTAACTCTTATAGTTTCTGAAATATTGACGATTAAATTTTAATTTTTTCGATTTTTTACGATTTTTTGAAGAAAAAATTGACTTTGTCAGGCAATATCTTTAAAACCAATGTCTACACCTTCGGTTTTAATATTTTACGTGAAGCTCCATTCCATTAGCAAAAAAATAAGCTATCAACGATGAAAATCCATTGTAAAATGGAAAAGTTATAGGCGATCAAGTAAATACAGCCAGGTCGCGCAATGCCTCTGCACGCGTACATTCTATGCATTTAAAATTTAATCGTCAATATTTCAGAAACTATAAGAGTTAGAGAAAAATGTTATAGGAGCCGTGAAAAGGAAATTTAATTTTCTTTCGTATGGTGTCACCCCAAAGAAGATAACTCACTGCGTTAAAGAGCTATACTGGATTAAGTGTACCCATTGGCCAAATAACGGTAAATTGCCGATATCTCAAAAACCTTCCCATAGAATTAAAAATGAACCCGATTTTCGGAATCAGCGACCGATTTTACATATAGATAGGATAGTCACGTCCAAAGTACAGACAAAAAATTTCATTTTGTGATCCAGTGTAATTAATTGTATTTATTAAGCACGACACTCTTTAATTGTGATTGAAAAAATGCAGCGTCTATATATAGCATATTTTTCAATTTGGTTCATTTATTTACATATGTATTTGCCTCACTTCCATAAACAATCGGAGCATTCCATGGTTTGTACGGGACAAATTGTACGAATTTTTACAGTTTTCGATTTGAATTAAAGGCACACCAAAACGTTAACCAATAGAATATCTGGTGCATTATTACTGTTTGATAATAATCTTATTAAAAGCAGAAACCTGCTTTTGAAATATTCGTGTATGTATGAAAAATCTTAAAAAAGTTATGTGTTTGTACGGGACAGGGCTGGTCTACAATGATCCTTGGTTTATGCGAACCAGGAGCAATTTTTGGCAAATTAATTGTATTAGAAAAAAAATAAAAAAGTAAGTGTGGTAGCACTTATATCAAGGTTTATTCAAAATGCAAAAGTATTAGAAATAAGTTTATTCCAAAAGAATTAAAAATGCTGTAATGTAGTTTTTTACATGGTTTGTACGGGACAAATGGTATAAATGTTTACAATTCACAGACAAACCAAAAGGTTATCAAACAAAGTTTCTAGTACACCAATATTGTGTGGCTAATTTCTAAACAAAAACAGAAGCTTGCATTTGAAAAACTGGTATATGTGTGAGAAATCGAAATGTTTGTACGGGACAAATTTACCATTTCCCATGGAATGCTCCAATAATACTTTCTTCATCAACAACACTCATTCAGTTTATTTTATCAACTAAAACAAATCATCAAAACAACAGCCGGCCCGCCGACTCGGAACAGTCGCAATAACATCTCGCTTGTGTAGTCGAGATGTCATCGAAACAACCTCCGACTCACCGACTCGGAACAATCGCAAAAACATCTCGGTTGTGTAGTCGAGATGTCATCGAAACAACCTCCGACTCGCTGACTCGGAACAATCGCAAAAACATCTCGATTGTGTAGTCGAAGAGCGAGTCAACTTTTGACTCGATTGTGATTTTGCAACGATGGCGATTCTCTCGATTGTCTAAACATCTCGGACTCGCCCATCACTAGGCCAACCGGCATACAGCTAACTATTTATCACAGGAAATTATTCAAATCATGAAGGAATATGGTGAACAAAAGTTATTCCTGTTAATTGGTTACAATGCTGCAAATATGCAAAAGGCGTTCAAAATAGTAAAAGAAGCCCACCCGAATGCTATGCCATGGGTTGTGTAGCGCATAGCCTTTATTTAATTTATCAGAACTTTTTAAAATGCTATACCTTACAGAAGAATTACTCATCTGTTGTAAATATAATCAAAACAATTAAAAACAACCAAGTTCTAACAGACACTTTAGCTAGAATTGTGCAAGAAAAAGAAATCGGTGAAAAATTAAAACTACCAGCCAAAACAATGTGGGAAAGCTACTTCTATTCAATGCAGAGTGTAATAGAAATTAAAGCATCCCTTCAGGTCTTAGCAGTTCATGAAAAAATTAATCTACAAGCCGATATAAAATCACAGCTACTTAGCGAAATCTTTTGGGACCAATTAAAGTTTAGCTCAAACATATTTGGTTACATTGCAGAATGGATTTGTAACCACGAATCTAATGAATATAATATACACAGTAGAGTGGCCCTTGCGCCTATGCATTTTTTTTATATTCAGCTGTACTAGTACACAGAGTATTATAGTTTTAATCACATAACGGTGGATTGTAACAGAATGAAATAATCGAGATAGATATAGACTTATATATATCAAAATGATCAGGGTGAAAAGAGAAATCGATTGAGCCATGTCCGTCCGTCCGTCTGTCTGTCCGTCTGTAAACACTCTAACTCGCGCAAAAATTGAGATATTTTGATGAAATTTGAAATGCAAGTTGGTATCGTGACTGGGACGGTTGGTATTGAAAATGGGCGAAATCGGACCACGACCACGCCCACTTTTCCTATATAGAAAAAATCGGAAATTTGGTATCTCAGCCACTAATATAGCTAGAGCGATGAAATTTCACCCACGTGTTGAGCTCAGGCCCCTAAGAAGAAATTTGATGAAATTTTAGAAAATGGGCGGTGCCACGCCCACTTATTGAGGGTCAAACATTGAGGGTTTTATAAGCCATAACTCAGAAACCATATAAGATATATCGATGAAATTTGGCACGCGTGATATACTTACTTAGGAATGTGTTTGAACGAAAAATTTCCAAAATCGGTTGACGACCACGTCCACTTTTATATATGGGTCTTATAAAGTGACCTAATAAAAACAGTTTAAGCCATATCTCTGTCAAATATAAAGATCTATCACTGAAATTTTGTGGCATGAGTCCAACTACGGACATAAAACAAAAAACACAAAGATTTTGGAAAATGGGCGGTGTCACGCCCTCTTATTAAGGGGCAAATATTGAAAGTTTTATGAGTCATAACTCAGAAACCATTGAAGATATATCAATGAAATTTAGTACTCGTGATACACTTACTTAGGCAAATGTATGGACGAAAAATTTCCAAAATCGGTTGACGACCACGCCCACTTTTATATATGGGTCGTATAAAGTGACCTAATAAAAACATTTTAAGCGATATCTCTGTCAAATATAAAGATATATCATTGATATTTTATGGCAGGAGTCCACCTGCGGACATAAAACGAAAAACACAAAATTTTTGAAAAATGGGCGTGGCACCGCCTCTTTTTAGAGGCAGGAATATACGAGATTTATGAGCCCATAACTCGACAAATAATTGAGATATTATGACGAAACTTGGTGTGTACACTTTTATTACTTGTGGTAATACATGTTCAAAATTTTAGAGAAATCGTTTGACGGCCACGCCCACTTTTATATATGGGTCTTATAAAGTGACCCAATAAAAACATTTTAAGTGATATCTTTGTCAAATGTAAAGATAATTCATTGAAATTTTGTGGTATGATTTCTACAATAGACCGGAAACAAAAAATAGAAAAAGTTTGGAAAATGGGCGTGGCACCGCCGCCTTTTAGACAAAGGAATCTACGAGATTTCGGAGCCCATAACTCGACAAATAATTGAGATATTATGATGAAACTTGGTTTATACACTTTTATAACTTGTATTAATAGACACGCAAAAATTTATTGAAATCGGTTTATGACCACGCCTACTTTTTAGCAAAGATATTTCTGGAACACGCTTTGGAAATTTGTAACGTCACATCTTTGTAACTGGAAGTCATAAAGGAATGAAATTTGGCACAAAGAATAATATTCATATGCTTAGTTGGATGACTGATAAAAATTTTGAAAATGGGCGTGGCTACGCTCACTTTATGCACCACTCGCTTTATATAAAATCCATCAAACGCAAACAAACAATGAAAGCATACAGCTGAGTATCTAATGTTCGATTCTACTCGAACTTAGGCTTCCTTACTTGTTTTAACTTTTTTGAGATTTAATTTATTTAAGTTATTTTTTATTATCACAAAAGAGCCTCAGGCGAAAATTTGGAATGAAAATCGCGCGATCCAGAGTTCAAAAGGACATTAGAAGAAAATATAGAGCTTTGAAATACGAAAATAATCACGTATTAATTTTAAAAATCGGATATTAAATAACAAGGTTACAAGAAAAAAACCATTTCGGCGGAATTTCTCAATATAAGCTACAAATTTAGGGGTGGACTCTCACAAATTTACATATACTGAATTGCTTAAAAAAATTAGTTAAATAATAGCTATATTAAATATTCGTCGTGACGTAACTTCTTTGTTTATTAATTTAGTAAAACAGTTTGAAGGCAACATTGTCGTGAATTTTGAAGCACTTTCATTTGGCAAAACAAAGAGGATAATTTATGGAGGCACAGCTAGGTTAGCTGACCCAACTATGTTAAAACGACTTCAGAGTTCAAAAGGATATTAGAAGGAAGTGTAGAGCTTCAAAATACCGAAACAATGACATGTCAACTTTAAAAATCGGATGTCAAATAAAAAAGTTACAATTAAAAAAACGATTACGGCGGTATTTCGCGGGGTAAAAAAAAAAAAAATTGTGTCCTTTAACCCTCTCAACATAAGCTTCAAATTTAGGGGCGGACTTTTACAATTTTTTTATTTCGTATGGGGACCAACCTAGTCTAATGCACACCAAAGGAGATATCAGTAAATAAAGTGAAATTAGACCAATTTTTGAATTTTAGTAGATTACAAGGTGGCAGGGTTGCGTGATTTTGATTTGACTGAATCACTAATCAAAAATATTTTCTGATTCTTGATTTAAAATATTTTCAAATCAAAGATAATTTTTATTTGTGATTCGTTTCAAAAAAGAATCAGAAATACCCTTTGATTCGTGATTCAAACTATTTTCAAATCAAAGATAAATTTTATTTGTGATTCGTTTCAAAAAAGAATCAGAAATACCCTTTGATTCGTGATTCAAACTATTTTCAAATCAAAGATAAAATTGATTTGTGATTCATTTCTTAAAAGAATCAAAAATCTTTTTTGATTCTTGATTCAAACTTGATTTCGAATCAAGATTCTTAATAAATTTTTGATTCGAATCAAATTTTTGATTCGAATAAAATTTTTGATTCGAATAAAATTTTTGATTCGAATCAAATTTTTGATTCGAATAAAATTTTTGATTCGAATCAAATATTTGATTCGAATAAAATTTTTGATTCGAATCAAACTTTTGATTCGAATCAAAAAATTATTTTGAATCAAAACTTTATTTCAAATAAAAAAATACTTAGTACGTGATCCCACCACCCCCGCGAGTTGAAATGCAAAAAATCTAAAATTTCAACAAACGTCTACGTTGTATGGGAGGAAATGCAAGCAGATTTTCGCAGTTGCTTAGCCAAGCATTTGTGCATATATATGTATGTATATACTTACATACATATATGTAGGTATATAACGAATAAATGAATGAAAGGATGAATGAATTATGGTTAGGTGTATGCATACAAAGAGTGGTTTCGATATGTAAATACGTATGTGCATACGTTAGGCTGGGTCAATTTTCTAAGCCATACTGTTCGTAGAAAAATCGGATTCTGCATTAAATTCTATGAAAAATGTGTTCTAGAGCATGCCTCTAATATCAATTTCGAGCTTGCCCATTTTCGATTGAAGTTTACTAGGTATGTAGAATTGTTTTAAGCATAGTAACCCATATACTTTTAAATTCAACCAGTGGTTTTAAATTTATCTCTTCACATTCTTTTTCATTGTTACTTAAACGACTTTTAATAATGCATGTATATAAGAGTTTGATTTCGTTGTTGTGGTTTTGTTGAAAAACGAAAATACTAAAAACAACTCCCAATCGTTTTTTTGTTTCTTAACCCTCTCAACATTAGCTTAAAATTTAGGGGAGACTTTTATAACTTTTTTTCGCATGGGGACCAACACTTACCTCCTGACTTCATTTCCATATAAAATACAGATGTAATCTAACACATACATATGTACATACTTACATATATATGATGTATGTACATATGTACTTACCCCTTAATATGTAAATTAATATTCATACATATGTAAATTTCTCTTATACATATCCACACACATGTACTTACTTATGTACTTATATTTTATATATTTTACATACATTGAATGAACCCAAAAAAAGAATAAAATAACAGAATTTAAAAATAAATAATAATAATGCATTTACCCAAAATGATCTCGTACTAAAAGTATCTTTTATTTGAAATACATATATTTTGGATTCACTATAGGTACATACATATGCATATTTTAAACCCGTTCAAATTAAACGAAAGTGGTTTGTTGTGTTGCTTTACGAACAGCAATTCAATCAGTGAATTTATTGGTAAAATTGATTCTTATTTACCTATACACAAAATTTCTTATGTACTACTTATTTACTATAATACATGTACATATATCTACTCTAATTCTTACTTCTATGGAGATATGTACATACATATGTACATACCCTGTAAGACAGGAATGATGGAAACTCCAACACATTCTCAGCAAACACTAACACATATAGCAGTGATAGTCATTTGATACATCATTTGGAGAACACATTCATCACATTTTTCATACCGTCCATATAAAAATGATGGAAACTTGTAGGCAGTGTGTGACAGAAATTTCCATCAAACGTGCACCTCAAATGATATATCAAATGACTATCACTGTGTTATAGGGTATATACATACATATGTATGTATGCATATGCACCCAAGTGCCCCCTGCAAAAAAGCCGAGTACTCCATGCACGCTTGTATAGAGTACTCGCTATGGACCAACCGAGTACTCCTCAACCTGCCACATTTCATATAAAAAATATGGTCCATTTAACATTGCGATGTCCCAGGCAGGGATCACATACTCCCATTTCCGCATGACACCCGAGTAATCCAAGGATTACCCACATGGGATTAATTTACGGAGTAGGTACTAAAATTAATGAAATTTAATAATCTCTGAACAGTTTTGAAAGACTGCCAATTCAATTTACATACATTCATAAGTAAGCTTTTCTTTAGTTAAAATAAAATATTAAAATTTTTCTAGCGCAATCACCAGCATTTTTTGTGTCGCGTAATTTTTTCGATAAATCGAACATCGATGTATCGATGTTGGTCCTCAAAATTTGCATTCCTACCCTTTATCGTGCAAATTTTTGATTCGAATCAAAAATATATTTTGAATCAAGATTCGTAATAAATTTTTGATTCGAATCAAATTTTTGATTCGAATAAAATTTTTGATTCGAATCAAAAATTTGATTCGAATCAAAGATATTTTTTGAATCAAGAATCAAAAAAGATTTTTGATTCTTTTGAGAAATGAATCACAAATCAAATTTATCTTTGATTTGAAAATGGTTTCAATCACGAATCAAAGGGTATTTTTGATTCTTTTTTGAAACGAATCACAAATAAAAATTATCTTTGATTTGAAAATGGTTTGAATCACGAATCAAAGGGTATTTTTGATTCTTTTGAGAAATGAATCACAAATAAAAATTATCTTTTATTTGAAAATAGTTTGAATCACGAATCAAGTTGATTCTTTATTTGAAAGTTGATTTAAAATCAAAATTGATTCGAATCACGCAACGCTGCCAGGGTTGCGTGATTTTGATTTGACTGAATCATTAATCAAAAATATTTTCTGATTCTTGATTTAAAATATTTTCAAATCAAAGATAATTTTTATTTGTGATTCTTTTCAAAAAAGAATCAGAAATACCCTTTGATTCGTGATTCAAACTATTTTCAAATCAAAGATAAATTTTATTTGTGATTCGTTTCAAAAAAGAATCAGAAATACCCTTTGATTCGTGATTCAAACTATTTTCAAATCAAAGATAAAATTGATTTGTGATTCATTTCTTAAAAGAATCAAAAATCTTTTTTGATTCTTGATTCAAACTTGATTTCGAATCAAGATTCTTAATAAATTTTTGATTCGAATCAAATTTTTGATTCGAATAAAATTTTTGATTCGAATAAAATTTTGATTCTTTTGATTCGAATCAAAAAATTATTTTGAATCAAAACTTTATTTCAAATAAAAAAATACTTAGTACGTGATCCCACCACCCCCGCGAGTTGAAATGCAAAAAATCTAAAATTTCAACAAACGTCTACGTTGTATGGGAGGAAATGCAAGCAGATTTTCGCAGTTGCTTAGCCAAGCATTTGTGCATATATATGTATGTATATACTTACATACATATATGTAGGTATATAACGAATAAATGAATGAAAGGATGAATGAATTATGGTTAGGTGTATGCATACAAAGAGTGGTTTCGATATGTAAATATGTATGTGCATACGTTAGGCTGGGTCAATTTTCTAAGCCATACTGTTCGTAGAAAAATCGGATTCTGCATTAAATTCTATGAAAAATGTGTTCTAGAGCATGCCTCTAATATCAATTTCGAGCTTGCCCATTTTCGATTGAAGTTTACTAGGTATGTAGAATTGTTTTAAGCATAGTAACCCATATACTTTTAAATTCAACCAGTGGTTTTAAATTTATCTCTTTACATTCTTTTTCATTGTTACTTAAACGACTTTTAATAATGCATGTATATAAGAGTTTGATTTCGTTGTTGTGGTTTTGTTGAAAAACGAAAATATTAAAAACAACTCCCATTCGTTTTTTTGTTTCTTAACCCTCTCAACATTAGCTTAAAATTTAGGGGAGACTTTTATAACTTTTTTTTCTCATGGGGACCAACACTTACCTCCTGACTTCATTTCCATATAAAATACAGATGTAATCTAACACATACATATGTACATACATACATATATATGATGTATGTACATATGTACTTACCCCTTAATATGTAAATGAATATACATACATATGTAAATTTCTCTTATACATATCCACACACATGTACTTACTTATGTACTTATATTTTATATATTTTACATACATTGAATGAACCCAAAAAAAGAATAAAATAACAGAATTTAAAAATAAATAATAATAATGCATTTACCCAAAATGATCTCGTACTAAAAGTATCTTTTACTTGAAATACATATATTTTGGATTCACTATAGGTACATACATATGCATATTTTAAACCCGTTCAAATTAAACGAAAGTGGTTTGTTGTGTTGCTTTACGAACAGCAATTCAATCAGTGAATTTATTGGTAAAATTGATTCTTATTTACCTATACACAAAATTTCTTATGTACTACTTATTTACTATAATACATGTACATATATCTACTCTAATTCTTACTTCTATGGAGATATGTACATACATATGTACATACCCTGTAAGACAGGAATGATGGAAACTCCAACACATTCTCAGCAAACACTAACACATATAGCAGTGATAGTCATTTGATACATCATTTGGAGAACACATTCATCACATTTTTCATACCGTCCATATAAAAATGATGGAAACTTGTAGGCAGTGTGTGACAGAAATTTCCATCAAACGTGCACCTCAAATGATATATCAAATGACTATCACTGTGTTATAGGGTATATACATACATATGTATGTATGCATATGCACCCAAGTGCCCCCTGCAAAAAAGCCGAGTACTCCATGCACGCTTGTATAGAGTACTCGCTATGGACCAACCGAGTACTCCTCAACCTGCCACATTTCATATAAAAAATATGGTCCATTTAACATTGCGATGTCCCAGGCAGGGATCACATACTCCCATTTCCGCATGACACCCGAGTAATCCAAGGATTACCCACATGGGATTAATTTACGGAGTAGGTACTAAAATTAATGAAATTTAATAATCTCTGAACAGTTTTGAAAGACTGCCAATTCAATTTACATACATTCATAAGTAAGCTTTTCTTTAGTTAAAATAAAATATTAAAATTTTTCTAGCGCAATCACCAGCATTTTTTGTGTCGCGTAATTTTTTCGATAAATCGAACATCGATGTATCGATGTTGGTCCTCAAAATTTGCATTCCTACCCTTTATTACTGAATCGTGCACGTTCAAACGAGCATGCATATGTACATACATACATACATACAAATGTATGCACTTGCTTCGTCGTTATCGCTATATATGTACATACATTTCGTTTTCGTAGCAATGTTCGGCTAACTACGAGCCGATGCAGATAAACAAGTCGCTCGCTTGGGTCTATGTTTATGATCACTTTGAAAGTACTCCTACCTACCGCAAAATGGATCATATAATCCTATGATTTTTACAGGGCCTATGCACATACATATGTATGTATGTACGTACGGCGTAGCACAAACGTAAATACGACAGTCAGAAATATGTATATATGTACATACATACATACACATATACATATTTGGCGTCAGCATACAATTTGGCTGTTGTTGCACTTTTGGTGCATTTTATACATTTTTGTGTTTTAAGTTACCGAGAAGGTACTTGAATAATTCTGATATTAGCTACAGTATTTTTGATTCTAAATAAATTTTTGATTCGAATAAAATTTTTGATTCGAATCAAATTTTTGATTCGAATCAAAAATATATTTTGAATCAAGATTCGTAATAAATTTTTGATTCGAATCAAATTTTTGATTTTTGATTCTTTTGAGAAATGAATCACAAATCAAATTTATCTTTGATTTGAAAATGGTTTCAATCACGAATCAAAGGGTATTTTTGATTCTTTTTTGAAACGAATCACAAATAAAAATTATCTTTGATTTGAAAATGGTTTGAATCACGAATCAAAGGGTATTTTTGATACTTTTGAGAAATGAATCACAAATAAAAATTATCTTTTATTTGAAAATAGTTTGAATCACGAATCAAGTTGATTCTTTATTTGAAGGTTGATTTAAAATCAAAATTGATTCGAATCACGCAACGCTGCAAGGTGGTTATTTATTAGACTCAACAAATAAATTATTTATAAACAAAATATACTGATATTCTATATGTATATTGATGTTCTGAAATGTTATGGATCCTTATTTAGTCTTATATACAAACAATTTGAGAAAATTGATATTTTTAATGTAGCTAATTCTCACACAAAATGAAAGACCACTATCCACATAGTAAAAACCCCAAACAATTGCAATAGCTGTAGACTACTATAACCTTCTAACATCCCGACGATGAGGTCGCGTTTACCCTTTTTTAGAAAGCCCGAAAAAAATATAATTCCAAATAGTTCTAGAAAATTATTCGCCATAGAAATTCACTAGGGGTATCCACTGACAAACGAACCTAAAATCCACAGTCCAGGGCACTTATGGAGGTGATTTTTGTGACAAAATTTTATTTTGGGACTTTTCTTACTATTTTTTTTATATCAGACTTCAACTAATGTGGTCTCTAAATGAGAAAATTGGAAATTTTTAATATTCTAAGTGCCTCCCCGGATGAAATTCTTACAAAATGACTCGAGGAAGATAAATAGGAAACCGACATTGAGGACTCTATCATGAATAGTGCTGGACCGTCTCGATATTCTATTTCTGAAGCATTTTCAAACGATAGTTACGCTGACTAAGAAAGAGTAAAGTGACCATGATGCGGACACAAACTTTCCCTTTTACAATACCGACAGATACCCACTTTTACTATGTTAAAAAACTTCAGTTAACTGACTTCACCAGTTGTAAGTTTTAAAGTTGTTGCATTGGAAGAAAATCATATAGACCAGGGATGGGCGCTGCAAGGCACATAAACGCAGCAGAGGGGCGATCATGGGCTTTCGTGGGCACTGCATAATTTCCGGGGAAAGGGGAGCTAAGGCGATATCGAAGTTGATGTACACTCCGCCTTAAGTGATGTTCATCGCACAGCGCGTACGGAAACACTAAAAATGAAAACCACATTGTTTTATATAGAGAGAGGAATTCACCAATAATAAAATGTGCAGTGTTGCCGCTAAAAAATTTCGAAAAGTGGCCGAAAAAAGTAAAAAAAGTGTTTCCCAAATTTTTTTTAGCTAGAAACACATTTTTATATATTTTTGTGGTTTATTTAATGCTTAAAGCAATTTGCAAGCGGTTTGTACCCTTGGTCTTAAATAGTGAAAGTTTTGAAAATAATCTTTCTGCTGATGCACTGCTGGCAGCGTTAACATATTTGCAACAAATTCACAACTATTTCTCATTTAAGGTATTTTTCATTCCCCCACGTTGTGCGAAAACTCTTCTATTTCGGTTTGTTAAAACAATTTTCTTGCATTCTAAAAATTTTTACTCCCAAATAACTTTTTCGGGGGTTTCCTTCGCAGCGGAGAATTGCTAATGAAAAGTGAAAAGGTAACAAAGAGGCTTTTTTATGTGAATTTTATATGAGCTATTGGCCAGTTTTTAATTAAGAAAAATTTAAAAAAATTTTTGGTAGAGGTTATGGATCCATTTCGGAGACCACCACATCCCCTCATCAGACTTCTTCAGGCGGCCTCAACCGAGGATCGAACTTAAGTCGTTTCGATTGGTAAGCCAATAGCATTCCATTGAGCTACCACCGCCGTCAGCTTTGTTTTGCTTAATTCTCAATTTTCCTTTCATTACAATTTACATACCAACAACAGTAGCAGAAAACGGCCATGTAAAAACAAACGTAAAAAAGCTTTTTTTATATTTAAGAAAAAAACTAAAAAATATTTATTACATTATAGGTTTGAAAGTAAAAAAGGACCAAAAGTGGCCCAAATGTTTAAAAAGGTTCAAATATTGCATATTTTCAAAAAGTTGGGTTCCGGTAGCCTGGCTCTTAAAAAAGGTTCAAATTGTCACTTTAGTGGCCTCAGCGGCAATTCCGTACAATGGCTAATTTTGCAGTTTCTTTCTCGCTATTGCTTTCGAACTCCGATGCCATTTACTTCATTAGTGTCATAATTTAAGAAAACCAATTTATGTCTTCTTCGCTATATATGGAAGTAAGCTACTATACTAAAGCAACAATATTTTTTAAATAAAGCCCTTAATTTTTATCTATGACCATAAAATTTCATAACAAATAAATAACACTGATTCTCACTACTAAGTATCGATTCAGAAAATGGTGTTGTTTCGTTATTGAAGCAAGTGTGCTTTGTGCTTTTGGCATGTACATTAAGGTGGAGTGAAAACATATGGAGCTTTTTTTTATTTTTTTTTTTTTTTTGAACGTACCAATGAAAAGTTGCCTTAATGAACCCCACAAAATTTTATGGCCATAGGATGACATTTTGAACTGCCCCCAGCCCCGCAAAAGTTGAAAGCACGATCTGGTACAAATATGAAATTTTGAAAATTATAAAAGCAAAAAACCAAGTATGAACATGGCTAAGCTGAGTATTACAGTGAATTTTTTTTTGGAAACAACAACAACAAAAGTTATTAAAGGTCAAAGTTTATATTATGCATTCTTTAAATTGCAATTACTTAAAAACTACTGAACCGATTTCGAATATTTTTATACCATTCGATAGGTATTTTGATTCCCTTTAATTTCATATACATTTTACAGTGCGTTCCATAACAACCCCCAGCGGGGGTCAACCCCCTTTTACCCACCTTACTTTTCATATATAAAATGTATACCAAATTTAAGGGAAAATACATGCGAGTAGGTCAATAAAATTTTACAGGCTTATTTCTGGGATAGGAAGGTGCCGTTCTGGCTTTGGAATAAATTGAATTTCCAAAAAAAAAAAATTGGACCCATCTTAATGTACATATGTATATATATATATGCTCTCTTGTTCTCAATACCGAATATGCATTAGCGCGCTCAATATTGGTTGATATTGGTTGCCACTATCCTAGAAAAATGTTGATAATAATTCCCAACAAAATAACCAAAAAATTACAAACAGACTAACAAATTATCGCCTTCATAATTCGAATGAAAAAAGAAACTTAAAAGAAGTACACCTGCTTTGGTTTACAAAAAAAAATTATCTGAAACGTAAATCACATCTATGAATGAATTTTGTTTGTAGTTCGTTTGATTTTTCTTTGGTCATAGCTTTAGTAGAAATTAAAAAAAAAAAACATTTTTAACATTAACAAATTAAGTATACCTTAGAATAATTTTATCATATTGAAAAAGAAAAATACTAAAATCATTTGATAGTTACCAAATTACCAACCGCAAAAAAATGCCTATTTTGGAATTAATTACCAAGCGTGGCAACCATATGCTCAGTTTGAGTTCGTCCTTCTCCCCACCAGCTGGTACATTTACCTATTTCACCTTCCCCATGCAATGAGCCGACGCGACCCGTACGGGTAAATACCCATATGGGCTCAATCGCCCATGGCTGATATAGACTATTATTTTAAATTAATACAATATTCTCAAGTGCAATGTTAATTTTTTTTGGTTTAATACTATGTAACTTTTTACGGAGGAACCAAAATTCAATGTCATCTGCATACTTACATACATCTTCTACGAATCTTACTACTCAAGCAATTGTAACGGTAACGTATTTTGATTAGTTTTATGCAAGTTTAAACTTGTAAACTTCTCGGAGGTAGGTGCATTCGAATTCATTCACACAATGTCATAGGCGCTAAACATAAATGTAATGCCAAATTTTGCCAATTATAAGGCCAAAAATGATTTCTGGACAAAAAAGGTTGGCTGGAGCTGTTGGGATGAAATTTCTCCAGTAACTTGGTGGAAAGGAATCTGTGGCAGCACGCAGTTAAGCAAATTAGCTGTTCGAATCTTAACAGAATCCTGTATTTCAGGTGCTACTGAACGTTCCTTTAGCACCACAGCTTTATTCACTCAAAAAAGAAGGAACCGACTAACAACATAAACATCAGGAAAAATAACATATACTAGTAAACCCGGCCACGCAATGCTGTGGCTTTCAACCACACTGTACGACTATTTGATGGTGTAAGACCACTTATTGCCACATTTGACAATTTTTTTGATAGCCATTTTAAATTTGACTTCCCCTTAAAATTGGCAGAATATGAATGGGCTGTAAGCCCATAGAATCTTATTAATCTATATATCTATATATATAAAAATGGTGTAAAAAATGTTACTAACCTCATCAGATGAGAACGGCTGGGCCGATTTCTGTAAAATTTTTTGTCAGTTGTTCGTATTCTCGAGGAGATGGTTCGTACGGAAGAAAATTTTGGAAAATCTCTCTGGAAAAGTCCGAAAATTGGAAAAATCGGTGTGTATGTGTGCATCTGTGGATGTGTGTCCTTTATAAACTCCCAGAGTAACCATCCGTTCTTTATGAAATATTCACAGTAGATTCATGTGGTGTTAGTGCACATAGTAGGGTATATAGAATTTCGAAAAAAAGGAAGCTTCTCGGAATACAGGCCTAAATGAAGACCCAGATCGATCCAGCAAGTCTTCGACCAATATTGGTATCAAATGAAAGGTGTTGAACAGGCCTTCAACATAAAGTTATTTTCATTGCGATACCTAGGCCGAGTTCCCAGATATGGGTTAAAACGTGGGACCGAGTGACCCTGGAAAGTTTCTGGGCAATATTGGTAGCAAATGAAAAGCGTTGAGCAGGCTTCCACATACAGCTATTGTCATTGTGATTTCTAAGGCTGTTTCCCAGAGATAGCTAAAGTAGTGGGCCCGGATGGTGATCGACGGTCCAAGTAAGGTAAAGGTAGGTATCTATAGGGATAGGGGTAGGGATAGGGATAGATATAGGGATAAGGATAGGGATGGGGATAGGGATGGGGATAGGGATAGGGATAGGGATAGGGATAGGGATAGGGATAGGGATAGGGATAGGGATAGGGATAGGGATAGGTATAGGGATAGGGATAGGGATAGGGATAGGGATAGGGATAGGGATAGGGATAGGGATAGGGATAGGGATAGGGATAGGGATAGGGATAGGGATAGGGATAGGGATAGGGATAGGGATAGGGATAGGGATAGGGATAGGGATAGGGATAGGGATAGGGATAGGGATAGGGATAGGGATAGGGATAGGGATAGGGATAGGGATAGGGATAGGGATAGGGATATGGATAGGGATAGGGATAGGGATAGGGATAAGAATAGGGATAGGGATAGGGATAGGGATAAGGATAGGGATAGGGATAGGGATAGGGATAGGGATAGGGATAGGGATAGGGATAGGGATAGGGATAGGGATAGGGATAGGGATAGGGATAGGGAGAGGGATAGGGATAGGAATAGGGATAGGGATAGGGATAGGGATAGGGATAGGGATAGGGATAGGGATAGGGATAGGGATAGGGATAGGGATAGGGATAGGGATAGGGATAGGGATAGGAATAGGGATAGGGATAGGGATAGGGATAGAGATAGAGATAGAGATAGAGATAGAGATAGAGATAGAGATAGAGATAGAGATAGAGATAGAGATAGAGATAGAGATAGAGATAGAGATAGAGATAGAGATAGAGATAGAGATAGAGATAGAGATAGAGATAGAGATAGAGATAGAGATAGAGATAGAGATAGAGATAGAGATAGAGATAGGGATAGGAATAGGGATAGGGAAAGGGTAGGGATATAGATAGAGATAGGGATAAGGATAAGGATAAGGATAAGGATAAGGATAAGGATAGGGATAGGGATAGGGATAGGGATAGGGATAGGGATAGGGATAGGGATAGGGATAGGCATGGTGATAGGAATAAAGATTGAGATTGAGATTAAGATTTAGACCGAAATAGAGATAGGGATTGAGATAGAGATAGGGATCGGGGGAAGTAGGTTTGTCGCGGCGAATATAACTATAACTTTTATTCAGAGAATAGACAATTTTTTGTTATCATTATGTAGTCATTAAGATGGACTCTAAGATAATGCTTAGCAATACGGTAATCAAAGACTTTTCTTTAGGCTTCATGGGAATAAATTTTAGCAGAACAACGTCTGCCGGGTCAGCTATTATATATATAAAAATCAAGCCCATTTCTTTGTCGCCGGCTTTCGCCCAAACGCGTGGGGGGATTTTGACCAAATTTACTAGATGGTTTATATGCATATTTTTTTTCAAATCCGGAAGTCGGTTCCCGAGATATAGGTCAAAAGGTCAAAACGTGGATCCGGCTTTCCCCTGAATATTTTTGGACGATATTGGTATCAAATGAAAGGTATTGTGCAGAGAATTTACATAAAATAGTTCTCATTGTGATTCCCAGATCGGGTCTCCAGATATGGGTCAAAACGTGGACCCGCATGATCTTCGAATGTTCCTGAGCGATATTGGTATCAAATGAAAGGTGTTGAGCAGATAATATACATAGAATAGTACTCATTGTGATTCCTATATCGGGTATCCAGATATGGGTCACAACGTGGACCCGGATGACCCTCGAATGTTTCTGAGCGATATTGGTATCAAATGAAAGGTGTTGAGCAGATAATATACATAGAATAGTACTCATTGTGATTCCTAGATCGGGTCTCCAGATATGGGTCACAACGTGGACCCGGATGACCCTCGAATGTTTCTGAGCGATATTAGTATCAACTTAAAGGTCTTTATGAGGACTTTAGCACAGAGCTATTATAATTGTGATGCCTAGCCTGGGTCTCCAGATATAGGTCACAACGTCTACCCTGATGACCCTCGAATGTTTCTGAGCGATATTAGTATCAAATGAAAGGTGTTCCACAGAGAATTTACATAGAATAGTACTCATTGTGATTCCTAGGTCGGGTCTCCAGATATGGGTCAAAACATGGACACGGATAAACCCGCAAAATTTCTCAGCGATATTGGTATCAAATGAAGGGTGCAGAGCAGCGATTTTAGATAGAAATGAACTCATTACGATTCCTAGGTCGGGTCCTAAGGTGTGGGTCAGCACCCGGACCCGGATAACACCGGTATATTTCTCAGGGATATTGGAACCAAATGAATGTGGACCCGGATTGCCCCGGAAAATTTCTAAACGATATTGGTGTCAACTGAAAGGCAGGGCTTTTACATAGAGATGAACTCATTATGATTCCTAGGTCAGGTCCCCAGATGTGGGTCAAAATTCGGATCCGGATTGGCCCGGATAATTTCTAGGCGATATTGTTATTTAATCACGGCGCATGACGACTAGGTGGGATCCCAAGATATGGGTCAATATGTGGACCCGGATTAAACCGGGATATATCTTAGGGATATTGGTACCAAATGAAAGGTGTTGAGCGGACTCTCATGTAGAGCCGTACCCATTACGATTTCTTGGTCAAGTCTCCAGATACCGTATCCATTATGGTTCCTAGGTCAAGTTCCCAGATGTGGGTCAATAAGTGGACCCGGATGAGCCCGGGATGCTTCTGAGCAATACTGATATAAAATGAAAGGTGTTGACCGGGTCTGCTATATAGAGATATTTTCATAGTGATTCTTAGTCCCGATACCCAATTATGGGTAAAAGAGACTATTCGGACGCCACGGAATGTTTTTAAGCAATGATGGTATGAAATGAGAAGTGGAATGCAGGGTATGTTATGCTAAACCCATTTCCCTAGGGAGAGGGGAAGAGTAATGAGACTGGGAAAGCCAAAGGGATGGAAAAGGAGAATATAATAAAAATGGAATGAAGAGAATGGGGAGAGAGACAGTAAGACAGGGAATTAGAGAAGGAATAAGAGGGGGAATAAAAAGGAGAAAGACAGAAAAGGAGAGGTGAGAGCGATAGAGAAAGAGAAGCAGAAATGCGACGGGAAAGGAAAAAAGCAAACGGAAATGAAAGGAAAGATAAATGGAAATGGAAAGAGAAAGATAAAGAGAAAGAGAAAGAGAAAGAAAAAGAGAAAAGTAGAGGGAAAGAGAGTTGGAGACTAATACGAAGAAAAATGGGATAAGAACATGAAGAGGGCAAACTTTTGAAAATACATATCAATTTTTTCCTTCACCTTTTTTAAACTTATCTGAATTGTGCTGAGCTCTGCAGCCCGAGGTAATTTCGGTTTCTAGATACTTCCAACATATTTTAAAGTGTGCCGTTTTCGCTTCAAGTACCTATAATAGGAAGTGGGCCAAAGCAAAGCTTGGCCAGGTACAGCTAGTAAAATATAAAATGAAGCATATACCTAGATTGATACAGGTTATTTTTATTTTCTGTGGACCTAGATTTTTTATACAAAAATTTTTTCCGAGGAGCCCAATGGTGAAGTTTTATGCAGAATAATTTTCTCGAATATGTTAACCTTAAAGCGACCTGCAAAAGGCCATTTGTCGCATTCCTCTTTTTTTTCTAGTCCTCTTTATCTTCCCCTTTTTTTTGATATTCCTTTTCCCTTAATCCATTATATTTTCCGTACTCTTTCCTCTTTCGCTTCCTTTACGTCGCCAATGCCGTCCCTTTTATTTTCCCTTCCCTTTTATGACCCACATCAAACAAACTATAGAGTAAAACTATATTTTGGAACAGGTGTCAACCCTCTTTGTAAAAATTATAATAAACTAGCTGTACCCGGCCAAGCTTTGCTTTGGCCCACTTCCTATTATAGGCATTAGAAGCGAAATACGGCACACTTTAAACTAAGTTGGAATTATCCAGAAACCGAACTTTGCTCGGGCTGCAAGACCTCAGCAAAAGTCAGATAAGTTTAAAGAAAGGAAGGAAAAAATGTATATTTTCTAAAATTTGCCCTTTTCATGTCCTTATCCCATTTTTGTTCGTATTAATCTTCCACTCCTCTCCCCTCTACCAATCCCTTATTCTTTCCCTTTCCATCTATCTTTCCCTTTCCTTTCATTGCCATTTTCTTTTCCTTTTCCCGTTACATTTCCGCTTCCTTTTCTCTACCGCTCTCTCTTACCTCTCCTTTTCTGTCTTTCTCCTTTTTATTCCCCCCTCTTATACCTTCTGTAATTCCCTGTCACACTGTCTCTCTTTCCATCCTCTTCATTCCATTTTTATTATATTCTCCCTCTCCTTTTCCGACCCTTTGCCTTTGCCTTTTCCAGTCTCATTACTCTTCCCCTTTCCCTAGGGAACTGGTTTTGGCATAACATACCCTGTATTTCACTTCTCATTTGATACCATCATTGCTTAAAAACATTCCGTGGAATCCGAATCGTCTCTTTTACCCATTATTGGGTATCGGGCCTAAGAATCACTATGAAAATATCTCTATATAGCAGACCCGGTCAACACCTTTCATTTTAGATCAGTATTGCTCAGAAGCATCCCGGGCTCATCCGGGTCCACTTATTGACCCACGTCTGAGAACTTGACCTAGGAACCATAATGGGTACGGTATCTGGAGACTTGACCAAGAAATCGTAATGGATACGGCCCTCCATGAGAGTCCGCTCAACACCTTTCATTTGGTACCAATATCCCTAAGATATATCCCGGTGTTATCCGGGTCCACATATTGGCCCATACCTTGGGACCTCACCTAGGAATCGTCATGCGCCATGATTTAATAACAATATCGCTGAGAAATTATCCGGGGCCATCCAGATCTACATCTTGACCCACATCTGGGGACCTGACCTAAGAATCATAAAGAGTTCATCTCTATGTAAAAGCCCTGCCTTTCAGTTGACACCAATATCGTTCAGAAATTTTCCGGGGCTATCACGGTCCACGTTTTGACCCACATTTAGGGACCAGACCTAGGAATCATAATCAGTTGATCTCTGTGTAAAGGCCCTGCTCAGCACTTTTCTTTTGGTACCAATATCCCTGAGAAATATCCCAGTGTTATCCAGGTCCGCGTGCTGACCCACACCTTGGGACCCGACCTAGGGATCGTAATGAGTTCATTTCTATGTAAAATCCCTGCTCAAAACCCTACATTTGGTACCAATATCACTGAGAAATTTTCCGGGGTCATCCATGTTCACGTTTTGAACCATATTTGGGGACCCGTCCTAGGTATCATAAATAAAATAGTTCTATGTTGACCTTTCATCCGAGTCCACGTTGTGGCCTATATCTGGAGAACCGGGCTAGGCATCACAATTATAATAGTGCTGTGCTAAAGTCCTCATCAAGACTCTTCATTTGATAACAATATCGCTCAGAAACATTCGAGGGTCATCCGGGTCCACGTTTGACCCATATCTGGAGACCCGATCTAGGAATCACAATGAGTACTATTCTATGTAAATTCTCTGCTCAACACCTTTCATTTGATACTAATATCGCTCAGAAACATTCGAGGGTCATCCGGTTCCACGTTTGACCCATATCTGGAGACCCGATCTAGGAATCACAATGAGTACTATTCTATGTAAATTCTCTGCTCAACACCTTTGATTTGATAACAATATCACTCAGAAACATTCGAGGGTCACCCGGTCCACGTTTTGACCCATATCTGGAGACCCGATCTCGGAATCACAATGAGTACTCTTCTATGTAAATTCTCTGCTCAACACCTTTCATTTGATACAAATATCGCTCAGAAACATTCGAGGGTCATCCGGGTCCACGTTTTGACCCATATCTGGAGACCCGACCTAGGAATCACAATGAGTACCATTCTATATAAATTCTCTGCTCAACACCTTTCATTTGATACCAATATCGCTCAGAAACATTCGAGGGTCATCCGGGTCCACGTTTTGACCCATATCTGCAGACCCGACCTAGGAATCGCAATGAGTACCACTCTATGTAAATTCTCTGCTCAACACCTTTCATTTGATACCAATATCGCTCAGAAACATTCGAGGGTCATCCGGGTCCACGTTTTGACCTTTTGACCTATATCTCGGGAACCGACTTCCGGATTTGAAAAAAAAATATGTATATAAACCATCTAGGGCAAGGTACTAAGCTGGTGTGTAAATTTGGTCAAAATCCCTCCACGCATTTGGGCGAAAGCCGGCGACAAAGAAATGGGCTTGATTTTTATATATATATAGACTAGATGACCCCGCAGGCGTTGCCCTGCGTTAAACTATGTCTTTGAAATCAAACTTTCTATAACTTATATATTGTTAATCCGTTATTTATTTTTTAACAATATAAAAACTCATTCACTTTTTTTATTCATTAACTGAATGCTCAAAACAAAAAAATTTAATATTTAAATTAAGTGTCGGCAATCTTTTCAAATTTCATAAAATCTGTGGTTATTTGTTGATACACACACCCCCATCTCCTGGCAATACATGAACCAGCATTTATGTTACAATACGTTCGCAATGCAATTAACTTTTACAAACTTTTTTCGTGGTAGATTGGCGTTCGCGAGCTATTATTGAGCTTTTTTTACAAAGAAAGATCATAAAAATTCTCACCATAAGTACAAAATGTATGGGAAAATAAATTTTTTTTGAATTTTTTTTTTGATTTTTTCGAGAATTTTATTGGATATTCTCCTATTCTGGCCAGAGAACAATCTGAATTAGTGTCAATCATCCAAATCGGTGCAGGCGTTCTTGAGTTATAGGCGTTTGTACTAACGCCACTTCCTTTTATATATATAGATTACTCTTTTTCAGGCAAAGAACTTTCATATAGTAGTTGTTCCACTTTGTTTCTGTTTCTCTTTACACAGTAGTTGTTCCACTTTGTTTCTGTTTCTGTTTACACACATGTTTGGTGTAGACCCCACTAAGAATTCTGCCTCGAGCATTAATGATTACCATAAGACCTTGTTAAACATTTTATGCAAGCAATCATGTGGCCTTAACATTGTTCATTTTAATGCGAGAAGTCTTAATGGCGATAAAATGGATTATGTTAGGCATGTCTTTGTTGGGTCAGCCGTGATGTTATATGTATCTCTGAAACATGGTCTAACCCTTTAGTTTCGGATAGGGATGGCAACAATAACCGGAAAAACGATTATAATCGGTTAATTTCTTTCGGTTAACGGTTAAAATGTATCGGTTTTTTCCTTTTGATTATTTTTTCGATTAACCTTTTTCCTTTCAAGTCGAAAATAATCGAAAAGATATAATCGAAGTTGAGAATTTCCGCCTTTTCATCCGAGTCCGAATTCGGTTACCTACGGTTTTGTGAGTATATCCAAAAAAACCGCAATAAATGTTCCCTCCAGTTCCCGAATAGACGATTTTATCGTCATTTTGACGATTTTTCCTAATAAATGACGATTTTTTTCGTTTATTATATATATTTTTTTAAGGAATAATTGTAATCGAAAAACGGTTATAATCGGTTAGTTCCCCACAATTATTCGCGATTAATAATCGAACGCTTTCGATTAACCTAAAAAGCGGTTAATCGGTTATTTCATTTTTTTGCCATCCCTAGTTTCGGACAGTTTTTATGCGATATCAAACTATAATATAGTTCGTCATGACCGAGCAACCAAAAAAGGAGGTGGAGTTGCAATTTATTGCAGATCTGGCCTTAAAATTAAGGTTCTAGCTTTATCAGATAACTGTGATACGGAATTTATTATTGCCGAAATTTCTGACAATGTCACAAAGGTTCTAGTGTCTTGTGTATTTAACCCTAATAGATGTTGCTTGTTAGACTCGTTTTTTGTTGGGTTATCTATGTATTTGATTGAGTATGAGCGTTACATTATATGTGGTGATTTTAATGTAAATCTTATTTTATATGACTCCTATTCCACTAGACTCCTTGATCACTATCTACTGCAGGCCTCTCTATAGTAAACAAAACTATGCCAACAAGATATGCAAATAACTCAAATCCAAGTCTTTTAGATCTTGTCATTACATCAAGACTTCACCATGTCCTTAAATTTGACCAAATGTTTTTCATCTCGGATCATGACCTGTTATTTTGTTCACTAGATGTATCGTTTAACTGTCCTGTTGATAGTGCTACTTTTACTTATCGTAATTTTAAGTCTATAAATGTTAATGACTTGTTTGCTGATAGATATGTCCATTGTTAACTGGAATTACTGTTGGTGTGTTGAAACTGTAGATGAAAAGCTTAGCTTTTTAAATGAAACTATTTGATGATCATGTCCCTCAGCTTACTGCCCGGGCTATAAATACCTCTTGCCCGTGGTACAATAAAAAAGTTTGTTTGGCAATGAAAACCCGCAACCGTTTGCTAGCTAAGTGGAGAAGAACACGCACTGACTTTGACTGGTCACAGTATAAAATTGCACGAAATTAAGCTACTGGCATCATTAGAAGTGCGAAGCGAAACTACTGCAATATTAAACTGAATTCATCTCTGTCTACAAAAGATTTGTGGCGGAATCTGAAGAAGCTGAATGTGCATGGAGAAATTAAATCAGAATGTAAAATTGATCCCGATGTCCTTAACGAATATTTTATAAGTGCTACTAAGTGTAGTGATCTCACCAACCGCCCCCCCCCCCCCCCAAATAAAAATTTTGTTGAACATCTCTCTTCTGAAACAGAATTTTAATTTAGAGGAATAACTGAGGTTTGTAAAACTTGTGTTGCCATTTATTTTGGGAACTTTGATGCATATTATCAACCATTGTTTTACTACCGCATGTTTTCCTTCAGTGTGGAAGAATGCAGTCATTGTTCCCATTGCTAAGAAGAATATTCCCACTAATCCAAGTGATTACAGGCCAATAAGTATTCTGCCGGCTTTTTCCAAAGTATGTGAGTCGCTTATGGCAGCTCAGATATCATTGTTTGTCCACCAAAATAAACTATTATCCCCACTGCAATCTGGATTTAGACCTAAGCACAGTTGTGCAACAGCTATGTTAAAAGTAACTGATGATATCAGGATACAGTTTGATAATAATAACCTAACACTTCTTTGCCTTCTGGATTTCTCCAAAGCCTTTGACTTAGTAAACCATAACTTACTACGCAAAAAGCTAAAATATTTCTTTGGATTTTCGAATAGTTCAATTAAACTTATGGCAAATTATGTTGTAGGAAGGACGCAGAAAGTTACTTGTTCAGCTGTAACTTCTAAGTCTAGTGTTGTTGTCTCTGGTGTGCCGCAAGGTTCTGTTCTTGGTTCTCTTTTATTCAGTCTTTTTGTAAATGATGTATTCTCCGTATGTCAGTTTGTGAATGTTCATGCTTATGCTGATGACATTCAGTTGTGTCTGTTAGATCGTATTGGTCTAGTTGTGGACTTGTGTTGTAAAGTTAACAGTGATTTAGCTGCAATCTCACAATGGGCCTGTGATAACTGTCTACGTATAAATGCTGCTAAGTCTTTCGTTTTGCCCATTAGTAATAGTGAAGTATATATTGAAGACATACCGAAATTAACAATTGGTGAAAGTACGATAACGCTTACTAACAAGATACAAAATTTGGGGTTTGTGGTGAATTCTGCGTTAAATTGTACTGACCATGTTAATAAAGTTATAAGTAGCGTGTATGTTGTTTTACGTAGGTTAAAAATGTCTGCCTCATGAACGCCCCTAGAGATAAGGAAAAAGCTTGCTATTCAGCTTATTCTGCCTCACATAACTTACTGTGAACTTGTATATAGCAAGCTAGACTCTGTTTGGTCTCACAAAATTGAAGTTGCCTTCAACAATGTTACACGTTATGTTTATAGGCTTAAAAAATATGACCACATTTCTGCATGGAAAACTGAAATTTTAGGATGTAGCATACTCAATTACCTCGCGGCAAGAAATTGTGTATTCTTCTACCAACTTATTGTGTGTAAAAATCCTGACTATTTATATGAAAAACTTCAGCTAGCGAGATCAAGTAGGCATCAATGTCTGATTCTTCCTAAATATTCGTATCTGTCCTCGTCAAGGCTGTTTTTCATTAATGCTGTGAGGCTTTCCATTCCTGAGTCTATCAAGACGACTATAAGTGGAAGTAACTACAAAAAGGTAATCCATGACTATTTAACACTAAAGACTAAATCTGATTGCAATTTAACGGCTCTATCTTTTATTTTATCCTGTCCTGTGTACTTCTTGTATCTAATCTGTACCTATCAATCTTTTTATCTTTTTCTCTTCACATATATACGTAAGATTGTTCATTTTTCATTTTATTTTTTATTTTACTTTTAAGTAATTATATTTAAATAAATAATGTTTACATTGTTATCTTTTTATTATGTATAGCTTTAAAAAATAATGTTAAATTTTATTTCCGCCTGTGATGTACTATTAAAGACTCAATGTCTTTTATGTACAAAGAACTCTTTGAATAAATTGAAATTGAAATTGAAATATAATACCTCAAACTTATGACCACTCAAATTTAAAAATCAGACAAACTATAGCGTAAAACTGAATTTTTGGACAGGTAGCAACCCTTTTTGTAAAATTTTAATAGATTACTCATTTCCAGCTCAAGACCTTTCATATGGTACCTGAAATTTAAAAATCAATCAAACTATACAGGAGAATTAAATTTTAAAGCAGGTGGCAACCCTTTTCAGAAATATTAAACCTTCCTGCACATCTACAGGTCAAGCCCTTTCATTTGACACCCCATTTTCGAAAATCGGTATAACGCACAGTGCCGCGAATACAAATGATGGACAAAAATAGGAGAAGTGGCCAGAATTGGCTGAATCTTCACACCTAGAAGTATTATGCCACGCTAATTTCAAAAATGAAATCGGGTTTTCTGTACCGGTTACTCATTTCGAGAAAACCGAGTTTATCTTGTATTTTTATATGAAAACTAGCTGACCCGGCAAACTTCGTTCTGCCCAAAATAGATTTTTTTATTAATTTCGTTTCTGAAATTGTTATCAGACCGGTATTATTTTTAATAGAAAATTAACGATTTTTTACTACTTCATTGTTTTTTAGTTTTCTGTTCCGGATATTTATTTTAACTGAGTATTGGCTATTTTAACTAAGTAAGTAAGAGTATTGATATAGTATACCTCCATAATGGTTTTCAGGCCCCTCCTCCAACCCTTTTAGATATATTCAGCCTCAAAAGTTTAGTACGTATGGGAGGTGCTGCAATGCCCCATTTTTCGATAAATCTTTTTTTTTTTTTGGGTGAACATGGTATTGATATCGTATATCTGCATAGTGATTTCTATGAACATGCCATGAACGCTTTTAGGGATATTTAGCCTTAAAACTTAAGAACGCATGGGAGATACCACGCCCCCTTTTCCCAAAACTACTGTTTTTTTCATAAGCATGCTATTGATATCGTTAATCTCCTGATCAATTTTCAGGTCCCAACCTTAAACGCTTTTATAGATATTCAGCTTAAAAATTAAGTTTGTATGGGAGGTGCCACGCCCCCTTTTCCGATAACCTACACTTTTATGCGCAAAAATTGTTTTGATATCATATAGCTCTGTACCAATTTCCAGGTCCCTGACTTAAACCCTTTTAAAGATATTCAGCTTAAAAAATTAAGTGTTGTTGGGAGGTGAAACGCCCCCTTCTCGTATAACTCCTATTATTTTGCGTTAATATGAAATTGTTATCGTTTATCTCCACACCAATTTCCAAGTCCCTAGTGTAAACAATTTTAGAGATATTCAGCATGAAAAATTAAGTTTGTATGGGAGGTGCCACGACCCTTTTTCCGATAACCCACACTTTTTTGCGTGGTAATCGTTTTGATATCATTTAGCTCTATACCAATTTTCAGCTCCCTACCTTGAACTGTTTTAGAGATAATCAGCTTTAAAAATTAAGGTTGTATGGGAGATGCCACGCCCCCTTTTCTGATAACCACCACTTTTCTGATTGAGAAGGGTTTTGATATCACCTACCTCTATACCAATTTTCAGCTCCCTACCTTAAACTGTTTTAGAGATAATCAGCTTTAAAAATTAAGGTTGTTTGGGAGGCGCCACGCCCCCTTTTCTGATAACCCCCAATTTTCTGAGTGAGAAGGGTTTTGATATCACCTACCTCTATACCAATTTTCAGCTCCCTACCTTAAACTGTTTTAGAGATAATCAGCTTTAAAAATTAAGGTTGTATGGGTGGTGCCACGCCCCCTTTTCTGATAACCCCCAATTTTCTGAGTGAGAAGTGTTTTGATATCACCTACTTCTATACCAATTTTCAGCTCCCTACCTTGAACTGTTTTAGAGATAACCAGCTTTAAAAATTAAGGTTGTATGGGAGGTGCCACGCCCCCCTAACATTTTTTAATTTTTTCTTCGACTAAACCTTCGCGGTGTAACAACAAACAAACCTCCCTAAGGAAGTATTTGATTTGGTTCAGCCGTTTTCAAGCTTTAGCGTTACAATTAAATACCAAATCATTTTTATATATATAGATAGTCATTGTGAACATGTGTTCATATAAGTGGAAGAAGTCATCAGAATCGGCTGAAACTTTACACCCGAAAGGGTTATATCACGCCAATTTCAAAAAAGAAATCCGTTTTTCGGCATCTGTTACCAGTTAATTAAAAACTATTTTTTTTTAAATTTTTTAAAAAGGTAAAATAACTCATAACCATCGTAGACATATGTTTATAAAAACCGAAATAGTATTCAGAACTTGTTGAAACTTTACACCTAAAAGGACTAAGCCATTCCAATTTCAATAATGAAATTGATCTTTCGGTACCGGGTACCCATTAAAAAAAAAGATTTTTTTTACATTACTATATGAAAGACAAATAAGGCATAATCATCGCTGATTGTGGTGTTTACGAAAACATGAAGGAGTTATCAGAATTTATTGAAACTTTACATATAAAGTGTCTATATTACTCTAATTTTAAAAAATAATCGGGTTTTTCGTAACGGGTACCCATTAAAAAATACCGAGTTTTTGCACATCATTATTTAAAAATGAAATATGGCATATCATTGTTGCTAAGTGTTCAGAAAAATAAAACTAATACTTAAAATTTGTCGAAACTCTACTCCCTAAGTGAATACATTACGGTAATTTGAAAAATTAAGTAGGTTTTTCCTTACAAGTTAACCTTTAGAAAAAACAATTCTTTAAAATAAAGCATAATCGCTGTTAAGTAAGTAATAATCGCTGTTATATGTTAATAAAAACATAACTCATCGATGTTTTATATTTTAAATATTTTTGTTTTTGTGTAAATGGGTAAAAAATATCTGTGGTCACAAGCAATAACCGCTTAAGTCGACTTAGGAAGATTTCGAGTTATATATACCACGTTATTCTGCTTTTAAAACTCTATATTTCTTTAAAACCCCCAATCTTATAACTTAATTCAATCAAAAGATATAAATAAAAATATTTAGGCTTAACTTAAAATAGAGGTATACTAAATTTGCTATAACAGCCAAAGTAGATGTATATACATACTTAATCAAATTTCTTCATGACTTTTTGTTTTATTTTTAATTTTTTCTTCGACTAAACCTTCACGGTGTAACAACAAACAAACCTCCCTAAGGAAGTATTTGATTTGGTTCAGCCGTTTTCAAGCTTTAGCGTTACAATTAAATACCAAATCATTTTTATATATATATAGATAGTCATTGTGAACATGTGTTCATATAAGTGGAAGAAGTCATCAGAATCGGCTGAAACTTTACACCCGAAAGGGTTATATCACGCCAATTTCAGAAAAGAAATCCGTTTTTCGGCATCTGTAAACTGTAGAATATAGTTTATATGGAATATGGAATTTTCTTTCGAATCGAACTACAGAGTGAGGGCATTGGATAACGAGAATGTACTAAGAATTCTTTTGTATACTTAAGTATGTACTTGTAAAATTATATTTTATTTAAGTAGGGTAATGCGGGGTCCTTTTGACTTTGGGGCACCGTTGACTTTGCCATTTTCGGTGTAAAAACGTTATAAGAACTTCACAAAAATAGAATTGAATCCATCTTTATACAATAACACATGTGTATACCAAATTTGGCAGCTCTGCTTTAATGCCTGGCGAAGTAACACATGATTCGATGATTTTACGTTAGCTGATGTAATTTCTGTGTAGTGCCACGTAAGCGTTTTCACAAGTAAAACAAAATTTTTTTTTTTAAATGAGTGCTCTTAACTGGCTCTTCGAAGCTTAAAGATTGAAAACAAATCTTAATTATTCAAAGTTTTGAAAGAAAAACAATTTTTGTGATGATTATTTTGGATAAAGTAATTTGGGGTACATTTGACTTTCTAGTTTGGGGAGCCTTTGACGAATGTCAAATAAAATAATAAGACCAATTAAACGTTTATGTGCCTCTAAGAAAGCTAAACCTGCCAAAACAAACCCATCTAGAACATCTCGATGCCGTATAAAATATTATTTCGATATAAACTTTCAAATATCCATTGGGTAATTCACAAGCTCTTTTAAAGTAGTATAACGTTATAAAGTGGTAGGTATAGGTTTACAACAATTGTATCAGCAGTGTTAGTTTTTCCCATAAAAAATAGAATAACATCAATACAACAACGCAGCCTATGTTTATTGAGTTTCCTATTCGATTTTGTTTTTATTTTTTGACTTTTTTTCAAGATTTTTATCATTTGTATTTTTATAATATTACCTTTTTCACTTTTGCTTGGTGTTTTCGATATTAAATTTTTAGTAAGCAGCTGGTAACAAATTACAATACAACCTACATACCACAGGTGTTGCCTTCTAATACACATTTAATTTACAACGTACAACATTAAAAGAGCTAGTGAATTTACCATATATTTTTGCTTATTATTATTATAATATTATTATACTGTTTAAATAAAAACTTTAATTTTGTTTTATGACATAATGCCTCGTTTTTTAAAGTTAAAAATTAATAAAATTTAGTTTACATTGTGATGGCCAAATGTGCCCCTATTCAAGTCACAGTTACCCCTACCACGGGGCACATTTGACAAAATGGCTTTTTTTAAATTAAAAAAGTATCTGAAAAAGGTATTTACGTGTTTTTTATAACTCATTAGCTACTCAAATATTGAGATGAATAATGAATAGTTACTGTCAATTGTTAAAACCTTAGTTTTCCCCAAAAATGTCTGAGATATGAGACTTCAAAAAAAAGGTGTCAAAGGCACCCCACCTTACCCTATAACAGGTACTGGTTATAATTCATTCAATGCAAGTAAAATTTAACTTATACTTAAAATACCACACGGTAGGGTCGAACAAATTTTAATACGAAGGGCAGACCATTGCAGAATAGCAAAGTTCAATGCTTCACTAACAAGTATCTGTCAAACCCAAAATCGCCCAAAGGTAACTTTTTGAGAAAACCGCGATTTTATATATTTCATGTTTTGGCGGAATCTAATAGCCGAAATCTCTATTTGACAGCGCTTTGAAAGCTTTGACATTAATTTTGACAATTCAATTTCTCCCACGGCTGCCGATTAGGGGTGTTCCCTAACAGAAAATTATTACAAATATGTAATAAATAACAGCTTTTTTGAATTTTTTATGGAAAAAATTTGCAGAAGAGAGGAATAAACTTTCAAAACTTGTTCAGCACAACATTTAGGTTCAACATTTTAGGCTTGTTTCAAGTGAAAGGAAAAGAAACAAGTAAGGAAGCCTAAGTTCGAGTGGAATCGAACATTAGATACTCAGCTGTATGCTTTCATTGTTGTTTACGTTTGATGGAAACACGGTGTATTTTATATAAGCGAGTGCTGCATAAAGTCATCCAACTAAGCATATGAATATTCTTTGTGCAAAATTTAATTCCTTTATGACTTCTAGTTACAAAGATGTCACGTTACAAATTTCCAAAGGGTGTTCCAGAAATATCTTTGTTAAAAAGTAGGCGTGGTCATAAACCGATTTCAATAAATTTTTGCGTGTCTATTAACACAAGTTATAAAAGTGTATAAACCAAGTTTCGTCATAATATCTCAATTAGTTGTCGAGGTATGGGCTCCGAAATCTCGTAGATTCCGTTGTCTAAAAAGAGGCGGTGCCATGCCCATTTTCCAAAATTTTTATACTTTTTGTTTCCGGTCTACTGTAGAACTCATGCCACACAATTTCAATGAATTATCTTTATATTTGACAAAAATATCGCTTAAAATGTTTTCATTAGGCCCCTTTATAGTTCCCATATATAAAAGTGGGCGTGGTCGTCAACCGATTTCGCTAAAATTTTGAACATGTATTACTACAAGTAATAAAAGTGTACACACCAAGTTTCGTCATTATATATAAATTATTTGTCGAGTTATGGGCTAAGAAATCTCGTATATTCCTGTTTCTAAAAAGAGGCGGTGCCACGCCCATTTTCCAAAATTTTTGTGTTTTTTGTTTTATGTCCATAGTTGGACTCCTGCCATAAAATTTCAATGATATATCTTTATATTTGACAGAGATATGGCTTAAAATGTTTTTATTAGGCCACTTTATAATACCCATATATAAAAGTGGGCGTGGTCGTCAACCGATTTTGGCAATTTTTCGTCCAAACATTTGTCTAAGTAAGTATATCACGCCTACCAAATTTCATCGATATACCTTCAACGGTTTCTGAGTTATGACTCATAAAACTTTCAATGTTTGCCCCTTAATAAGTGGGCGTGGCACCGCCCATTTTCCAAAATTTCACCACAGTTCTTCATAAGGGCCTGAGGTCAATACGTGGGTGAAATTTTATCACTCCAGCTCTATTAGTTACTGAGATACAAAATTTCCGATTTTTACTATATAGGGGAGGTGGGCGTGGTCATGGTCCGATTTCGCCCATTTTCAATACCGTCCGTTCCTGTCTTGATACCAACTTGCATTCCAAATTTCATCAAAATATCTCAATTTTTGCGCGAGTTATCGTGCGTACAGACGGACAGACGGACAGACGGACGGACGGACGGACATGGCTCAATCGATTTCTCTTTTCACCCTGATCATTTTGATATATATAAGTCTATATCTATCTCGATTATTTCATTCTGTTACAATCCACCGTTAGGAAATCAAAACTATAATACTCTGTGTACTAGTACAGCTGAGTATAAAAATGAATTACACATAACGAACAGGAAATCAAGAAACGGGAAAATGGTAAAAATTAGCAAATAGTTATTTGAATGCTATTTTTGGCTGTTTTCATTATTTCTATTTTGAAAATTCAAAAGAAATAAAATGATATACATTAATTCATATGTGTGTGTGTATTCTTTGTTTATATACATTTATATTAGCGATTTCGCGCAACTAGGTAAATTAACAATAAAGAGTAAAAAATAACATTTGAAATAAGCAGAAAAAAGTCGATTCCCCAAATATTTTGCACAAAATCAGTGTTATAAATCAAAGCAAAAAAGTGAAGTGGAAATTGTCAAAGTGTTAATTGTAGCAAGCATCTGGAATTTCGCTTTGCTTTAAGTTTTTTTTTGCTTCGAACTCCGCTCCGGGGCCCTGTGCCAAACTCTTAAAAAAAAACGATAAAACCTTAGAGATAAGAGAAGCTTTTAAAAAATCGCATATTCATCTCAATGAGGGATGCCATATCTTATGATTGTATAAACATTTACCTCTTGCATACTTGCATATGCAACTTTCATTAGAATTTGTAAGAATAAATTATAAAAGTAAGTTAATTTTGATTGGTCAAAATCGAAGTGATTTGGGGAAAGAGGAAGTGTCGAAGTGACGGGCATAAAAGTGAAGTGAAATACCTCGATCGAAGTGAAAATGACATCACTGGATCCGGGCTCTTTTCAAGAAAATTGTTCACAATTCATGCACAGGGTTCTCAGTTTAATAACGAATGGTAATTTTTCAAGAACAAGTGTTTCTGTTTTAAGAACAATGTAGCAGGAACGCAAAAGTTTAAAAAGCAGTCCGCTGGTGCTGCGTTTTAGAACGCCGTTTTTTTTCTGAGTGTATAAGTTAAGTTATGTCTACTGTATCGGTAAAATTACTGTTTTGGTAAAGAAAATAATAACCTAAGAAATATGCATCTTTTACATATTGAAATGTAAAATTTTCAAAAGCAAAAAATTTGTGACGATCACGACAAGATCAATTTTTCAATTTAAATATAATTTTAAATACCACAAATTTTTAATTGGCGCCCGAGCAGGGACTTCTGAAAATTTTTAACATCTTTATTTAAAAGGAATATAACGTTCAATTTTAAAGATATGTATAAGGATCAGGGGTTAACACATTTTATTTAAAGCGGATTTAAAAAAGCAAAGGCAAAGGGATACGGGGTAAGTACCTATAAGAGTTTAAAGGTAAGTATATTATTATTTATTTTGGGTTGTCGGTAAGTAATTAATATAATTGATGACGGCTGATCGATGAGATTGGAATGCATGTTCTCAACACTTAGAATACTTTTGTTGTTAATAAAATGCACTGAAAATATTATTCTTAGCAATAAAAAGAACAAAAGCATAAACAATTTTACGTTTACATACTTTTGTTTGTGTTGTTTAATCATATTTTTCTTGAGGAAGGTGTTTTGGCGTAGTCGGTGATTACATCCTTTAAAATCATATACATTAACTACACCCGCCACACTGCCAGCCGCCCAAAATATTGATCCATTGAAAAATCCATTGCGCTGCCATTTAAACATCCATCATTATAAATGTGCCCAATATTTATCTCGGAAGCCATTAAAAAACTTTAAATGTTAAAAGTAATTATAATAATAATTTTAACAACGTAAACTAAAACCCCGATATCTTAACACTTTTTCAGATGTCGATGAAAAGAGCTGTTCGATACCAACGACAGAAACACTAAAATCTCTAACTTAAATATTGACAGAGAAACATCTTAGTATATTCTTACCCTATATGCAAAATTATTTAGTAATATTTTTTGGTGGAACCGAAAAGTTAGTTTAGCACGGAATCTGCACTAACCTAAGTCGTGGCTAAAACTAAATTTAAGTATCGTATAAATATTATTGGTATTTTGGTTTGTGTATTATATTTACCCCATCTTTTTTATCGCGATTAAATGCACCATGCAGATATTCCAGAGATACATCATCGTTTTCATTTAACCATTGCATCACAAATGGTTCAAACCAAGCAGGATATTCTGGAACAGCTCCTTTATAGGGCGGTACTTCCTTTACATAATTACTGTAGAGCCATTTCACTCGAAAGTGTAAATTCATATAAGCGGACGATTTACAAAGTCGATGTTGCTCATGCTCTTCTAAGGCATATTTCATATCTACAGCAAAAAGACTCCACAATGTTGACGCTGAGAGCTTTAAAAACAATTGATATATCTACATTAGGGTGGGGCGATTTGAAAATCTTAATGGGCGCTTCGCGTTCCTATTCTTGGGATTATACTGAGCAAAAAAGTCCACTAGACCATACGTCTATGGTGAAAAGCGAGCTTCCACTTTTTGACTTGCAGTTTTTTCTCAGACTTAAATTTTTTGGAAAATTAGCAAATTTTCTTGGGCTCATATTTCGTAAACTACTTGAAATTTTGACTTATTTTTCAAAAGCAAAGTTGTAGCTATTGTCCCGGCCTACAATTTCTCTGAATATATTACTTAGAAAAAACTTCGTTTTCATGGTCAAAATGTCGAGAATGTAGAAAATTCACCACTTTTTGTCACGTTTTTTTGAAGTTAACTTCTGAGGCGGCGATACAGAGTTTTTATGGAGAGTGAAATTTGAAATTTGATGCAACGGAAGTTACCCCCGGAAATAGCAGCCATATTAGTTGATTTTTAATTTAAAAAAAAATCAACCTTGATATCCGCGCGGTTCGAACTCACAACCCCTCGCTTCCAAACCAGACGCAAAACCTCTGCGCCACCACACCACTTGCGTTGAGTATGTCAAATGCTGCACTTAAATTGAACTAACAAGCAGCGTTGCCACTTTTGGTACTTTCGTACCAAAACTGGTACTTTGAAAATGATTTGGTACGTTGGTACGTTGCTTTTGCTTTTGGTACTATTTCCTTAAAAGCAACGGTTTGGGAAAACAATGTTTATTTATTTCCATCAATTTTTTTATTTTTCTATATATTATTTTTGTTCGTTCACTAAAAGAACAGTAATTATGTTGATTAGTTACATCGCCAACACGCGATAGGTATCCCAAAGACGTAGATGTTATGAAATCGATACAATTCTTGATCACTAGCATGACCCAATTATACCGGTCGTAGCATTATGCCACCAACAAACAATTACCGTATATTTTGTTAGAGCTTTTTGGCTAATAGTTGTCAAAATTAGCAAACAAATTGTATGGAGGGAATAAGGTAACTCGGTTTGACCTTGGTGTGCTGTGGCACTTGCTCCTAGCGAAGAAAAAAAATCAGCTGATGGCATGCTACAGCCGCTGTTAGTGAGCCCTGATCACAACTCAATAAATATACAAACATGTATCAAGCAAGTTTTAAATGGAAAGAGTGATGGAGATGTAAAAAGTTAAATTAATTTAAAGCGCGATAATTTTGTTAATTTTTGGTTTGTCTTCTTTAATTTTTTAAATACTCTTCTTTTTGTTAACGTTAATATCGCACCCTAAATCATTAAGGGACACAACTAAAAATTTTTTGAAATCGGTTTTTTATCATAAACCGGTACACAGAACATATCGCACACTAAATCAAAAAGCGTTACAACACAAAATTCAAAAATTTTCAGGAGAGGCAAAAAACTTTTTAATTTTTATATGCAATGCTATGGGAAAAGGCTACGTATAATAGTTATTTCTCAGTTAAAAAAGACTCTGATGGAAAAGATTTTTTGGCAGCCGCTAGAGATATATTATGTGTACCAATTTATGGAAGAAACCCGATTTCGAAAAATTTTGAGTTGTGACGCTTTTTGATTTAGTGTGCGATATCTCTAGCGGTTGCCAAAAAAAAACTTTTCAATCGGTGTCCCTTTTGACTGAAAAATAGCAGTTATACTTAGCCGTTTCAACACCATTGCTTGTAAAGAAAAAAAGTTGTTTGGCTCCTGAAAATTTTTGAATTTTGAGTTGCGTCAATTTATGATTTATGGTGCAATATATTGAAGTTAATTTTCCGTTAAAATATAATAAATGAAAAAAAAAACCATTTGTCTACTACGACAAAATCTGTTTGGTACTCTCAAAAGCAATTTAGTACGTTTTTTGGTTAGTGGCATCACTGCTAACAAGTACAACACACTCACCTATTGAAAGCAACAAGTAATATGTTTGATATTTGCTAATACATACACTGCCGACCAACTGAATAGGTTCACTTTTTCTGCTTCCCATACTCTTGCCTGGCTCAAAAAATATCAAATGAACACATGGTATTTGTTAACAATAGTATACTTATCTTTGTTTCCCAAAGTGTGAAAGAGAAACACAATTGAAAATATTAACCGTTATCTTGAATTCTGCGATCGTTGTTTTTTCTTCTTTTTGCCAACGGTTAATTTTGGTTCATCTGATTAGGTTCAAAGGCTAAAACATTTAGTTCTCGTCCAATAGTCATAACAAGCAGAGGAAAAATCATAAAATTTATAATTTTGAAAGTTCTTTTTTAATTTCCAACTAATATGGGTCGCGGAAAACAATTGACTGAATATGAAAAAGGCCAGATAAAAGCACACTTCGAAAATGGCTTAAAACATCGAGAAATAGCTGAGAAAATTAGTCGCAGTCAAAATGTAGTTAGTATGTTTTTGCGTACCGAAGCTTCTTATGGAAAAAATATGGCAGGAGGTGTTAAATACGCATATACGGAAAAAGAACGGAGACACATTATTAGGACTGCCTCGAATTCTCACTTATCTGCAGCAAAAATAAGAGAAATTTGCAGTGTAAAAGCAAGTATTTCAACTGTAAGGCGCATAATTCGCAGTGCTGATAATTTAAAACGTCTTAAACTTAAGAAGAAGCCGCCGCTTGATGCTAATCGTAAAGCTGCGAGGCTAAAGTTTGCTGAGGAACACATTACTTGGAGCAATCAGTGGCACACTGTCGTTTTCTCGGACGAGAAAAAGTTTAATTTGGATGGACCGGATGGTTTTAATTATTACTATCATGACTTACGTAAAGAAGAACATTTTTTAAGTCGTCACCATAGTAGAATGGGCAGCGTAATAGTATGGGGAGCCATATCCTTTTATGGGACTTGTGAATTGCAATTTTTTACGTCAAAAATGAATGCAGTTACCTACAAATCTGCGCTTCAAAAAGCGTTTCCATATTTTTCCAATATTTTTGGTAGAATTCAATGGACTTACCAGCACGATAACGCTCCCATTCATACAGCAAGAATTGTAAAAGAGTGGATTAACGCCCAAAATGTAGAGCTACTTGGGTGGCCACCGTATTCTCCTGACTTAAATATTATGGAAACAAGTAAGGAAGCCTAAGTTCGAGTGCAATCGAACATTAGATACTCAGCTGTATGCTTTCATTGTTTGTTTGCGTTTGTTCGATATAGGGTGTATTTTATATGAAACGAGTGCTGCATAAACAGGGCGCAGCCACGCCCATTTTCAAAATTTATATCAATCATCCAAATAAGCATACAAATATTATTGTTAGTGCAAAATTTCATCCCTCTATGACTTTTAGTTACAAAGACTTCACGTTACAAATTCCAAAAGGGTGTTCCAGAAATATCTTTGTTAAAAAGTAGGCGTGGTCATAAACCGATTTCAATACATTTTTGCGTGTCTATTAACACATGTTATAAAAGTGTATAAACCAAGTTTCGTCATAATATCTCAATTATTTGTCGAGTTAAAGGCTAAGAAATCTCATATATCCCTTTGTCTAAAAAGAGGCGGTGCCACGCCCATTTTCCAAACTTTTTTATTTTTTGTTTCCGGTCTATTGTAAAACTCATGTCACAAAATTTCAATGAATTATCTTTATATTTCACATAGATATCGCTTAAAATGGTTTTATTAGGTCACTTTATAATACACATATATAAAAGTGGGCGCGGTCGTCAACCGATTTTGGTAATTTTTCGTCCACACATTTGGCTAAGTAAATATATCACGCGTACCAGATTTCATCGATATATCTTTAACGGTTTCTGAGTTATGGCTTATTAAACTTTCAATATTCGCTCCTTAATAAGTGGGCGTGGCACCGCCCATTTTCCAAAATTTTTGTAGTTTTTGTTTTATGTCCATAGTTGGACTCCTGCCACAAAATCTCAGTGATTGATCTTTATATTTGACAGAGATATCGCTTAAAATGTTTTTATTAGGCCCCCTTATATTTCCTATATATAAAAGTGGGCGTGGCCGTCAACCGATTTTGATAATTTTTCGCCAAAACATTTGACTAAGTAATTATATTACGCGTACCGAATTTCATCGATATATCTTCAACGGTTTCTGAGTTATGACTCATAAAACTTTCAATGTCTGCCCCTTAATAAGTGGGCGTGGCACCGCCCATATTCCAAAATTTTTGTGTTTTTTGTTTTATGTCCATAGTTGGACTCATGCGACAAAATTTCAATGATAGATCTTTATATTTGACAGAGATATCGCTTAAAATGGTTTTATTAGGTCACTTTATAATACACATATATAAAAGTGGGCGTGGCCGTAAACCGATTTTGATAATTTTTCGTCAAAACATTTGTCTATGTAAGCAAATTACGCGTACCAAATTTCATCGATATATCTTCAACGGTTTCTGAGTTATGACATATAAAACTTTCAATGTTTGACCCTTAATAAGTGGGCGTGGCACCGCCCATTTTCCAAAACTTCATCAAATTTCTTCATAAGGGCCCGAGCTCAATACGTGGGTAAAATTTTAAAACTCTAGCTATATTAGTGGCTGAGATACCAAATTTCCGATTTTTTCTATATAGGAAAAGTGGGCGTGGTCATGGTCCGATTTCGCCCATTTTCAATACCAACCGTCCCAGTCTCGATACCAACTTGCGTTCCAAATTTCATCAAAATATCTCAATTTTTGCGCGAGTTAGAGTGTTTACAGACGGACGGACGGACGGACGGACGGACAGACGGACGGACGGACGGACGGACGGACGGACGGACGGACGGACGGACATGGCTCAATCGATTTCTCTTTTCACCCTGATCATTTTGATATATATAAGTCTATATCTATCTCGATTATTTCATTCTGTTACAATCCACCGTTATGTGATTAAAACTATAATACTCTGTGTACTAGTACAGCTGAGTATAAACATATGGGGGGTATTGTCACGGAAGGTGTACGAGGAAGGGAAACAGTACGAGAATATTTCAACATTAACTGCTGCCATAAAATCCGCTTGGACGACCATCTCTCTAAGCACTATTGAGAGCTTTTACAACTCGCTTCCTAGGAGAATGTGCGAAGTCATTAAAAACAAAGGAGGAAGTACCCATTATTAGTAAATGCATTCGATATATGATAATCTAACTTCTTATTTTATAAACACTTTCATTGAAATCCTATAACTTGTTTTCAATTGATTTGAAGTACTGAACCTATTCTGTTGAACGAAATTATGGAGTATTATATTTTTATAAGCTTATGAAAATTACTATAAATAAAAAATAATACAATATTTAAGAGTTTAAGTCCATATATTTTACAGGTGATATGTTCGGAAAAAAGAGAGTTCCAGTTTTTAGTTTGTAATGTTGTTGGTTTATGAACTAAGGTTAAAATCTTTTGTCTGGAATCCTGAACCTATTCAGCTGGCTGGCAGTGTATGTACATATTACAATGAAAGCAACCACCCGTTTTGTTAGTTCAGTTTAAGTGCAGCGTTTGACATACCCCACGCAAGTGGTGTGGTGGCGCAAAGGTTTTGCGTCTGGTTTGGAAGCTAGGGGAGGTAGGTTCGAATCAAGCCGGCGACTGATTTTTTTTATTTTTTTTATTTTTTATTTTTTATTTTTATTTTTTTATTTTTTTATTTTAATAATAAACAATAGCTTAAAAAAACTAAAAAGCACACTTTAATCTTAAAATCGCACTAAAAACTGAGAAATAATTTAATATAAGAACAAAACGATGAATAAAAAACGATGATAAGTACCAATTTAAGGAAAAGCATTAGGTGCTCAGTATGTCAAAAAAAATTACATACTAGTTAATTATTAAAATAAAAACGATCAAACAACCAATATAAAAACCAATCGGATGAGCTTGCGGATAAACAAAATCTAATAACAAGAACAAGCTTCGCCTTTTCTATAAATAGAATTTGTACAAACAAAAACACACAAACACATGTACATACATATGTACATGCGATAGTTTCCCAATAAACCAAAAGGCTTGAGAATAATATTATAACAAGCTTACAAATATAATATCATGTTCAGACATAAAAATTAATTAAGTCAATTGGGCTTGATTGAACATCTCTAGATTTGGTGTTCAGACATATTTAATTTACTTGGCCCATTTAACAGGTCGGCTCAAGATACATACACACATACACGCCGTGAGCTGAATATCAAACTCTCGTGACCTAAATGTCAAAACTGCAAGGAGGACGAAATAATTTGACATTCAGCCCACAACTTTTACCAATCGTAAACACGAATGCATGTATAGAATAAGCAGAAATAAAAAAAAGTTTGATAGGTGATGAAGATAGGTGAACAAGAATTCAGCTGATCTGACGAAACAACCTGTATAGTGGACACTGACGCTAATGACATTTCTCTGATCATGACATTTAATTTTGCTTATGAAACAACCCTTCTAACAGGGTTGCATGCAGAATTGTTCTTCATTAGGAACTCATTAATTTCTAATGAAGCATTAACTTAGTCAATTTTTGTATGATAAATTGAGAATCATTGGGCTTGAAAATTGAATGAAGGCTCTTAATGTTCAATTAAGGTTGTGTCTGAACATAACATAATAATCTGTGTGAATTTTGTTCTCAATTTTTGGTACAATTGTACCACTAGCTGCCTGGGCCTGCTTTAAAGTAACAATTATAGGTAGAAATTACCACGGAGCGACTGGGAATTTGTCAAACAAAGTTAATTCAAAGAGCGTATATGGATAAGAGGCTGCAGTCTGAAAAACTTCACACTAGATGTCACATTTCGCGCGAGATGAGACCCGCGAAGTGTGACATCTAGTGTGAAGTTTCACAAAGAGCGTATATGAATGAAGGTGTAGTCCGTTAAAATTCACACTAGATGTCACACTTCGCGGGTCCCATCTCGCGCGAAATGTGACATCTAGTGTGGAGTTTTTCAGACTGCAGCCTCTTATCCATATACGCTCTTTGGTTAATTTCTCACCGAAGTCGTACATTTAGTGAATGCTCCGTAATTGCTACACACCTAAGGTTCCCGTATCCGTCATTGTTACTTAGGTGCTAGTTGGGTTATTTGTAAACTGGTGTCATTGCTCTCCATATATATATATATATATATATATATATATATATATGTGTGTGTGTGTGTGTGTGTAAATCTTCGTATACCTTTGTTTTTGGCTCCCATACCGTGATGCATATTTAAGTATTTTAATTAGCTGATAATTTTTTCATTTCAAATCACCCTGTAAAATTTTTTTTTCACTTTTAGCTTTAATTCAACACCTTAATTTTAAAAAACGAACCAAAAATTTAGATCTTAGGGTATTCACAAAAAGTATTATAAATATAGATCAGCCAAAATAATACGAAAAAAAGGGCATTTAGTCACTTTTTCAAAATTGAAAATTTTCATATATTGGAAAAAGGTGGAAGAGATTTCGACTGTTTCTGTTAGTAGAAGGTCCAAACTACCATAAACAAAAAAAAAATTTCACGGAATTTCATGATGTTTTTTTGCCTCCAAAGTTTACCAATTTTCGGATTTTTGTATGTTTAATCATATATTTATTTATTAATAAAAAAAAATATTTGTATATTTGTTTTTTTCATGAACCATACATTTTTTGGTTGGTCGCATATATCTTTATCAAATTGCAAAAGTTGATCTTGCTAGGAATAAAAATGTATTTTTAACAAATTTTTAACTGCGACCACTTTTATGTGCGAAGCGCCGAAATTAAATGGTATGTAGAAAATAGGTGAACTTTGAGGGGGTGTGTGAGGCTGAAAGTTGTTTTTATCACAAAATAACTTACGAATTTCTCTTAGTTGGAGTTTTAGCTGTAACTCGACATCAAAACATCTAAGTTTCAAGACAGTCGATTTTTGTATTTTTGTCCACCTTCGCGGCACTGTGTAACGGTGTAAAAGTTATGGTGCGTACAAAAAATCGCTTAGCGTAATATATATAAAGATATCATGCAACTGGAACTTGCTTTTTAAAACCACTACGCAACAAATAATAAAAAAAAAACCCGCGTGTAGCACAGTACACGTGATAGAAGTTAACTTCTTACATCAATTTATATTCGCTCGAAAGCAAGAAGTAACAAGTTTCATATATCATATGAGAAACGAATTTGCAAAAAATTTCTGCAAAAAATGCGATTAATCCGGGACGTCTCCGGGATCAACCGCAAGGGAAAATGCGACTAATACAATTCTACGTCTCTTTATATGTAGCGAATTGATCGCATTTTTTCGAGAATGCTAATTGTCGATGCTAATTGTTCAATTTGTATACCAGAACGGGTACAAATGTAGATCAACCGCTTTCACCCAATTCTGAAAATGTCTAAAAATTATAAATCGTTTTATATATTAGAAGAGTTTATTCGATTAGATTTCTTTTTGTAAATTAAAAAAAAATAAGTATTTCTTCCAAATATTTAAAGTTTTAAGAATGCATTATGCGAGTGTAAAAGCTTTGTGAGGAATTTTTCAAAGTTGCTAGCCAAGGCTATTTTTTAACACGCTTTTATTAGCTTCACCTGTATGTATGTATGGATGTATGTATGTATGTATGTATGTATGTATGTATGTATGTATGTATGTATGTATTTATGTATGTATGTATGTATGTATGTATGTATGTAACTTCATCCCATCCTAAAAGTTGCAACATTTAACTAAATTATTATATCTTTCAAACATTCACTTTTTTGTGTTCTCTCTATTATTTCTATTCTCCTCCTGATTCGAAACATGACATCAACAGCCCAACGGCATCATATAGTAGGACATTCAACATTATATTTTATGCTACATTGCGGCTTTTATGTTACCTTTCTTAAAAATAGCCTCTATGAATTTCAATTCACTCCCGTATACAAGCCAATAAGTAACAAGCTTGCAGGGTACGGAAAAACTCACTCACGAACGCTCAAAAATACATTCTTCTCAAATCACAAACAAATGTTCAAAGAAAAACGTATAACCACTCAAATAGCGAGCGAACTAACGCACAACAGCCAGCGATCGCTCATAGCGATGGCGATAAACTCAATGCATAAATTCACTCAAAAATAAAGCTTGAAGCTTTTTGTTTTGGGTTTGTTGCATTTGCAATGAAATCAACCGCATGTACAATGTACATACATACGTATGCAGAGCAAGAACTGGTTTTGTGTTTTGTGTAACAAGCTTTCTGTTTTGTCGATGTGTTTGCAACAAAAACAATCGCATGTACATACATATGTATGCAAAGCAAGAACTGGTTTTGTTTGTAATTCATTTAATAGTAAGTGCTGAATCAACGAAAAGGAACCCTAATTACATTTTTATACAATGTTTTGTAAACGTGAGGTGGAAAAAAATTTCTCTAAAAATAAAAAAAAAAAAAAAAATGCGCCACTCGGGACTCGAACCTGAGCTCCTTGGTCCGTAGGCAGCATACCTCACCATTACGCTACAAACGTATTCGGAGCTTTATTGTCTAAATTCGAATTTATTCAATCAGGTTTCTTTTTTTTTTGTTCTTTTCAACTGCTTCACCTCAACTTCTCTTCATTTTCTGATTGTAAAATATAACAAAACCTTTGGGAAATTTTGTATTTCCAAACTAGTTTGGAAAACCTTGAATAAAAGGGTTTGGAAAATATTGCATAATAAGCTAGTTTACTTCACTGCATATTGGGATTTTTGGTAGAAGTTATAAATACATATGTATGTAGATCTATTTCGGAGAACACCACATCCCATCTAACTTCTTTTTACTTTTATTCTTGCGTCCGCATAAAACATAATTTAATTTAATTTAAAAATTTCACTAAAAAGTTAAAAATAAATAATAGCTTAAAAAAACGAAAAAACACGCTTTAATCTTAAAAATCGTACTAAAAATTGAGAAATAATTTAATTAGAAACAAAATGATGAACGAAAATATAAGTATTTAAGGAAAAGCGTGGGGGTGCTCAATAATATTTGAACATGAAAATATTCGATTCGTACAACTAGTACAAAAATATACCCAGTTGCGAAATTAAAGAGTACGATATATGAAATCTCAGAAAAGTCAAAATAAAATTATTAGTAAAAAACACCGATTTTAAATATTTTTTGACATACTGAGCACCCCACGCTTTTCCTTAAATACTTATATTTTCGTTCATCATTTTGTTTCTAATTAAATTATTTCTCAATTTTTAGTACGATTTTTAAGATTAAAGCGTGTTTTTTAGTTTTTTAAGCTATTATTTATTTATAAAAATCTTTAAAAATTATAAATGTTCATGCCTATTTAAATAAAGATTAGGGTCGGCTTTCCATTATTCCAGCACGCCCTGAGAAAAATGACTTATGCAGGGCGGTAGAGGGGCTCTCACAGATCTCAAAACTGAAAACCAAACTTGCCGGAGGCTTATAGTTCCCGAGATATTCCTTCTTAAAGTTGTGAAAATACTATGCAGAAGGACATCACCGTGGCGGTAGCCACGGTTGGGGCACACGTCCGGACGGATGGCGTAGCCCAGGGTTATTTTTTATAAGCGCGGCCGAAGGCCGCCAACGCAGAAAAGTTTTTTTTTGCAAAATTTTCGCTAAACTCCATGTGTGGTGAAATTTGTATGGGAACTTTAACAGCAAATATCTCGGGAACTATAGGCCTCCGGTAGGTGGGTCTTCAGTTTTGTGATCTGGGGGCCCACCTCTACCCTCCTAAAAAACCATTTTTTTCTAGCCGTGGGGGACTCGTCTAAAATTTTACCTATCTCGGAAACCATAAGCCTCCGGCAAGTTTGGTTTTCAGATTTGGGATCTGTGAGAGCTCCTCTACACCCCTGTATAAGTCATTTTTCTCGGGGCGTGCTGGAATAATGGAAACATTTCCCAAAGATTATACAATAAGTTTTACTTTTGTAAAGAAATCTATTCAATAAATTAAAATATTTTAAATAGTCAGTTTTGAGTTTATAATCGTAATTGATTTTTCAATGGATATTTTTGGTAAAATTTTGTCAAAATTATTATTCATCATTGTTATTAAAAGAAAGCGTGTTCAATTAGTTTTACCTATTGTTTTTTTTAATACATACATACATTGAATATTTTTGTAAAATTTCTACATATAATCAATCTAGATTTATACCCGTTCGGGAACAATTGGTCTACAATTAGTCTACATTTATACTCGTTCGGGAACAATAGGGCACTAATTGTGGACCGATTGTTCCGGAAAGAAATCAATCCGGGACAAATCTACGTATATCGGGATTAATCGCACATTTTTTTGCAGGAATATTACAATGAAAACTATCGCATGTACATACATACATGTGGTTGTGTGTTTTTGTTTGTACAAATTCTATTTATAGAAAAGGCGATGCTTGTTCTTGTTATTAGATTTTGTTTATCGGCAAGCCATCCGATTGGTTTTTATATTGGTTTTGATCGTTTTTATTTTAATAATTAACTAGTATGTAATACCCGATATTCTGGTGGCACTTTTATTTAATAAAAAATGACAATGAAAATTGTTAAATAAAAAAAAGCAACAAAAAAACTGACTCGACCTGGACTTGAACCAGCTTCATTTGAATTGGAAGCCTAGCATCTTACAGCTGAGCTACCGCGCTAGTTACGTGAGTTGTGTCAAACGGTGTACTCTAATTTCTTCTTGTGTTATTAACATTCTCACCTCGCTTATTTCGCCACAGCGCTGTCCTGGTTAGAATTTCTTATGTACTTACACGTATACATATGTACATACATACATTTACATACAAATCTCCAAAAGAATTTAAAATAGAAATATGTATTAGCAAAAATACCGATTTTAAATTTTTTTTGACATACTGAGCACCTAAAGCCGAGATCACACGATTTGCGCATTTGTACAAAAAATGACAAATTTAAATTTGTCCACATTTCCCCATTTTGATATCGATGTGCAAATGATTTGCTTTGCGTTCACACGATTTGCCTGATTTATTAGCTTTTGATTTGCCACACATTTGTACATAAAAGTAAAGTGGCAAATTTGTTCACATTCGTTCACACGATTTAACCAATCATGATAAAACAGTCGTAAGAAAAATATAGAAGCATACATTTGGGCATTATTTGGAAGAAAATTTTATGAAAAATTAACAAACAAAAATTAATCAAATAGGTATTAAATCATTATAAGTGCATGTATTTTCACGATTTCAAAACTGGATAATACTTCTTTTAATTCTCTGTAAGATGATATAAAGCTAATTTAATTCATTCAATAGAATACGTGTGTTAACGAGCTCCAAAAAAATTGTCATTATGAAATTTCGACTTTGGTTGTACAAAACTGAATTAAATGTTGCAGATACGTCGAAATCGTATATGAAGAAATTGTTTATGTACTCATTTTGAATGAAAGTGATTTTGTTACTTTTTTGCGCGGAATGACTATTTTCGGAGTTAGAAACAAATAAAGGATCAAAACCATAAACCGATTTCGATTATTTTTCGAAATGGTTAGGGTAATAGTAGGATATAGCCACGTGCAAAGTTTTGTTAAATTCGCTCGGAAACTGACTGAGTTATTACCAGGGGTTCATGTTTATTTATATTCGGTTTAGATTCGGGAAAGTATTTGGGAAGACATTCGGTTCAGATTCGGGCAAATATTCTTTCCTGATTTGGGAAAGTATTTGGAAAAATATTCGTTTCAGTTTCGGGAAAACATTCGGTTCAAATTCGGGCAAATATTCTTTCCTAATTTGGGAAAGTATTCCAAAAATCACTTTTTGAAAAAGTATACTTGTGTGACTAGCAAGAATAATCGAATAACGTGAATAAGAAAAAATGTATTCATTGGGTCATATTAATAAAAGCCAAGCATTTGCTTTTGCTTAAGATTTCAGACCTTTTACTCAAATTTTGAAATTTGGTTCATACAAATTAATGTCAAATTTCTGAAATTTTGAGTAAAGGCATTTGCTTGGATTTTATTAATATCGCCAGTTATACAAAATTATCTCAATAAGGAATATAAAATTATGCCTAATTTTTTCTAGCTAAACGTTAAAAAATGATTTTTCGGCCTATATGACACTACGTTTTTTCTCTGGTATATTTGGTTTGACAAAACCACCGAAAGTCAAAATACAAAAACAATTCTTGAAAAGAGACAAAACCTGTGTTCAATTACTAAAAATTGTTTACTTATTTTTCATAAAAACTGTCATTTTTATATGGAGAGCTGTAATTTTTTACGAAAAATACGTAACACTTTTTTGTTATTGAACAGAGCTAAATAATAATATAATAATACAATGGCACTATTATAACTCTGACGAGTTTTATGGCTGCGATTCTCTCCCAATTCGAGGTGTGCTCCTTTTGTTTGTCCTACTAATTGGGTGGACCTACAGTTTTATGCCGGTTCCGAACGGCGAATGCATTGTTTGTGAGAAGCTTTTTCATGGCAGAAATATACTCGGAGGGTATGCCGCCCACTGCCGAGAGGTGACCGCTGTTTCTAAAAACCCAACAATTGAGTTTTAATTAATTAGAAAAAAATTGTTTGGTGTTTGTTCGGACTGGCGTTTGAACCCGAGACCTCTGGTATAGCAGGCGAGCACTCTACCCACTGCACCACAGCGGCGCGAACAGAGCTAAGTACTCTATCAAAAACAATTTGTTTGACATTAAACTTCAAACTAAATGAAAATAATATTTATTTCAAAAATTTATTTTTTTCGAAATTGGAATTCAAATTACTGAAATAAAAAAATTATGAGACTCAAATGGCATGATATCTGTGTATTATTTGTTATAAAGGGAAGCCAGTGCGCCGTATAATGTTTCTTCGGACTTCTTCTTTCCCATTACGGCCAAAGCAGAAGCTAATAAGAGGCCAATTTAAAATTTGTATTTCCATATATGTACTTTTTATTTTAAATATAATTTATTTTATAGTTGTCAAAAAAGATTTGTATATTTGCCACAATCATTTGTATCCAAGTGGCAAATGAAAATTTGTCCATTTTCATTATTTTTATTTACCTTCTGTATCACATTTGTGTTCACACGATTTGGCTACAAGGGCTGTTTTTGATTTGCCACAAGAGGCTAAATATTTGGCTTTTGTGATTTGTGTCAAATGAAATTTACCGTTCACACGGTTTGCCTATGAATTTGGCCAATTTTTAGCCAAATGTACAAATCGTGTGATCTTAGCTTAATGCTTTTCCTTAAATAGGTACTTATATTTTCGTTCATCGTTTTGTTTATACTCAGCTGTACTAGTACACAGAGTATTATAGTTTTGATTTCCTAACGGTGGATTGTAACAGAATGAAATAATCGAGATAGATATAGACTTATATATATCAAAATGATCAGGGTGAAAAGAGAAATCGATTGAGCCATGTCCGTCCGTCTGTCCGTCTGTCCGTCTGTGCGCACGATAACTCGCGCAAAAATTGAGATATTTTGATGAAATTTGAAATGTAAGTTGGTATCAAGACAGGAACGGATGGTATTGAAAATGGGCGAAATCGGACCATGACCACGCCCACCTCCCCTATATAGTATCTCAGTCACTAATAGAGCTAGAGTGATAAAATTTCACACACGTATTGAGCTCAGGCCCTTATGAAGAAATATGATAAAATTTTGGAAAATGGGCGGTGCCACGCCCACTTATTAAGGGGCAAACATTGAAAGTTTTATGAGTCATAACTCAGAAACCGTTGAAGATATATCGATGAATTTTGGTAGGCGTGATATACTTACTTGCCAAAATCGGTTGACGACCATGCCCACTTTTATATATGGGTCTTATAAAGTGACCTAATAAAAACATTTCAGCGATATCACTGTCAAATATAAAGATATATCATTGAAATTTTATGGAAGGTGTCAAACTATGGACATATAAGAAAAAATACAAAAATTTTGGAAAATGGGCGTGGCACCGCCTCCTCTTAGAAGCAGGAATATACGAGATTTCTGAGCCCATAACTCGACAAATAATCGATATATTATGACGAAACTTGGTGTATACACTTTCACTACTTGTAGTAATACATGTTCAAAATTTTAGCGCAATCGTTTGACGACCACGCCCACTTTTATATATGGGTATTATAAAGTCAAATATAAAGATAATTCATTGAAATTTTGTGGCATGAGTTCTACAATAGATGGGAAACAAAAAATAGAAAAATTTCGGAAAATGGGCGTGGCACCGCCTCTTTTCAGACAAAGGAATCAACGAGATTTCGGAGCCCATAACTCGACAAATAATTGAGATATTATGACGAAACTTGGTTTATACACTTTTATAACTTGTGTTAATGGACACGCAAAAATTTATTGAAATCGGTTTATGACCACGCCTACTTTTTAACAAAGATATTTCTGGAACACCCTTTGGGAATTTGTAACGTGACATCTTTGATAAAAATTTAGAAAATGGGCGTGGCTACGCCCACTTTATGCAGCACTCGATTTATATAAAGTACCTACACCGTGTTTCCATCAAACGCAAACAAACAATGAAAGCATACAGCTGAGTATCTAATGTTCGATTCCACTCGAACTTAGGCTTCCTTACTTGTTTTATATTAAATTATTTCTCAATTTTTAGTGCGATTTTAAGATTAAAGCGTGTTTTTAGTTTTTTTTAAGCTGTATTGTGGAACGATTCAGGGCCGTGCGCAGGAATTAGCCTTGGGGGGGGGGGGGTTTTAATTTTGGTTTGCATTCGCACACATTTTTCGCTAAGATAAACATATTTGCTGAAACAGATATCCAGACCCATACACCATAAATTTAAATGTTCTCTAACTTTTCTGAAACTCATTATGATTCATCAAAACCTAGTGAATAGTACACGGAGAGAATTTTTTACTAGAATCAATGCCGAGACAAGAAAAATTAGACTTGATTTTGAACTTAGAAAATAATTTCTTAATATCAAGAAAATCCAAGAAAATTGGATTTTAAATAAATAAGTAAAAATTTTCTTGCTTCAAGTAAAATTGGATTTTAAATAAATAAGAAATAATTTACTTAGGGTAAGTGTTTTTTCTTGTTTTTTGAAATAAATAATTAAGAAATTATTTTTTTGTTGCAAGTAAAACTTTTCTTATACGAGCTTAAGTAAGTAAGAAAATATTAAATATTAAATTAAGTAAATATTTTCTAAAAATATTAAAAACTTAAAAAATAAGGAAAATGAAAACTAATCATGAGGGATTAGAAAACCAAAATTAGTCAACTAGTATTTTCCTAGGACTTGTTTATTGAAATGACAACATTTTATTTAATATAAATGAAGATGCAAATAGTGAACTCCTTATACCAAATGCTTCACTAACAATCTGAGAATTGCAAAAATATTCATAAATATGCAAAGCGGATGGCAAATGAAAAAAAATACATGTAACTTTGGAAATGCAAATTCAGCAAGAAAACGTTTTCTTATTTATTTTACATTTTTTTTTTGCCGTAGTTTGCTGATATGGTGTTCAAATTGAGCAAGAAATATTTTACTTCGCTCAAGAAAACGTTTTCTTATTTATTTTCAATTTTTTTCGCTATATTTTGTCGAAACACAATTTTCTTAAATTCTTCTTGATATTAGCAAAAAGATTTTCTTCATTTAAGTAAATTTAAGAAAAGATGTTCTTATTTATTTAAACATTTTTTTCGACATTTTTTTTCTATAGATTTTGTTAGTGTTCTTGAATAAGAAAATAATTGTCTCATTTTTGGAAAACTCAATTTCTTATTTCCAGTAATAATTAAGTCAATTTTTCTTATTTCCCTCAAAATTTTCTAAATTGAGTTCAAGAAAGCATTTTTCTTGATTCAAGTATACAAATTTCTTTCCGTGTACTGTTTACAGTACTTGTTAATTGAAACTACTCACAGTTTTCACAAAATGAACATTTTTTGTTATCAGTACAATTTTTTTAAAAATGCCAAACGAAAATATCGCACACTAAATCAAAAAGCGTTACAACTCAAAATTTTTCGAAATCGGGTTTCTTTCATAAATCGGTACACAGAAAATATTTCTAGCGACTGATAAAAAATCTTTTCCATCAGAGCCTTTTGTAACTGAAAAATAACTATTATACGTGGCCTTTTCCCATATCATCATTGCCTATAAAAAAGAAAATGTTTTTTGGCTCTCCTGAAAATTTTTGAATTTTGAGTTGTTTCACTTTATGATTTAGGGTGCGATATGCTACACAACTTTGTAATTTCGGAAAGCTCCATGTGCAATTCATAGTGCCGAACTTATGTATTGGCCAACCTTATTTTTTGCAACTTTCACCAATTTCTTCTTCCGTAAAATTATTGTAACTAATTTTGTCAAAAATTATGAGTCAAGATTCAATGCAAAATTTATAAACTGTATTTTGAAAATTTTTGCAAAATCATTGCAACTTAGATTTGGTCATGGGGGGGGTTTTAACCCCCAAAACCCCCCCGTGCGCACGGCCCTGGAACGATTTTCCGTCATCCCTTGTCAAGGGATGACGGAAAATCGTTCCACAATACATCATATTCCTACCCTGTCGGAAAAACAAGCAACCAAAAAGTTATTTTTTAAGCTATTATTTATTATTAAAAAAAAAAATAAAAAAAAAAATAAAAAAAATAAAAAAAAAATCAGTCGCCTGGCTTGATTCGAACCCACCTCCCCTCTGCGCCACCACACCACTTGCGTGGGCTATGTCAAACGCTGCACTTAAACTGAACTAACAAAACGGGTGGTTGCTTTCATTGTAATATGTACATATGTATTTGCAAATATCAAACTTGTTACTTGTTGTGAGTTGTACTTGTTAGTTCAATTTAAGTACAGCATTTGACATACTCAACGGAAGTGGTGTGGTGGCGCAGAGGTTTTGCGTCTGGTCTGGAAGCGAGGGGTTGTGAGTTCGAACCGCGCGAGATATCAAGGTTGATTTTTCTTTAAATTAAAAATCAACTAAAATGGCTGCTGTTTCCGGGGGCAACTTCCGTTGCATCAAATTTCAAATTTCGCTCTCCATAAAAACTCTGTATCGCCGCCTAAGAAGTTAGCTTCAAAAATAATACTGAGAAATCCAGGTATTGGGGAGGATATGTATATTAAGCCGTATCACGAAAATAAAGTTTGCGTGTGTCAGTTTTATTTGAACACTTACGTCGAAAAAATATTTATGGTGTAAAAATTTTTTTTTTAGGCCCGCGTTAAAAACAGCTAAATCGCGTTTTTTGTAATAACTTACTTATTTGATGTCGGATCTCTATGATCTTAATGTCGCAGAAAAGGTCTCGCTCTGCACTATATTTGGCCCATATAAAGTTTCGACCGCAAAGGTTGTTCTGAGTTTTACCTTTAAAAATTTTGGAGTTACTATCCCTAGATTTTTTTATTTTTATCACTAATACAAAGCTCTCAAAAAACCATGAGGACTCCCCAAAAAAAATTCTAGCCTAAACAAAAAAGTTATACCGTTTTAAAATCAGGGAACCTGTTTTTTGAAAAATGATCCCAAGTTCTTATTTATATGAGGCAGTAACGCCATATAAGTATGAGTTTTTGATTAAAAAGTATTCTAATTCCTCGCTTGACTTGATTATGTACCGCGATAGAACAGCTACCAATACTGGACACATGATATGCAAAAAAATTGTTGATGATTGGACTATTCGTGCTGATCAACGTTATTTATATTGAATGATAATGGCTGTAGTGAAGATTTGGTAAGTATTCAAGTGGGACCTCTAAGCACAGCGCGCTGGCTTACAACGGCTTCACGATTTCTGCATCCGTGCGTATCGTAAAATCATCCAAGTTGTTTAGAAAAACTGCTAGAGTTCGTTGTAAAATTATATGCGCCTAAATGGAAGTCTAAATATATTATCAATACACTTCTGGATGCGTCGTCTGCCCCTAGAAATGCAGTTAATTATTCAGCCTACAATTGAAAACAATGCATTTTACTTTAATCCCGAAAACATCTTCTTATCTATGATAACCAAGACCGAAAATGACGATGCCCTCCAAATTTTGAGATATTTATGAAAGAAGTTTCAGAGCTCTGAAAGTGAATTCTTCATCGCTTATATTACTTTGCTCACACTCAAAAAAATTACTCAGATTATGGAAAAATGGGAATTATTTCATTGTTTTGAATACAATTTTCTTTCAAAACGTGGTTTTTATTCTTTGATTTAAAGAAAATTGTACATGAACAATGAAAATATGAACGATATTAAAAGCAGTTTTCTTTATTTTTATTACCTCAACAATAGTTACTCATAGCCTCCCCCTCTCCCCCTCTCCATGGGATCGCTTTGTATGTGAAAACTGAAAATTATTTCTTAAATATCTCGAAAATGGGAGCTAATCCGGATTTTCTAAAAACGCCATGGTAATCTGGAGCCAAATATTAAGCTGACGTGTTTCGCCGTTTCTCTGTGGTATTTTTGCCTCCCTACTGTGTAATTTTTTATAAAAAAACAAGTGTTTCATTTTACAACGTTATAACTTTTTTGTTTGTGAATAAAGGCTAGAATTTATTTCGGGGATTCTTCATGGTTTTTTGAGAGCTTTGTATTAGTGATAAAAATTCAAAAATTTAGGGATAGTAACTCCAAAATTTTTAAAGGTAAAACTCAGGACAACCTTTGGCGACGAAACTTTATATGGGCCAAATATAGTGCTGAGCGAGACCTTTTCTGCGACATTAAGATCATAGAGATCCGACATCAAATAAGGGAGTTATTACAAAAAACGCGATTTAGCTGTTTTTAACGCGGGCCTAAAAAAAAAATTTTTACACCAAAAATATTTTTTCGACATAAGTGTTCAAATAAAACTGACACACACTAAACTTTTTTTTTGTCCATATAACGTGATACGGCTTAATGTATATGCCTGCTGAGCTCGGAAATACTTTTTTTTTTATGGTTAGGTTTTTGAGATAACGGTAATTATGTGTTTTTTTGCTTATCACTTCATTCAAAAATTATTTTCGCGGAGGTCGCAAATGCTATAAACACAAACGGTATCTCGTTTAAAATACAATTAAAATCTGCTTCCAACGACTTACAACTTGTGGTAATTAAACCTCGCTGAATGATAGATGGTCAAAATCAAAATTTTTCAATTTTTTTTGGGATTTTTGAAAAAATTTTGATCTTCAGTTTTTTATAAGATGTAAAAATCAGGAAAGTTTTATTCTTTCAAAAATTAGCTTATTTATTTGCAAACGCTTTGAGCGTAATACTACCGTACGTATTTTTGGCGATTTTTTTCAAGTGAAACAAAAAGGGCATTTTATGTGCGAAAAACCCGGATAGATGACTCAACCATGTTAAAACGAAAAAAGTTGTAAAACTCCGCCCCTAAGGTTGAAGCTTATGTTTAGAGGGTTAAGTCACAAACAAATTATTTTTGATCCCGCGAAATACCGCGGAAATATTTTATTTTTGTTGTAACTTCCGCGGAAGTACATTAGAGTGCGTTTACTTTCTATGAAAAAATTAAAAGACTGTATCGCCCCGCAATCAGTAGTAACATGGTCAAAGATGATACACATAAATTTTGGTCCCGATTAATAACGGTTTAGTGGAGTCTCACAGGGGTAAAAAAATGTAAGTCCTATGGCCATCTGAAATTTGACCCCCGTGAAAGACCACTAAACCGTTATCAATCTGGACCAAAATTTATATTTGTTATCCTTGGGTATAGAAGTATTGATTTTGGGTGTTAGATAATAAAAAAAAATATTTTGATTTTTTTAACCTTCATCTTCACCAATCTGGACCAAAATTTATCCGTGATTTCCTTAACCATGTTGAGGAGGCGATACAGCAAAATATCGTTAATTTGAATTTTAAACCCACTTCGACGCTTCCGCAAAATACCGTGCTAAGTCTGACTACCATAATGATTTGTTTTCTTATTGCTATCGATTCCTATCACCAGATCGACTATTTTATTTTCGAAAAATCGTTTGCGCGGAAAAAAGCCCTACGGATTATTCTATCTTTGCCTATGAAACCATGGGTCTAAACCGATTTCTAATCAGCAATTTTGAAGCGGAAAATTGCAATTTTTGTAATTTTAGTTAGGATATATTTTTTCCCCACGATGGGTAGCAACCTTGCCGCTGGTGTGGGGGCTTAGTCGCTAGCGACAGGAATGCGGAGCCCCCGTGGCTTTCAACCTGCAAGGGTTGATCACCTCAGGGACACCGCAGGCCTCTTCGGGAGCGATGACCAATAGCTACCCACCACCCTACCACATCCCCAACCCATCCTTACTCCTACACATGTCCCCCTCCCCCTCCCAATCCAGGGTGTTATGCGACACCGTTCCCACTGGACGTTTGCAGCCGGGAGGATAATCAGGCTGTATTATAACGGCGCCTCCCTGACACCGGGTCACCTCGGGGAGTAACTACGACCTTGCCACGGTAAGATTCTCTGCCGTGGCCGACCACATAAAATTCCTCATTAAAAGATTTTGACTGCTGCGTCTGCCTTGCAACAACCGCATCAAGGTACAACAAAGGCGGCGCAATCGTCAAAACAATCGCCACAAAGACTAAAGCGCCCGGTACAGGAACGGCAACACCACCAGCCGGAAGAGCAACAGCAAAAGGTGCAACAACTGCAGCAAGGTGTACCGCATGCAATGCCGTTATCACAACAATCACCGCAGCGGCGGCAGCGCCAATTGCAACAACGGCAACAACAACAGCCGCAAAAACAGCAACAACAACAGAAGAGGCAACAACCGCATTAAGGTGCATCGCAAACAGCGCAACCGCCAAAACAATCCCCCCAATGGCAACAACGCCTGGAGCAGCAGCGGCAACAACAGCAACCGCAGAAACAACAACAAAGGATGCTACAACCGCATCAAAAAGCACCGATGGTAGTGCAACAGCTGCAACAATCGCCGCAACAAGCACAACAGCAGCGCCTGCGCAGCAATGGCAACAACAACAACCTCATCAAAGGGCGCAGCAAGCAGCGCTTCTGGTACAACAATCGCCGCAACACCAAAAGCGCCAGGTGCAGCAGTGGCAACAACATCAGCCGCATCAACAACAAAAACTAAAAATGAACCAATCGCCTCAATGCACGCAAATAGTGCATCAAGGTCCAACACAGCAGCTGCCACAACAACAGTCGCAACGGCAGCAGCGCACACCGCAGCGGAAACAGCAACAAATATCTCCGCAAAACCAACCGCCACCAAAACAATCGCCGCAGTACCAACAAGCACAACACCAACCCAGACTACAACAGCTGGAGCAGTTTCTGCAACAACAACAGCAAGAATTGCGACAAAAGCTATACGAGCTGCAACAACAACGACAAAAGCTACGCAAAGACATGCTCCCCCCTACAGCAGACCAGACGAACTGACAGATTAACGAAGGCACATCAACAACAACGGGACAACAAACTACAGGGCCAGGAACGCACCAAGCTTTCTGGAGGCACTAACCTCCGAGGAAGCGGCGCTTTTCAGGGAGAATATGAGGGGCGACGACGATGATGAAGACGACAAGCCGTCCACCAGCAAGGAAGCAGCAAGTAAAGCAGCGGCGCGGAGAGCTGCGGTTACCGAGGGAGCAAGCCCTATTGCCACAGGCGCAGGGCAATTAAATAATGGAAAGAGGGTGATACTAGGGTCGGGGGGGCATGGCCCCTCAGAAGGCCCAGACGTAGAAACCCGAACGCCAACACCGGGGAACTCATCCGCTCAGGAAGGGGCACTCTCGCACACCCCAACCGTACAGCATGACAATCCAGGGTCATCTCTGAGTCACGTTGCGGAGGGGGCGGGTGAGCGAGCGCCTTATAATGAGCATGCACAACCTTTTGTCACCCAAGACCGGCAGGGGGAAAATAATAAAAAACGCCAAAACAAAAATAATCATAGAAGGGCAAAAGCGCCTGGGCTTCCCTCCAGGGGCTCACCTGGCTGTTTGGAAGACAAAAGGAGGCTGGGGATGAGTGGTGCTACCGCCAAGTGGTACGTACGGTACCTACAATGGGGAAAGACCCCGGAAGATCGCGACATGGCACTCAACAGGCCTGCTGGGCAAACGACTCCCCGCAACTCTGCTACCGCTATCGAGCGTGGAAGCAGGCTGGAGGAAGGCAAGGCCCAGCAAGCAAAGACCGCACCTGCTGAAAAGCGGATGAGCGGGGCAAAAACAGAGTCAATCGCGAGCAAGCCGCCTGCACACGGTCAGCAGCAGGCAAAAAATGAAAATGAAGGGTAAAAGTGAGACCACACCTGCTGCAAAGCGGAGAAGCGGGCAGACAGCACCTGAGAAGAGAACCCATACAAAAAGGCCACGGGCCACTCCCTCCTTGACCATATCGTCAGGGGCGAGAGACCAGCAGATCAATCGTGGGCAGAGGGTTTCGCGGGAGGCGGAGCAACGAAGCTATGCGGACACCCTCAGGGGCATCCGAGTAGCAGTGCCACCGACCAACTACCCGTTTGAAGCCCTCAGCCACGACGACCTTACAAGGCTCCAGGACGCCATCTTGGACGAGGTGTTCAAGGGGGGAGATCACCCAATTGCTTTTACGGGTGTAGTCTTCAGGGCTAGCATGCTCTGGGTAGACTGTAAGGACGAAGCGACGGCAACTTGGCTAACCAGAGTTACTCCGACTCTGGGAAACTGGCAAGGGCCGGCCCTGAGCACGAGGAGAGGAGATGATATACCGCTCACGCATTTCGTAACGGTATATCTCCCGAGGAGTGCTGACAAAACCTCGGAGCATGCCCTTAGGATGCTCCAGGTTCAGAATGAGGGCCTAAACACTAATATGTGGCGCCTCACAAGCAGCACTGTGGAGGACTCGGGACTTCGTCTAAACTTATCCGTGGACGAAGGCTCCTTTGCCGGCATGCACAGGGCGGGATTCGTCCTGAACTATCGCTTTGGTCACATCTCGGTGAGGCCTAGAGTAATCAGGCATGTAGCAAGAGATGAGACAGAAGCAGGAACAAGAACAGGGGGTGGGGAGGAAAATCGGGGGGAGGGGGGCATTGAAACCCTACCAGTTATGGCCCCTCAGCCATCCTCTCCATCAAATGAGAGCGCTCCCGACACCCAAACCGGGCTAGGTACCGGGTTCCAGTCGGCGGTTTCTAGCCTCCAGAGTATTCAAGATCTGCTAGAGAACACCAGAGCGGCATCCCCCAATCTCCTGAGCGATCAGGAAATAATGGAGGATGTCCCGATGGTGACTTCGGGGATCATGAATACTCAGGAGATGCTGGAGGACCTCCAATTCCTGGGACTAGGAGACGGGAGTGAAAGGGACACCGCACCCTCGGTGGAGGACGGGCGGATGGACGAATAATGACCACTGTAACCAGGAGGACACGTGTGGCCCAGATCAATCTACACCATGCTAGGGCTGCATCCGCGGTCCTAGCAAATATGTTTAACATGGACGATCTGGGCATAGCACTGGTGCAGGAGCCCTGGGTGTACCAGGGAAAGATCAGGGGCCTGGAAGCAGGCAATAATAAGGTAATTTGGGATCTGTCGCACGATAGACCTAGAACATGTGTAGTGTTGAATAAGTCGATTGATTATTTCTGCATTACAGAATTTCTAAGCGAGGATATGGTTGCGGTACAAGTGGGCCTGGAAGTGGAGGGCAGGAACCTCGACGTTGTCCTTGCAGCAGCCTATTTCCCAGGGGAAACACCGGAAGCCCCCCAGAAAATGTACAGAAGTTGGTGGAGCACTGCAGGAAGGCAAGACTTCCTCTTGTGATAGGGTGTGATGCCAACGCACATAGCACGCAATGGGGCAGCTCGGATACGAATAAGAGAGGTGAGTCCCTACTAGAGTTTATTATTAGCAATGACTTAAGTATTTTTAACGTCGGTCGTACTCCGACGTTCGTTACTAGAGTCAGGGAGGAGGTTTTAGATATCACCCTAGGCAATATCCTGGCTGATAATTTGGTCTCGGGGTGGAGGGTCTCCAGTGAGCCCTCCCTCTCGGACCATAGAATCATCCGTTTTGAACTAGGGGCACAAACTATTAATAAACCACCTAAGAGGAACCCCAGGCATATAGACTGGGCTATATTTAATGAGGTAATCGAGACTAACTTAGGCTCGATGAATAGGGTTAACAGAGGTACCAGTTGTATGGAGTTGGAGAGCAGAGTGAATGAGCTGAATCACCTAATGATTGAAGCCTTCCACGAAAGCTGTCGATTACCCAAAGGCACTCCCAGGAAGACTAAATGGTGGTACACGGATCTATCAAAAATGAGGAAAGAAGTGCGCAGGCTGTTCAACAAGGCCAAGCGCACTGGTCACTGGGAGTATTCGATACATCTAACTGCGTACAACAAGGAAATAAGAAGGGCTAAACGCGAAAGCTTTAGAAGCTTCTGCGCAGAAATCGCATCTACTCCAGCAGCCGCGAGGCTTCACAAAGCCCTGGCCAAGGAGCAGAGAGAAACTAAGTTGTCGCTCAAACTCCCAGATGGTGCCTTTACGGCGACCGAGGAGGAAAGAGCAAGAGCACTACTAGCTGCACACTTTCCGGATGCACACACACTCGAACAGGGTACTGATACGGAAACTAGAGTACGTAGACCAAGACCATCTGACTGGAGATTTGCTAGAGATCTCTTTTCAACTAATGCAGTAAGATGGGCACTGAAATCCTTTGAAAAGTACAAGTCCCCAGGAGTGGATGGCATATATCCAGCCTTTCTGCAGCAAGTAGAAAGCATTGTCCCGCACCTAAAGAAAGTTATGACGGACAGCCTAGCGCTGGCATACGTCCCAACGGGCTAAGGTTGTTTTCATACCTAAAGTAAGCAAAAAAGACTACTCTCTAGCAAAGTCCTTCAGACCCATATATCTAACCTCCTTCGTCCTAAAAGCAATGGAGAAGATTGTTGATAATGAAATCAGGACGAACACTCTGAAAAGATATCCGTTGCACCCAAATCAGCATGCGTACAGAGCAGGCAGGTCTACTGACACAGCTCTGTACCAACTGACAACGGAGATACAGAGTGCTTTCGAACAGGGGGAAACTGTGATATGCGCTTTCCTAGACGTAGAAGGAGCCTTTGACAACACTGACCATAATAGTGTATGTCGGGCACTAGAAAAGCGAAAAGTTCAGAGACCAATCTGCATGTGGATAGACTCTGTTCTTCGCACCAGGATAGCTGAGACTTCAGTAGGTGAAGGCATTGTACAGCTTAAAACCACCATAGGTTGTCCGCAGGGGGGAGTCCCATCCCCTCTCCTATGGAGTCTAGTGGTGGATGAGCTTCTGCAACTGCTAACTGATAACGGTATACGCTGTCAGGGATATGCAGATGACATAGCGATAATAGCACGGGGCAAATTCGAAAGTACTCTCTGTGATATAATTCAGAGGGCTCTTCGATTAACGGAGATATGGTGTGCTGGAGTGGGCCTAAATATTAACCCACGTAAGACGGCCATCGTCCCTTTCACAAAAAGGCGGACCCTTAGGGGAATGAGAGGTATACTCGTGGACGATATTGTGGTGGACACTGTATCAGAAGTAAAATACTTGGAAGTCACATTTGACTCCAAGTTATTATGGAAGAAACATGTGGATAACACTACATCTAAAGCCACGAGGGCTATAATGGTGTGCAGACGACTTTCAGGCAAATCGTGGGGATGTAACCCACACATGCTAAGATGGATGTACACCATGATAGTAAAACCGATCATCACCTACGGGGCAGTAGCCTGGTCCTCAAGAGCAAATCTGTCAACGGTGAGACAATCGTCAACAAAGTGCAACGGCAGGCGTGCGTTTGTATAACGGGAGCTATGCGCACCTGCCCAACGGCAGCAATGGAAGTGCTACTTGAGCTAACCCCGCTGCACATAGTTATTGAACAAAGTGCCAAGCGTTCCCTAATGAATATAGTAAGGGAAGGCTATGGAAGAGGCAAAATTGTATCATCGCAAAATACGGCCAAGTTGAGGGAGAAACTCCCGCTCTCTCAATTTCCTAGAGATGATATAAACAGGGTCACAATTTTTGAAAAGAGGTTCAATATAGAGCTTGGAGACAAAAAATCATGGAACGTCTCTAGTATCGAGAGCTACCTACAATCAAACCACTCAATATGGTACACCGACGGTTCGAAAACACCGGAGGGCATTGGAGCTGGAATTTTTGGCCCCAGGTCAAAGATCTCTCTACCCATGGGGGTTTATCCGAGCATATTCCAGGCGGAGGTGTATGCCATAAGTGAGTGCGCAGGCATGTTACTGCGACGTGGGTACTCAAATGAAAGAATAGCAATACTAAGTGACAGTCAGGCAGCACTTAAAGCAATCTCTTCTTTCGAGGTCAAATCCTCGACTGTGCTTGAGTGCGTAAACAGATTGAACGAACTGGCAACTCGGAACTCTATCCTACTGGCCTGGGTTCCAGGCCATAGAGGTATAGAGGGCAACGAGCAGGCGGACAGCCTAGCCAGGCAGGCGGCGGCTTCCACAATAGGACCTGAGCCATTCATAGCAATAGGCCCACATACTATCAGGAATGAACTCAGGAACGAGGAAAGGAAGCTAAGGGAACAGTACTGGCGCCAAACCATTGGAATGCGGCAGGCGAAGGCACTAATAGGGGGGTACAACACGAGTCGATTCAAAGGGCTTCGGAACCTCTCTAAGAATAAATTGAGAATATTGACAGGAATTCTCACAGGACACTGCAGGCTAAGGAAGCATATGCATAGATTAGGTATCCTGTCTGGCAGTCTATGTCGCTTCTGTGACAGAGAAGATATAGTCTGCAGAGCATATACTGGTCGACTGCGATGCCATTGCAAGGATGCGTGAAAGATTCCTGAGCTCGCCTTGGCCAGGTCAGGGGTACATTCAGTCTCTAAAGTCGAGCGATATCCTTCGATTTCTGGAGGAGCTCGGGTTGGACGAGATAATGTGATAAAGGAGAGGGTACAATAGACCTAGTGGTCGCAGTACAATCCTCAATCCAATCTATCTATCTATCTAGGATATATTTGCAGCTAGTAAGAATTGAAAAATTCTAGCTTCAGTTTTGGATTCAGCGTGCCTATGCCCTTCTAAAAAGTATATCTACTCAAGTTTTTAATAAAAAAAATTTATACTGCACTAAAAGGCATGCTTTTGGCAGATATGGGAATAAAATAAATATACTATATTACATAGCACCAGCCAATTGCATACACTAGATACCGAAATATAAAGTTCTATGAGCACAAAAAGGAACCAATTTCACAAAATAATAGTCACAATGCAACGTAAAAATAAAAAAAGATCGAAATAGAAATCATAAGCAACAGAAAAAATGTGTTTTCCCAAATAACTATTAAAATAAAAAAAATAAACGTTATGAGCAACAGAAAAATTTTTTTCTCATGAATAGGGCAACAGGAAATATGCAAATGTATATTTTTCTGTTGCAGTCCTATTTACATATGCTAAATATATATCGGCGTTTTAGCTCAAGACGAAGAGAATAAGCCTATCTTGTTAGGGCATATTTTTGCATATTTAGGTCAAAAAGGCTTATTTGCATATTTTTGGCATATTTTGCTATAAATGAATATTTTAGCATATTATTTCGTCATATTTTTGCGTCTCACTCGTAAAATAGTTTTTATTTACATCTTTTACTCTGCCAACTTTGTTTTGTATATGTCACTCACCTCCTTGTGTGACAAGTTCAAGGCGAATTTAATAATTTTCGCAATGCTTCATTCAAATGTGCTACGAAATTTGTGAATACATCGAATAGGAAAATTTTTATAAAAATTTGAAGGCGGGGTTCGCGATGCTCTACTTGAGCCTGACCTTTCAGAAGACTCTGATTTTAAAGATTAGGAATAGTTCCACAAATAAAATATGAATTTGAATTGAATGTATTTGTTTTACTTACTTTTGGAAATTTATTTTCAAGGAATTTTTTTGATTTTTGGTGGGCCAGAAACACGAATGTGCCAAGTCTCGAAGATTAGAAGGAATAGAAGCATAAAAACTATATCAGGGCGACGAGCTAAAGAAGGTTATAATTTGCAGATATACTTTTATATTGGAAACAAATTTTTCAAATTTTTCGAAAAGAATAAACTTTAAAACGCGATTTCCCAACATTTTCATTTTAGCACATTCGTGGTTCTGGCAGGAGGCCGACGATATGTACATTAAGGTGGAGTGAAAATTTTTTTTTGGAAATTCAATTTGTTCCAAAGCCAGAACGGCACCTTTCTAGCTCAGAAATAAGCCTGTAAAATTTTATTGACCTACTCGCATGTTTAGAGGTGCTTCCAGCCCCACAAAGTTGAAAAAAATAGCACGATCTGCTTCAAATCAAAAATTTCTAAAATTATAAAATCAAAAAACGAAGTATGAGGATTGATAAACATGGCTAAGTTGAGTATTAAAGTGAATTTTTTTTTGGAAACAACAACAACAAAAGTTATTAAAGGTCAAAGTTTATATGATGCATTTTTTAAATTGCAATTACTTTAAAACTACTAAACCAATTTCGAATATTGTTATAGCATTCGATAGGTATTTTTATTTCCTTCAATTTGATATACATGTTATTTGGGTTCCATAACACACCCCTGCGGGGGTCAACCCCCTTTTACCCCCCTTACTTTTCATATATAAAATCAAATAAAAGGGAATCAAAATACCTATCGAACGGTATAAAAACATTCGAAGTCGGTTCAGTAGTTTTTAAGTAATTGCAATTTAAAAAATGCATAATATAAACTTTGACCTTTAATAACTTTTGTTGTTGTTGTTTCAAAAAAAAAAAATAAATTCACTTTAATACTCAGCTTACCTATCTTTATCAATCCTCACACTTCCTTTTTTGATTTTATAATTTTCAAAATTTCATATTTGTACCAGATCGTGCTTATTGCTTTCAACTTTGCGGTGCTGGGGGCAGTTCAAAACGTCGTCCTATCGCCATAAAATTTTGTGGGGTTCATTAACTCGTATAAAGGCAACTTTTCATTGCTGGTACGTTCAAAAAAAGAACAAAAAAAAAATCTCCACATGTTTTCACTCCACTTTAATGTACATACATATCGCATAATGTGACATAACTAGGCTTGCCATAATTTTTTCACCCCAATGCCTGACTAAAGCGAAATGAAAACAGCCTAAAGTTACAAAACCATAAAATTCATTCAAGTATATTTAGCAGTCTAAAAATTACCCCCTAGGGTGACATAATCCCAACTTTTTTACTTGGGATTATGTCACCCTAGGCGTAGTGACATAATCCCAATTGGGATAATGTCATTTTCAAGCCCAAAAAAACATTTCAGATTTTTTCTTAGATTTTATTACATTAAGCAAAAACATTAAAGCTGACAATAAAGTTAATGTTGTTATACAATAATACATTGAGTATATGTATAAGATGAAATATGTATGTACTAAATACACATGTTCTCAAAAAATTACTTTAAAACTAAAAAATTACATTAAAATTAAATATATGTACATATATACAGACATTTTTCAATAAAACGATAGGTATATAAATATTTGTGTACACTGTATATATGTCTATAAAGAGATGAAAATTTGGAAGAAAAAATCGCGTGATTAATAGATCGATAGGTGTATACATATGTATGTACATATGTCTATAAAAAGATGAAAATCTGGAAGAAAAAATCGCGCGATTTTTGACTCCATATACATATGTATGTAAATATGTCTATAAAAGATTAAAATTTGGAAGAAAAAATCGCGCGATTTTTGATTCCAAATTTTCGCCTGCGGCGCTTTTTTTTAATACATCGATAGGTGTATACATATGTATGTACATATGTCTATAAAAAGATGAAAATTTGGAAGAAAAAATCGCGCGATTTTTGATTCCAAATTTTCACCTGCGGCGCTTTTTTTTATTTTAGATCGATAGGTATATACATATGTCTATAAAAAATAAAAATTTGGAAGCAAAAATCGCGATTTTACTTCGCACTAGTAGGTACCTACTCGAGTGATTTGGTATTCCGGCTCCCTTTTATTTGGGATTATGTCATTCCCACATAGGTGACATAATCCCAAGTAAAAAAATTGGGATTATGTCACACCATGGTGAGTGACATAATCCCAAATTTTAAAATTGGGGTTATGCCACTTGGGATTAAATCACGGCACCAATTTTGAAGCACTTTCATTTGGCAAAACAAAGAGGGTAATTCATGGACATACAAATAAGTTAGCTGACCCAGCTATGTGAAAACGACTTCAGAGCTCAAAAGAGCATTAGATGGAAGTGTAGAGCTGCAAAATACGAAACTAATGACGTATCAATTTTAAAAATCGGATGTTAAATAACAAAGTTACAATAAAAAACCGATTTCGGCGGTATTTCGCGGGATCAGAAAAAAAAAAGTTTTTGTGTCCCTTAACCCTCTCAACATAAGCTTCAAATTTAGGGGCGGACTTTTACAACTTTTTTTTTTCGTATGGGGACCAACCCTATCTAATATATATATATATATATATGTAAAATTATCACAGTTAAAAACAATTCACTTATGATAAACAAAAAACAAATTAATTTAATTAAATAAAGGTACTGTTGTTTAGTTTCAAAAACACGACAAAATAATACATAGAAGGTACAAAGGCAATAATTTTTCTTGACTTTTTGTATCCTACTCACACTTTTCCGATGAAGCTGCTCTTTTTAGTATCTGAGTGTTAGGGCCGTTTTCACCATCTCCGGTTAATTTAACCAGTGGTTATTTTGACGTAAATTGTATGGCGAGCTGTCAAATAAATTGCTTAACCGGGAGAAATCCTCCGGTTAAGCACTTAACCGGAGATGGTGAAACCGGCCCTTAGTCTTTATTTTATCGTAGAACGCTGAACAGCCCTCGACACTGTTTATTTGAATATTCAAAAGCTCTGCCAGTACAGAAATACGCAACCGACCACGTTCTTCGGACCATTGCTGTTTCGTAAAGGAAAACGTCCGCTCCACTGCGGAAGATGTTCCTGGAATACACAAAGCGAACTCCATCGTAACCATCTTGCACCAGAAATTTATCTGGTTTTATTGTCCTAAAATCGTAGTTATTGCATTCGCATGTAAAATTTTTTATTTGGCACAGGATCGGCGTTAAATGAAACACGGCTAAAATAAATTACTCAAAGCGTGTGTAAACGCACGTATTTTCGGAAAGTAATTTCGGCTAATCAACGTAATTTAAAATGTAGTCTGAAGGTGCTTTTATGACATGGAATAAGAGATAGAAGATAGATAGATGGAATAAGAGATAGAAGACTTAAACTTACGCTGTGTTTACACTCGACAAGATTACACCATGTACATTAGAGCGTATCGCAAAAAAAAGTTTAAAATATTCTCCCCTGGTTCGAATGTTTACTTGTTGGAGATTTCAAAAATGGAAAAAAAAATTTTCGGCACCCTGTAAAAACGGCGAAATTCGTTTTTTGCTTATAACTTTTCTATTTGGTCTTTGATTTCAACGAGCAATACATTGTTGTAAAGGTTATAACCCGTGTCATATTTCCTCCATAAAAGCCATTAACCTGCGACACCAACTTTAGCTTTTATTCAAATTCATTTAAAAGCAACATCCTGTATTAAAAAAAATTTTTGAATAAAGTAAACATTGCCTTGAATATAATTTTGACATCATTATATAGTAAAAAGAGTATTACTTACTTTAATTGTTTAATGAAAAAAAAAAAATTTCAGAGCAGGTTAGAGCAGAGCAGGGTAGGGCAGCTATATAGTACATCGTACACTAAAATTCAATTTTATTCTGATACGCACTTGCAGGAACTACAAAATTCTAATGTTTTTATAAAAATACCTGGTTAATATTTCCAAACAGCAGTGATTGCTACTAATTATACTAATTATAACCTATTAATTTACTTAGATTTTCTATGCCATTCTCAAAATACTGAGCGATTTGTCCACGTAGTAAGTGATTCTTGTACAGAAGTTGCCGACGAGGAACGCCTAGGTTATATATTCGCTAAACTAAGTAGCCGAGAACATTACAGAAAATTAAAGCCAAGGAAAGATTTTGCATAAATGCATTACATTTATTTCCTCATTATATGCAGGTAAATATTCTTTTTTTCTTAGTTTTCTGGAAACGCTTTTTTTCAAATACAGGGTGTTGGATTTAGTAAAAATAGAATAAAAGCTGAACTTGGCATGATGGGCTAAAAGTTTCTATGGATGAAATATTGCCTTGGTGAATACCTAAAAATGTATGACTTTTGAAAATCGAACGTAAAATATAGAAATTAAAAAAAAAAAAACAAATTTCGCTGTTTTTACAGGGTGACAAAAAAATTAAAAATTTTTTTTTGAAAACCTCTAAGGTAAGTGTTCAAACTAGGGGGGAACATTTTTAACTTTTTTCCCTCCTTACACCGTGATACGCTCTAATGTACATTAAATTGACATTGCTTTGGGTAATTTTCAATTGATGGCTTTGAATGTGATAGAAGTAAAATTTAGCTTCCGGCAATTCGAGGGGAAGGGGGCGGTTCAAACACCCTACCCACCCCTATGTGAACGCAAACTACACCATTTCCAGGGGGATTGTAGGAAGCATCAACTGAATTTTAGAAAGTCAGTTGGATTTTGGAATATTTGCATTGTACTTCTAATCTAATTTTTTAAAAACCGATTTTCACTTTCTAAAATAAGGTTGACGTTTTCTAAAATCCATCTGGAAATTGTTTAGTTCCTCACTTTTTGAGATATCTGACTGAAACTCGGTCTATGGCCGATTTTTTATGTACAATCGATCATTTGTAGGCATCGGCCGAATCGTACCACTATAACATATAATGCTTTCCAAACTTTAAAATGTAAATAAGAAACACACGTTACAGTGCATCGTAATACCGTACAAACGTGCGATTCGCGACCCATATTAAAATTTTTCTCTAATGCACACATATACCTATAATCTAATAAACTTTAAATATGTAATTTTTATTAATTGATACCAACATCTCACTTGCATGTTTTTGTTCCAATCGAATTTAACCGTTGGCAATTGCATAAAACAATACTCTTCAATGTGCTTGGTGTGTATCCAAAATGGTTAAAAAAGGTACTCAAGGTATGTAACAATATTCTGTATATTTATCTTTCATTCAGGGTCTTATTCTTATTTTCCCTTTAAGGTTTACCCAGTAATTAAATCGTGTAAAATCAACCAAAGATCAACAAAGTTTTTGGTTAATTTTTTCGCATGACGCTTAATGTAAGTCAGCCTTTAAAACAGTGTTGTCCAATGCAATAGTATGTAATTTTCATTTGTGTGCGTAAAGCGTTGCTGCAAACTGTGTTGTGTTGTTGTAATTAGCTTCGCAATACGCTGCTGCCGAACCAAACGCTGCTGCCGAACCAAGCTATTCATAGATATACGAGCAGTTTACTGGCTCTTTCGTTTTTTCTGAAGCTGGCAGAAGAGTATACGTGTGAGTATACGTGTTTGACGTCGCAGCAGCTATCCTATGCCCCGGGCATAGGAAAAATGCATTTTGGCCGACACTGCTTTAAAAGTTTAAATTTAACATTATTTTCAAGTATAAGAGCGCACTCGGTGCGGTATCGGATCAACATTTTTGCTTTTAACGAAGGTGTACTGATAGCTTACCGACCACATATATTTCAATTTGCACTTTCACGTTAGTGTTGCATACATGGAATCGGAGCGGATTAATTTCGGTATACCGCAACGCGGTAAGACCGGTCAGCAAAGTTTGAAGAATTACTGCATACATTTTCCGGCGTAATAAAAGAACAAGAAGGAAGTCAGTAAAAAACTCGTTGCGGCTATAAATGTACTAGGGTATAACGTCTGTCATCGCTAGAAGACATTATTCTTATTATTGAGTGATTTGTTGAATTTAAAATTTGTATTTTGTAAATTTCGGTGTTTGTGTTCTTATTTTCTGCCGATTACGCACCAAAAGTATTGCCACAATTGTGAAAAACACTGCAACGCGGAATCGTTTCGGTAACTATATATACTGAAAAAAAAAAATATGTTGATCCGAAGTCGTACCGAGTAATGTGAAAAGGCCATTAGCTTAACAAGACTTACTGTGGATTTTGCAATGCAAGCTAAGATCGTGTCAAATTAGCAGATAACATTTTTTGCTTTTATGCTAGATATGGTCGTGTTAAATTAGCAGATAATATCTTTTGCCTTTATCTTTTGTTTATTTGTTTATTTAGTCAATGATTTCAACAGACAGTCAATGATTCTTACAGACTAGATACAAAAATTAAATGATACATAACTACTTCCTAAATTCATAAATGTATGTGTATACCTATGTATAAAGAAGAAGATACAGTTATCCCATTGTAAAATCATGAAGCTTCCCAATAAGTACGAATCCAGTGCTGGAGAACAGTATCAATTCTCAAGTTTACATCTAAATTACATCTCGGGCTGCCATTTTTTTGCAGGTCCTCGCAAGCGAAAGAAAAAGTAAAATAAAAAAAATTAGTAGAAAAATTAAACTTTTCAGAAGTTTGCGCCCGAGACCCCTTGTATACTAAATTTCATGAAAATTGTTGAAGCCATTTGTGAGATCCAGAACTAAAGTAAATCCGCCTCTCCCTTTCTATTTTGGTTTCCTCTCCCTTGTCCCTTTCCCACCCTTTCGCATTCCCATTCCATTCCATTCGACTTTCTTTTTCCTTTTCATGTTCCCTTTACTTAGGGAACCAGGTTGAGTATTACATCGAAGAGATCTCTATATTGAAGCCATGATTCCCAATTTTCGGAGTCATCTATGTTCAAGTCCCCATTAAGACATTTGATATGATACCAATATCGCTCAGAAATATTCGAGGGTTATCTGGGTCCATGTTTTGACCCATATTTGAAGACCCGGCCAAGGCATCACAATTAAAAGACCTCTATGTTGAAGTCCTCATCAAAACATTTCATTCGATACCAAGGGCGCTCAGAAACACTCGAGGGTCAACCGGGTCCACGTTTAGATCCATATATGGGGCCCCGGCCTAAGCATCACAATTATAAGAGCTCAGGGTTGGAGTCCTCACCAAAACCGCTCAGAAACGTTCGAGGGTCATCCCGGTCCACGTTTTGACCCATATCTGGAGACCCGGCCTAGACATCACAATTAAAAGAATTATATGTTGAATTCCCTATCAAGATCTTTCATTTGATACCAATATCGCTCAGAGACATTCGAGGGTCATCCGGGTCCACGTTTTGACCCATATCTGGGGACCTGGCCTAGGCATCACAATTAAAAGAGTTCTATGTTGAAGTGCTCATCAAGACCTTTCATTTGATACCAATATCGCTCAGAGACATTCGAGGGTCATCCGGGTCCACGTTTTGACCCATATCAGGGGACCTGGCCTAGGCATCACAATTAAAATAGTCTTATGTTGAAGTCCTCATTAACACCTTTCATTTGATATCAATATCGCTCAGAAACATTCGAGGGTCATCCGGGTCAACGTTTTGACCCATATCTCGGGACCCGGGATAAAAGTGAGTAAAAAATTTAATTTTTCGAGATTTTACCCCCGAAGCTCCCTGCGTTCCAAATTTCATGAAAATCGTTGGAGCCGTTCCGAGATCCTGATTATATATATACAAGAATTGCTCGTATAAAGGTATTAGATTAATTCAATTCATATTATCAAGAAGTGAAGTAAAAGCTGAGTGGAGAAGAAAATATAAAAAGAAAGGTATAATTTAACTAATTTTTGTGTATAAAATGTTATTATTGTTATATGCCTAAAGCATAGTACTGAGTTCGAGTTTCACGGAAACTGCTGTCAAAATCCATACAAAAAAATTGATTGTGAAACGTCTGAAATTTCACAGATATTTCACGACAAATTTGTACTGAGTTCCGTAGACAATGCCATTTATTTTCGAGTGAAAAGTGACATTTCTTGAAATTTTTGTATAAAAATTTTTTAATTGGCCACAATTTGAAAGTTGGTTCTGAGGTGATGCTCCAAATTTTTTCTTTTTACATTTGCTCAGTTTTCGTTTTGGCATTTATTCTCATTTGACAAAAAATGTTTCTTGAAACATTTCACGGCAAGATAAATGCATGTTGCTGGCGAAAATTCACGGCTGTGAACTTAGTACTAGGCTTTAAGACAGACAATCATAATTGTCACATTGTTATTCCTTTATTTCAATCGGATCAGTTTTTATTGCGTAAAGGCTTTATTCTGACGTTTGATTTTATTTGGAGAATATCGTTGGAATTCAAGTCGAATTCCACTATATTTTCGAGTAGAGAAATCTCTTATATTCCTGCTTCTAAAAAGAGGCGGTGCCACGCCCATTTTCCAAAATTTTTACGGTTTTTGTCTTATGTTCGTAGTTAAACTCCTGCCATAAAATTTTAATGATATATCTTTATATTTGACAGAGATATCGCTTAAAATGTTTTTATTAGGTCACTTTATAAGACCCATATATAAAAGTGGGCGTGATCGTGAACCGATTTTGGAAATTTTTCGTCCAAACATTTGCCTAAGTAAGTAAATCACGCATACCAAATTTCATCGATATATCTTCAACGGTTTCTGAGTTATGACATATAAAACTTTCAATGTTTGACCCTTAATAAGTTAGCGTGGCACCGCCCATTTTCTGAAATTTCACCAAATTTCTTCATAGGGGCCTGAGCTCAACACGTGAGTAAAATTTCATCGCTCTAGCTATATTAGTGGCTGAGATACCAAATTTCCGATGTTTTCTATATAGGAAAAGTGGGCGTTGTCATGGGCCGATTTCAATACCAACCGTCCCAGCCTCGATACCAACTTGCATTCCAAATTTCATCAAAATATCTCAATTTTTACGCGAGTTAGAGTGTTTACAGACGGACAGACGGACGACGGACGGACATGGCTCAATCGATTTCTCTTTTCACCCTGATCATTCTGATATATATAAGTCTATATCTATCTCGATTATTTCATTCTGTTACAATCCACCGTTATATGATTAAAACTATAATACTCTGTGTACTAGTACAGCTGAGTATAAAAAAGCTTATATAAAAATTTGTGAGTCTCTTTTCGTTTAGCCGTACAGGGTGCCCAAAGTTGGGCAAAAAATAGGTTCTTTTATTTCTCAATGAACACATACAAAATGATCTATCTCATTTAATGTTTAACATACGAACTCGAGTAATACATCATTATATAGATAATAATTTTCTCTTTCAGAAATTATAACCTGGTTGTAAATAGCGTTCACTATTGAATTTATATTAATTTTCAAATATTGACAAAAAATGTCGATGAGAAAAAAATTTTGCTCGACTTTGAACAAAAAAATTAAAAAAAAAAAAAGTATGACCTCCTCAACTTTTTTTATGCTTTGAAACAATATATTCTTAATCAAACTGCATTTTCATTTTAAAAATCCACTTGCTCAATTTGCTTTTATAATTTTTTTCCCATTTGCCAAAAACTGCGTTTTTGTAAACGCATTAATTATGTTGGTTTTGACATTATGAAAAAAGTTTATATATAGGCGAATAATCAAATATTTCTTTATCGTCTTGCAATAAATGGTGCATACTTCCAAATTATGAGGTAATTTTTTTATTATTGCTAATTCATATATTTGGCAGTTTTTTCTTTTGGAATATAAAAAAAAAATGTGTCAAAATTGTAAAACTTTAAAACGAAATTAAAAAAAAAAAAAAAAAAAAATATGACCTCCTCAATATTTTAATATTTGATAGTCCTAAATTTCTTTTAAAAACAGGTGAAAAATCGGAAAAATTTGTTTGCTCCGTTTTGTTTTATGAACTTTTTTATGGAAGGTGTTTTTTAGGTTTTCGTACATTTTTCCCATACAAAATGCCCAGAAGTATGCTTCAAAAAGTTTTAATTTTTTGTATGGGGAATATTTGTCAAAATGATGAAACTTAAATATCGATATTTCCACTTCTAATTAATATATTTGAAGAAACTAAACGCTGTTTTCAAGGGTAATGATTTTGCTTTCAACTGGTTTAATCGAATTTGAGTGGAAAGTAATTACGTAAAAGATATTAAGCAGGGAATAGAGACAAAAAACGTGTTTTTTGCATATTTGGGCATGAATATCTCAGAAACTAGAACCAATTTGGAAAATCCGGCTCCAGATTCAGGTTTAGCATACTGAAATCCTTTAGAAAAGTGTAATTTCATTTCTGGTATAAAACTTTTTGAAATGCGATTTTTTTGTATGAAAATGTTATGATAAATGCTTATAAAATACTTAAAAGTGCATATATTTTTAATTTAAAAACGGTGAAGTGCTTTACGCCTTTTCCAAAATGATTACTGCATTTGATTTATATTTCTAAAATGTATACTCTAATCAAAATTGAGCATTTTAGCTATAATAGTTAGGAAAATGCTGAAATTTCAAAAATACCGTTATATGGGAGGTGGGCATATTTGTGGGTGGATTTTGTTCAAATTTTCACAGTTTACTAATTTCAATCAAAAAAGTTTAAGTTCCGAGTTTCAAGATTCTAGCCCAATTATTACTATTTTTAGCCGCGTTTTTTTGGAGGTGCCCCCACTGTGCGACGGTTCAGTAGATTGCGGGCAAGCAAAAAGATAACAACGTACACGCATACTTCGTTTTCATGCGCTTTTATACCACATCGCACAAGCATTGGGCATCATAAAGTATTTTTCGTGTTGCATTGTGCGACGTGGTATAGCAGCGCATAAAAGCGAAATTTGTATGCGTGTACGTTGTTGTCTTTTTGCTTGCCCGCAAACTACTGAACGATGCGACGGTAGCAGCTGTGCACTCAACTAGTCGTTTTTCACTAACACTGCTGCAGTTACTAACACTGCTGCAGTTAGAGTTTTGGGGATCTCTGATATAAACGTATATACATACATACACAATTTTATAGAAGAGAGCAACGTTCCCGCTCAACGAACATTCAGCGAAGTCATTTTAGTCCAGTGATAGGCAAAGGTAACTCAATTGAGCGTTACGCTCTTCACACGTATTCTTATTCTCTTCCTTTTAGTTGCTGTTGAGAGCGAAAAATCAATTGCGCCACAGTGGTGTTAGAACAGAGATCCCCAAAACTCTATGATAAGTGGTTTCGCGCCACGCGCCATGAAGGATGCAGGAGGCTTAACCCCTGTACGTATCCGTTTCACTCGAAGTGGTCAATGTTAGGTGGTCTGCGGAGGCCAAAGCTCCGCACCACTCGCGATGACGGATGCAGGAGGCTGAACTCCTTTACGTATCCGTTCCACTCCAAGTGCTCAATGTTAGGTGGTCTGCGGATGCCAAAGCTCCGCACCACTCGCGATGACGGATACAGGAGGCTGAGGTCCTGGACGTATCCGTAACGGATGCAGAAGGACGAGCTCCTGTACGTATCCGTTCCACTCCAATCATTGTTAGGTGGTCTGCGGAGGCCAAAGCTCCGCACTACTCGCGATTACAGATGCAGGAGGCTGAGGCCCCGTACGTATCCGTTCCACTCGAAGTGCTCAATTAGTCGATTAAGTCTATGATAGGTGGTTTCGCGCCACGCGCCATGACGGATGCTGAACTCCTGTACGTATCCCTAACGGATGCAGGAGGCCGAGCTCCTTTACGTATCCGTTCCACTCAAAGTCTCAACGTACGTGTAATTAGAAGGAATATGCTGACACAATTAGTGCTCCTCTAGTGTTTGCTATTACGTCACTTGCTGCAATCCATATGTATGTTGCGGCGACCTGGGACAATTTTTTCCAACCCCGATTTCAGGGTTCACCCTATAAAACGCCACATACCGTTCAAGCTGCTCATGGGTAGCGGGCTCATGTTTCAATTTCCTGCTGAAAAAAAAATATTTATAACACATTTTTCACATTTAAATTACAACAAATATAAAATACTTAAATTTGTTCAGCTTCCATTATGCGATTTATTTTTTTAAACAGCTGATTTCTGTTTACAATATTTATTTCCCCACGTGTGGTGAAAATTACATTGGTAAGAGCTTTTTAGAGTTGTCAAGTTACACACAGAATAAGAAAAATTAGCAATTTGATAAAATTCTTGACTATTTGTCAACTTATTGATAATTTGGCAATTTCACAGAATAGAGCTGTAAATGTATTCATACTTAAGTATTTATTTTATTTACTAGCAAATACCCGTCCCTCTTCGCAATGACGAATAACAGTTTTATGTCACAATGAGTTTTTCCCCTACTTTTTTCTTTCTTTTTCTTTTTCTCTGTCTCTTTCTCTACTCCTTCTTCAACTCCGACCCTCTCTTCCACTCCACTCTGTTCCTCGCCATTTTCATTTCCCTTTCTCTTTCATTTTCCCTTTTGTTTGCCTTAGCTCAGAGCACCCGGTTGGGCATTACATCGGATATAGGTCTATGTTGAAGCTCTGCTCAATATCTTTTATCTGATACCAATATCGTTCAAAAATATTCTGCAGCCGTCCCATAGAAGACTTACTACATACATTTTTAGTGCCGCATATGGTAATCTGGATTTTGACCCCCGCGAAACACCACTAAACCGTCATCAATCGGGACCAAAATTTATATTTGTTATCCTTGGGTATAGAAGTGTTGATTTTGGGTATTAGATAATTAAAAATATATTTTCATTTTTCCACCCTCCATAGAGTTTTCTGAACTTTGACCTCAATGCGCTACGCCTTAACCGCCACCAATCGGGACCAAAATTTACATATGTGTGATATCTTTGACCTTGTTACTACCGATTGAGGGGGCGATACAGTCATTTAATGAACTTTTAATTTTTCTTACAAATTAAACGCATTCTAATCGACATGTAATCAAAGCGTTAAAGAGATTTTTGCTGTAGCATCGAGACAAACAATGAATTTAACAAAAACAAACACTGTTCTGCCGCGCACGACTGTGACGCTCATACTGAACAGGGTAGTTGACAAACGAATCTAGCTATGCTTGCGCTTTGTTGAGTTTTTCGAAATTTTAAAACCGGGAAAAAGGTATTAAATTCTCGGAAATGCTCAAAATAAAATATACAATTCTGGAGTTTTTACCATTTATGACATTTTAAAAAAAAGAATCATTAAAATCGGTCCAATAGTTTTTGAGTTTACCCGTTACAAACCTTTTCATTATAACCAATTTTATATAACACTGCTCTACAGCCAAAAAATACTCTAAACGCGACCATCCTACCTATATGTAAAATCGGTCGCTGATTCCGAAAATCGGGTTCATTTCTAATTCTATGGGAATGTTTTTGAGATATCGGCAATTTACCGTTATTTGGCCATGGCTCCACTTAATCCCGTATATCTCTTTAACGCCTCTGCAGGGGTACATTCTATGCATATTGTACCAATACCTACACATCTGCAGTAGCAGCGTATTGGCAGCGCAGTAGATACAAGCCCATTTACGGGTATAACATGCATAAAATACGCACGTGTAGTAGCATTGCGCGACTAGGCTGTATTGTACTTGATCGCCTATAACTTTTCCATTTTACCATGGATTTTCATCGTTCATAGCTTATCTTTTTCCCAATAGAATAGAACTTCACGTAAATGAGTAAAACCGAAGGAGAAAAGATTGGTTTTAAATTGGTTTTTTCGGAACCAGCGACCGATTTTACATATAGATATGATAGTTACGTCCACTGGCGCACACAGAAAAATATTTTGGGAGGGGGGGGGGGATTTTCAATATCCAACGGAAAATTAAAAAAAAAATACTCAAAACTCGTCGAGACAATTTTTACTTAAATCTATGTATGTTTGGGGAGTGGACCTACGTATGCACACATTAAACAAAGGCACCTTTTAAAGCTCAATTCATTTTCTCTGTATTTAAACTAAAACTAAAAAGGAAAGGTCACCTGTATTATTGCGTCATGATTGCAACTGAATTCATATTTTTCGTCATGTAGCAGCTACATTGTAGCTTTGGTGGAACGAATTGGATTATGGTGAATTAAATATTCGTTAAGTTCACATCGTTGCACACTGGTCAGCCCCCATACATAAAAGTAAAAAATTTTGGTGTTTCAAAAAGAAATTTCTGTCATGCATTTCCGTGAGAAATATATTGAATTTTATGGAAAACCTTCTTCTATACGCAATAGACACCATTAAATGTTACTTTGGCTCATTTAAAGTCAACACTTTTGAAAACAAAATTTTTTCTGGAAAAAGTTTGTGTAAATAAGAGTACATATTATGATTTTTGCGAGATTTCAAGTTTGAGTGCAAAAAAAATGCGGATAACTATGGAAACGTATGAAAAAGGTATGTTTCATGATTTAGCTAAAGAAAACAGTGAGAACAATTTATTTTTATCAAAATACAAGATGAAGAACTCTTAGTTTTTCTATGAGCGTAATTTTCAAGCATTAGCATTTTCATTTAAACTTTTAACAACTAAGGACCATTCTGGACCAGGTCTTATAAGCAGATTTGAGTTGTTTCACGTCTTCTCTTCAGAAGCCTTATACATTTTTCCCCTTTTTTCTTAAAATATCATATTAAATGTACATAACTAGTCTATAAAAAATATTGTTGCCCAAGATGCTCCTTTTACGTATTTTTGTACATATGTACGTCGACTGTTTTCGATAAAACTTTATTTTCGATAAAATCTGAGTAATTGAGTTTTGTCCCACTCTCCATACAATTTTTTTTTATCCCGCGAAATATCGCGGAAATATTTTTTTTAATTGTAACTTTGTTATTTGACATCGGATTTTTAAAATTCAAATGTCATTAGTTTAGTCTTTGGAAGCTCTATATATCCTTCTAATGTCCTTTTGACCTATAAAGTCATTTTCACATAGTTAAGTCACCTAACCAAGTTTTTCATCCCAAATATCCTTTTTGTTTCACAAGAAAAAAACCGCCAAAAATAAAGTATCCATCGGATCTCTCTGATATTACGCTTAAAGTCTTTGCAATTAAATGAGTAAATTTTAAAAGAATAAAACTTTCCTGATTTTTAAAATTTTTTGTAAAAAACTTTGAAAATCAAATTTTTTTTCAAAAATCGCAAAACATGCACAAAATATGGACCAGCTATCGCTCAGCGAGTTTTTATTAGACTACTACAAATTGTATGTCATTTGAAGCGTATTTTAATTGCCTTTCGAACGAGATACTGCTTGTGTTTATCGCATTTGTAACTCCAGCGAAAATAATTTTTGAATGAAGTGATAACAAAAAAACACAAAATTATCGTTATCTCAATTCCTATCCTCGTCCATTCCTGGTTTTCTTGTTTTTTTTTTTTTTTGGCTGTAAACTAGCGTTAGTGGTGGGCGTGGATTACAACATATATGTTTTTAATTTTTCTGAAAGATGAGTCGTTTAGTGGGACACCAATGTGCAAAATTTGGTTTCGGTAGGTCCATCCGTTTTCAAGAAACTGAGTTTTGTCCCACTCTCCATACAAATGTGACCAGTGTGCGTTGGTGAATTATTTTAAATTAAAACAAATCTCAGCGAATATCCACAGCATACTTTTAGGGAAATGTCCACACTGCTTGTTTATAAACATAATCAGTAGATGTTGACAAACATTGGCAATGTACATCCACGAATATTCATAGATTTTACAACAGGTATTTACACAAATATTTATGCATGTACCATCTTTTATAAAATTATTTTTTTTTATGGTGTGCTGTCAAATTTTGGGGGGCGGGGTTTTAACCCCAAAACCCCCTTGGGTGCGCCAATGGTTACGTCCAACGTACAGACAACAAATTTCATTTTGTGATCCAGTGTAATTAGTATAGATTAAATAAAATTGCTTTTCATCCAAATGTTATTTCAAGCAGTGGGAACCTATTCCGTAATTATATTTTATGTTAAGCTTTTATAAAAATTGTCATATTCTTTAAGAATGATACAATAAAAACCAAGGTTGATACATAAGGTTGTCTTGGTAGAAACAGCTGTCTATTTTTTCATTATCTAAATTGTCAAACTTTATGTGATTGTTGATTTTCTTGTATGCATGTGTTGCTTGGCCAATTAAAAATGGACGTTTGACAATTGAGGATCAACCTTGATATAAACCATGGTGGAAAAAAACCAAAAAACCTACAACTGTAGTTTTATATCCTCAATTTTATCCTACAAATTGGGGGATCGCAATCTGCCACCGCTGAGAACCTTCTCATAGCAGAAATACACTCAGAGGGCATACCGACTAACTGTTTAAGATCTTAAAAGTTTTTCCAAATCTTAAATTTGATGCGACATACATATATCGGAAATCGACCCAAGGACCTTTAGTACATTAATCAAGTATTCTACCAGGCGCACAGTGTACAAATTTTGAATTTAGGACGACAAAAATGGATTTTTTTTTAAATGTATTGTGGAACGAATTTCCGTCATCCAGATACTGAAGATGGCACATAGCCGAAACCGGTTTATAACCAAATCAAACTTGACAAGGGATGACGGAAATTCGTTCCACAATACATCGCAATCCTACCCTGTCGGAAAAGCAAACAACAAAAAAGAAAATGGATTTTTTTCTTTTTTTTTTTAATCTGGCTACCCCATTATAAAGAGGAATGTCAGATTAAGCAAAAAATTTAAAATTTTGTAAAAAGAAACTTGTGTACACAGGCTTAACGGGACTGCGAACAGTGGATAACACTTAAACAAAAAAAAAAAACAAACCATTATTGTGAGCGCACGTGAAGTAGTTTTCAATATTGAATAAATATTTTAATTATTGGTGTATTTCCACGATTTTTTTCTAAATATATGTTTGATTTTATTTTTTTTTCTGAGTATCTTTTCGTGATTTAGGGAAAGGAAACATAGTACAGGTAAAAAAACTGAAGTTACATTTTCTCAGTCAATTTCTAATAAAAATAAATTTTTTCGCAATCAAAATCTTTTGCGTCCACCGAGGTGTACCTAACTTGTCTTTTTTCTTATATTGCCCTAACTCCTCGTTTTTAAGACTGAGCAAATAAATCTGCCCTTTTTGCACAATTTTGTGAAATTTGAATTTTACTATGAGCTCCTCAAATATAAAGCATAGAGTTTTGTTCGATGTATGGCTATCTAACCTTGAAAAAGACAGATGTTAGTGGCGAAATTTCATCCGTGCAATGATCTTATTAAATTATAAGGAAATAAGTCGAAATTTTCGGAGCCACGCCCACTTTTTAGAGGACCAATTTAGAAAGTTTTATAAGTCATAACTCAGAAACCGTAGCAGATATATCGAGGAAATTTGGTACGCGTGATGTACTTACTTAGGCAAATGTTTGGACGAAAAATTGCCAAAATGAAAACATTTTATGCGACATCTTTGTCAGATATTAAGATAATAAATTAAAAATTTGTGGTATGACTCCCACTATAGATATAAAACAAAAAACATAAGAGGTTTTAAAAATGGACAGTGTCACGCCTCTTTTTAAACAAAGGAATCCACGAGATTTCGGAGCCCACAACTCTACAAATAATTGAGATATTATGACAAAATTCGGCGTACACACTTTTATCACTTGTAGTAATACACTTTTAAAAATTTATCGATATCACCTCCCTAAAAAAACGATTTACTTGACATCTTTGTAACTAAAAGTCAGAAAGTGTTGCAAATTTGCATTAGAAAGAATATTTATATGCTTGGGTTGATGAAAGGTAAAAACTATTAAAATGGGCGTCGCTACGCCTACTTTATACGTAATTTAAATACATACATACCTACATACATGTAGGAATGACAACACGAATTGGACGTACATACTAGTATTTGGACTGAAATTACTTTGTAATTGTTGTGACCCACATATTATATTACTAAGAATAAGCCAATATGGCATCACTGTTCATAAATGATAGATCTATATAGGTTAAGTTTTATGTATTCGCTATTAATAAAAATGAAGTCAAATAGCATAAAGCGCGTGCATTCTATTATTACCTAGAATATTCCAGATCTAAATACGACATAAGAATTGGCGACGAGATAAACACATTTAATTACGTTAAAAATGGATGCTAACCAGTTTAAGCATATATTAGAAGCCTTTACTAAAGCACAAAATGAACTTTTGCAAGTCTGCACAAATACAGCACAGCAAACTCAACCACAAAATGCGGCATCGCTACAGGTACTTCTTCCACCATTCGAAAACTTCGACAGCAAGAAGGAAAATTTCAAACTTTATAAGTAGAGGTTCGAAAACTACTGAACGATGAAAGGAGTTTTCACTAATAAAGTATTGTGCCATCAAATGTTTATCAACTCAATCGGCTCGACACACTTGAAACTATTAGTTTCATTGGTCGCTCCTAAAGAAGTATCCGAAGTCGACTATCAAGACTTGGTCAAGAAACTCGAGACACATCTGTGCCCTAAGAAAAATACGCTAGTAAGTCAACATCGATTTCTTTCTACATACCAGAGCGAGGCACAAACCATTGCTGAATATGTAGCAGTACTTCGTCAAGTTACAAGTGAATGCGAATTTATTTCTACTTGTGACTGCAAAGCTGATATTTCAAATATATTCCTACGAGCACAATTTATTCGAGGACTCAAAGATAATACGATCAGGGACAGTGGCGTAGCTAGAGAATTTTTCGGGGGGGGGGGGGGGGTCACAGCCAATATAAAAAATTTACCAAAATTAAAATTACCAAAAAAAACTACAATTTTTTTTACAAATGATAAAAATCGCTAGCTTAGAATTGTGTAAGTCCTTTTTTAAAACTTTGTAGGAGAGACAAAAAACAAAAAAGAAAAAAAAATTCCAAATGAAAAAAAATTTCTGTTCATATAAATATTTTGGACTTACACAATTTTTTTCGCTTTTTGGACTTACACAATTTGCGTATTACTGAATAACAACGAGTAGAAATATGACAAGTATCACAGACTTGTCTAGCGCGGTGCGTATTTGATTTTTCTAGCGTTCTACATAAAAATACACTTTTTCATAAAAGTGGACTTACACAGTTTGCACTCTAAGCTAGCGAAATGTAATTTTTTCAGACCATAATTTAACATTTTAGTACACAAATATCGCTTACAATACATATATCAAACTCTTAAGGCCCTTGGCCACTTAAAATCTGGAATGTTAAGAAGTGTATACATATGTGTGAGTGTCGGGTGATTGACGCAAATATCTAAAAGATTTGATTCTCATCAACGCGAGCCCGACAACAAGAACGTGTAGCACAAGGACTGCCGAATGTACTAACACACACACACAAACTCACACATACACACAGCTTGACATGCCAGATTGTCAGTTGCCAAGGGCCTTTAACTATACTTCAAAAGTAAGTCTCATATTCTCTTCTGGAAATCTACGCGCATAGGTAGATTTTCAAGTTTTATGCGCCCAAAATTGAATTTTGTAAAATTGTTACAATTACAGAAAAAAACATACCCACATATTGGAAATAGAATGGGGAACAATAATTCATCGCTTTTTTCCCGACCCCATACTCTGCACTTGCCCCAGATGGTCGTAACTTAGCATATCTGAAGTTATTTTTTTTTTTTTTTTCTTACATATTTTTAAGTGCTAGTTTCAACTTGAATATTTATTATTTAAAGCATTTCATTTAAGTAATCGTGATTAATCCTAAAGGTTCAAGTAATTATTAACACTTTTCAATAAAATCCTTGGTTTCCAATAATTCTAAGTTTATAGTTTTAAGCTTTTAAAGTTGGGATATTTAAAAAAAAAAAGTATCACTCTTTTTCATTTTAAAAATTGGTTTTGTTATGTTGCTCTGTCAGACTCAGTCCCCCGGACATGATATCTAGTACAATTAGTAGTTAGCCGACAAAAAATTACGTCGCACAAAGCCGCACATCACTACTAGATACAGGGTTTTTCATATGTACCTACAATAATTTTCTTTTTGTGCTTTATATTTAATTTTAATTTATATTTCTAACGCATATCTTGGTTAATGTAGGTGATGCTCGAAAGTAACCCAGATATTTAGCAGCGATTATTGTTAACTTTTTAGGCAGTATTTTTAGATTTCCAATTTTTCAAAGTTAAGGAAGTACTTATCATAAAAAGGGGCTAAGAATTATAAAGCTACATTTTTTAGAAGATTTTTGAGTATGCAATTTTGCAGCTCATTCAATTGTAATATAATAATATGCAACATTCAACTTTTTGAAGAATTTCATTGGCTTTTCGGAAATTTTAATTGGAACGGTTTAATATAACGCAAACACCCTACAGAAAAAAATTACTAAAATCGACGGAAATTTTTACAGCATTGAGAATAGCACTTTTTACCAGGGTAGGAAGAAACTCAGAGTATGAGTGAGTGAGTGAGGAATTTCAGCCTCACGGCATGGTGATGAGTGGCCGTTTGCGTTTCTCACTCATCTAGAAAGCAGAGTGAGAGTTTTTTTTGTTTCCTCACTCATTTCGAATGAGTGATGAAGAAATGAGGCGCTCACGCTGCGTGTGAGGTGAGCCGTCGCACAATGGGAACGTTTCATACAAAAAACGGTCATAAATAGTAAAAATGGACCTAGAGTGCTCAAATTTGGAACATAAGCTTTTTTGATGAATATTAGTACATGGTGTGAAAATGAAATCAATCTGATGACAAATACTCCCACCCCCCATATAACGAGTGTCGCGAAAAAACATGCAATTTCAAATATTTTCGAAACTAATTAAGTTAGAACGTTCAAATTCCGTATACAAGCTTTTTTGATGAATATTAGTACATGGTGTGAAAATGAAATCAATCTAAGACAAATACTCCCACCCCCCATATAACGGGTGTCGCGAAAAAACATGAAATTTCAATTATTTTCGAAACTAATTAAGTTAGAATGCTCAAATTCGGTATACAAGCTTTTTTGATGAATATTAGTACATGGTGTGAAAATGAAATCAATCTGAAGACAAATACTCCCACCCCCCATATAACGGGTGTCGCGAAAAAACATGAAATTTCAATTATTTTCGAAACTAATTAAGTTAGAATGCTCAAATTCCGTATACAAGCTTTTTTTGATGAATATTAGTACATGGTGTGAAAATGAAATCAATCTAAGACAAATACTCCCTCCCCCCATATAACGGGTGTCGCGAAAAAACATGAAATTTCAATTATTTTCGAAACTAATTAAGTTAGAATGCTCAAATTCCGTATACAAGCTTTTTTGATGAATATTAGTACATGGTGTGAAAATGAAATCAATCTAAGACAAATACTCCCTCCCCCCATATAACGGGTGCCGCGAAAAAACATGAAATTTCAAATATTTTCGAAACTAATTAAGTTAGAACGCTCAAATTCGGTATACAAGCTTTTTTGATGAATATTAGTACATGGTGTGAAAATGAAATCAATCTGAAGACAAATACTCCCACCCCCCATATAACGGGTGTCGCGAAAAAACATGAAATTTCAATTATTTTCGAAACTAATTAATTTAGAATGCTCAAATTCAATACTATCATAGCTCAGTAACCTTATTTTACGAAAAAAACCCTTTAAGTTTTCAGTCGCTATATATTTCAATAGTAAATCTATCAGACCGAAATTTCGTCATATAATGCACATACATACTCGTATGCATATGCACACATGCATGCATACCCATACCTGAAAACTCGCGTTTTTGAGTTATGATACTTTTGAAGTAAATAGGCTAAACGTAAGTATATATGTATATATTCTATATAAAATTGCGTTAGTTAATATTTTAAAGCATAAACATCTGTCAAAACTGCTCATCAATGCTTTTCTCTCTAGCTACAAAGTGTACCATATGTATACATATGTATGTACGTCCATAGTGATAGCGCGCATATACACCTCGTCGAAAAACATGAATTAGTGAGAAGAGCGCGGGTGAATGATGAAACTGACTATGGGGGGTTATTAAGCACACCTGGGACCAACATATATTAAAAAATTGAGGATACGTTTTTTTATATTTTTTTTTAATTTGGTTCTAAAATTTCCCAATTTTTTTGATAATTTTTTTTTTACCCTGCGTAAAAAACAATATATAATAAAACCTGTGCAGCTAATTCAAAAGCGAGCTACTGAATTTCATAATATGAACTACTTTCTATATTACAGAGAAATATTGAGGGATAAATCACGTAAGACCATTTTTTTTTTTTAAATTTTGAATATGTCATTATAAATGTAATTTCAAAAATGCACTTTTGGCCCATTAGGAGAATAATTAAAACTCGCGGGAGCGCGGGTGAAATTAATTTCTGTTAATGTGATATGATAAAGAATATGTTAGTTCATCACACAAAAAAAAATCCAGGATACGTTTTTTTTTGTTTTTTTTTTTATTTTATTGCTTAAATTTGGCGAAGAAAAAATTTTTTCGATATTTTTTTATCCTTATTTGAAAAATCATATAAAATCAGGTTTCAAAGATAATAAAAAAATATTACTTCCCGAAAAAGTAGAAGCCATTACCTATATTTAAGTGTCAAAACCAAGTATATGCGTCAATAAATGGCTTAGATAGAGCATTTCGTATCAAGTCATATAATTCATAATTCAAATGGCACATTTTTTGTTCAACTTTGGGCACCCTGTACGGCTAAACGAAACGGAACTCAGAAAATTTTACATGGGCTTTTTTTTTGTCCTATAAAATACCTGTCGACAGCTGTTAAAAAAAATGGAATTACGACTACTTTAATTTCGACTTTATTTTTGGCCACGAATTCCCATTGTGCGTCGTAGGGTTTCTCTTCTCTTTGTGTAATGCGTGTGAGCGTGTGGGTGAGTGCGCAGAAACTCAGTAAATATTACATACCCCCGGGTTTCATTTGAACTTCGATGTATTTCGATAAATTTATCGATAAGTGAGTTATCGGTCAAAATGCGATTGCCCAAAAACCTTAATATTACCCTACAATATGGGTATCAAACGAAAGGGGATGGCCCCAGGTTTCATTTTAACTTCGATATATTTCGATAAATTTATCGATAACTGATTTATCGGTCAAAATACGATTGCACAAAAACCTTAATATTACCTTACAATATGGGTATCAAACGAAAGGGGATGGCCCCGGGTTTCATTTGAGCTTCGATATATTTCGATAAATTTATCGATAACTGAGTTATCGGTCAAAATACGATTGCACAAAAACCTTAATATGACCTTACAATATGGGTATCAAACGAAAGGGGATGGCCCCAGGTTTCATTTGGACTTCGATATATTTCGATAAATTGATCGATAACTGAGTTATCGGTCAAAATACGATTGCACAAAAACCTTAATATTACCTTACAATATGGGTATCAAACGAAAGGGGATGGCCCCGGGTTTCATTTGAGCTTCGATATATTTCGATAAATTTATCGATAAGTGAGTTATCGGTCAAAATGCGATTGCCCAAAAACCTTAATACTACCTTATAATATGGGTATCAAACGAAAGGGGATGGCCCCAGGTTTCATTTTAACTTCGATATATTTCGATAAATTTATCAATAACTGAGTTATCGGTCAAAATGCGAATGCACAAAAACCTTAATGTCCACAAACCCCCAACAAATTTTTGTGACAGGAAATCAAAACAATACTGCAATGGAACCTCTTAATACACATATTCCAGAAGATCGAAATCCTGAACAAGCTCGAGAACCGTTAATACGCAGATCACAACGCGAGTGTAAGAAGCCAACGCATTTGCAAGATTATACAACTTAATATTTTAAAATCGTTTCAAAATTCCATTATCAAATACAAATGAAATGAATTAAACCTTGTTAAGCGTGGGAGACTGTTGTGACCCACATATTATATTACTAAGAATAAGCCAATATGGCATCACTGTTCATAAATGACAGATCTATATAGGTTAAGTTTTATGTATTCGCTATTAATAAAAATGAAGTCAAATAGCATAAACCGCGTGCATTCTATTATTACCTGGAATATTCCAGATCTAAATACGACATAACAGTAATGTAAAATCACTTCATGTATAAGAACACTATAATTAAAAAAAGTATGTTTGAATTTTATAATTAAATATACTTAAGTAGGTATTTTCTGAAAAAATAATGATATATAAACTTGTTCAAATAAAATATGAGTTTAGATAATTTTCAGTTTTCAATAATATATTGAATTGAAATAAAATATCTACATCGTCCGTGATAATTTTTAATAGAAAATTTAAACGAATAAATTTTGCGATAAAATTGCATAGATTATTTAAGAATCCAAACGAAAAAGGATGTGCTTTTAATAGAAGAAATTTTAAAAAATTTGCAATCATAAAATTATTATAAACGAGAAAATTTTGAGACTAATGAATCTAATCAACGTGCGAAAGTTTAAGTCAGAAATGTGCAAAAGTGCATTAAAACTAGAGATTTACAAAAATTAGAAATTTAATTTAATTAATTTTAATTTGAGGTCATCTATATTTGCCGTTAAGTAAATGTGATATATAAAATAAAGCCGAAAGCGCAAGAAAGGGAAATCATAAACTGAAACATCAAGAAGTAAATTGAAGCAAAAGAAATCAAACAAAGTGCTGGTGAAATCATCTATATTTGCCGCCAAGTAAATGTGATGAAAAAAGTATAACCAAATCGCAAATAATCGTTATTTTTTAAATTTTGACTAAAAAAATCATGCTGAAGGAGAAATGCTAAACGCAAAAGAAGTATACAGATGTAATCACCGTAACGCAGACTATCCCTAGGTGCATTAACTTCTATTTTTTCGATTTTTACAAAAAAATTGATTTTTAATCATTACTTTCTGAGTTTTATTTTCTGCTCAGAAAATAAAAGTTATTTCTTGAGTTTTATTTTTCCCTCAGAAAATAAAAGTTATTTCTTGAGCTTTATTTTTCCATCAGAAAATAAAAGTTATTTTTTGAGTTTTATTTTTCGATCAGAAAATAAAAGTTATTTTTTGAGTTTTATTTTTCCCTCAGAAAATAAAAGTTATTTTTTTAGTTTTATTTTTCGATCAGAAAATAAAAGTTATTTCTTGAGTTTTATTTTTCCATCAGAAAATAAAAGTTATTTCTTGAGTTTTATTTTTCCATCAGAAAATAAAAGTTATTTTTTGAGTTTTATTTTTCGATCAGAAAATAAAAGTTATTTTTTGAGTTTTATTTTTCCCTCAGAAAATAAAAGTTATTTTTTGAGTTTTATTTTTCCATCAGAAAATAAAAGTTATTTTTTGAGTTTTATTTTTCGATCAGAAAATAAAAGTTATTTTTTGAGTTTTATTTTTCCCTCAGAAAATAGAAGTTATTTTTTGAGTTTTATTTTTCGATCAGAAAATAAAAGTTATTTCTTGAGTTTTATTTTTCCATCAGAAAATAAAAGTTATTTATTGAGTTTTATTTTTCCATCAGAAAATAAAAGTTATTTTTTGAGTTTTATTTTTCGATCAGAAAATAAAAGTTATTTTTTGAGTTTTATTTTTCCCTCAGAAAATAAAAGTTATTTCTTGAGTTTTATTTTTCCATCAGAAAATAAAAGTTATTTTTTGAGTTTTTTTTATCGATCAGAAAATAAAAGTTATTCTCTGAGTTTTATTTTTCCCTCAGAGAATAAAAGTTATTTTCTGAGTTTTATTTTTCGATCAGAAAATAAAAGTTATTTTCTGAGTTTTATCTTTTTGCTCAGAGAATAAAAGTTTCTTCAGTCTAATTTTAGCTGCAGCTGTCGATTTTGCCACATTAACACGTAGGTAAAGTTTATATATAAAAAAAATTAAAAATTTATTTATCTACTTTACCTATTTATATGACAAAATCTACAATTGCAGCTAAACTTAAACTGAAAAACTTTTATTCTCTGAGCAAAAAAATAAAGCTCAGAAAATAACTTTTATTTTCTGATCGAAAAATAAAACTCAAAAAATAACTTATTTTCTGATCGCAAAATAAAACTCAAAAAATAACTTTTATTTTCTGATCGAAAAATAAAACTCAAAAAATAACTTTTAGTTTCTGATCGAAAAATAAAACTAAAAAAATAACTTCTATTTTCTGATGGAAAAATAAAACTCAAGAAATAACTTTTATTTTCTGAGGGAAAAATAAAACTCAAGAAATAACTTTTATTTTCTGATGGAAAATAAAACTCAAGAAATAACTTTTATTTTGTGAGCAGAAAATAAAACTCAGCAAATAATGATTAAAAATCAACTTTTTGGATATAAATAACCGTTACAGTCCCTGAGTATAACCGAGAAACCAAGAAAAGGAAATTATAAGCAAAAGGAGCAAAAAGTAAATTGAGGGAAAGAACCTCAATTAAAATAATCTACATATATTTACCGCCAAATAATATGATGAAAAAACTACAATCCGAAGAAGTAAGAGGCAGATTTGACCAAAGAAAGTGAAACTATAAACCGAAGGAGATATAAGAATATTTTAATAAAGGAAAATCAACAGACGAACGCTGTCGGCAAAGAAAGAAAAACATATGAAAACGGCCATGGAGAATGTATTCTTTCGATAATTTCTCATAAATTTTTGTATGACTTGACGACAGAAGTCATTTAAGTCATTGTTTCTAAGCTTATAGAAAAATTCTAAAATTATGGCCCCGGACTTTGAAATTTTCGTTAAATGTCTGCGAATTTTCAGAATTTTTTCATAAACACACAAAATTATAGAAAATTATAGAATTAATTTTATTTCAGACATTTTCGAAATCATTGTAAAGCAGTGGCGCAAAAATACTTACCTGATAAACTGTACATATAAAACTTGGATAATAAAGAGAAAGGCTTCTACTTATCACGTTAAAAATTCAAATATATTTACTCTGGAAAATGTTATTATGCATGGATGCATGTAATAACCTATATCTGATTGTTTAACTAAACAACACTGAATTTAAAACAAAAAAAACTAAGCCTAATACGTTATGTGAAATTTTGTTATACATTGGGATACTTCGGATTGTTGGGGCCTTGAAAAATGGCTGTAAAAATTTTTTTTTTTGCTCTTCTGAACAATTGAATATTTGTTGATAGCGCTTATTGAATATAAGCCGACGGTATATATATATATGTTTGATTCGATTTGATTACTTGTAAATATTTATCTGAAATATTTAATTAAATCCAAAACATAATAAAAACATATATAATATACATACATAAGTCTTATTAATTTTTCATAAATTTAACATTCCATACAAAAAACAAACTAAATGCTGAAGACTATGGCTGCCACAAAACGGAATGCCGGATTGACATCAGCCGTTCCACGAGCTACATTAAATGATGAGGAGCTGGTAAGTTATAGTCTTGATATAACACGCCATATTAGGGTAGTCCAAAATTGTGCGAAGAAAATAAAGTGCTCGAGAACCCGAACCGAAAAGTTTGCCTTAATATATTAATGTTTAGAGGTCGCGCAATTGCCCCCAAATTTCCTTCTTCTTTTACATCAGTGACGATGCATAATTTTTTGGAAAGTCCTTATCATTAAAAAAGGGAACACATATTGCTTTAGGAGTAATGGTATAAAACTAGCATGCAAAAATAAAAATGCCTTTCGCGACCTCTAAATGATATTTTGTATCATTAAAAAAGCGAATACATATTAGGGGTATTCGCTATCCATAGCACGATAGCACGGATTGCAAATATCCTAGACCAAAATATGCTACACATAGAGAGCACCCTATTGCACAGTCGTAGGAAATTTTAAGAAGCAGCCTTTCTTATTTGCCAAGCGGACGCATTCATCACTCACTTTTTAATAAATAAATCATTTTATTTTAGTAAATTTAATAAATACACACAAAACATAACATTTCAAGCAAAATTTGGATGCTTAAATTGAAATTGAAATTAGCAATTGGCAAATGTCAGCTGACGCAGGGTCGCAATTAATTTCCTACACTTCATAGCAAATAAATATACATAGGTTTTGCTGTAGCATATTTTTGAGGTCTAGCATATTTCTGTTTGCCTGTATTTTGTTGTTGTGCGTTGTAAAACTTTGCAATCCGTGCTACGTGCTAGGGTTATGCTATGGATAGCGAACACCCCTATTGTTTTAGGAGTAATAGCATAAAAATAGCCGCAATAATTTGTTGGTTTTTAATTTTTGGACCACCCTAATGTCATATGTATTAATATAGTTTGTATGTAAATTTCCGCAAAATACTGAAAATATTTATTATGCTTTAAAAATTAAAAAAAAAACATATATATGTCTTTTGAGATCGGTTATAGCGTCGTTAAGTATTTTGTCCAGAACAATGTCAGCTATAGTGGGCGATAATGGATTTCCCAATGGCATATCATAAATTTGTTGGTACACCGTTCCGACAAAAATAAAATAATTATTGTCCCTTAAACAAATATGTATGATGTCTAAAAACTGGTTTTTAATCAAGTTGGTATGATTTTGAAGGGTTACCCATTTTTGCATAATTTTTCGAATTGCTAGGCTGATGTGGGATGTTCGTAAATAGGGAAATTACGTCAAAGGATATTAAGATTTCGTCTTTTTCAATTGTCAGTGTGTTTAACTTCTCTTTGAATTGTGAAAAATTTTTCATATTGTAGTTGGTAGAAATTAGTTCTTTAAGTATTTGTCCTATATATTTGGATAATTCGAGGCAAGGTATGTTTGTAAAGGCAGAAATGGGTCTAAGAGGTGTTTTCTTTGTGAATTTTTGGGAGTCCATAGAGTCTGGGAGAAATAGCTGCACTACAAGTCAATTTGTGTTTTAATATAATGTCGATTTTCCCTTGCTTATATAGTTCATTTACTATTGTGTTATTTTTCCTTTGAAATTTTTGTGTCGGGTCCAAGCTCATAGTTTTATATGTTTCTCTATCGTTTAGTAGTCCCATAATTTTTTGTATGTATTCATGTTTGTCCATTAGTACGCTCTTGTTACCTTTGTCTGCACTTGTGATTATTAGAGTTGGGAAACTATCGATAGTGCCACCATCGGTAGTTTTTGATAGTTCTAAAAAAACTATTGATAGTCTTTGATAGTCTTCAAAAAAATTAAACATCGATAGAACTATCGCCGAAAATTTGAAAAATTCAAGAAAACATTAAAATCTCAATCTCTTACATTCAGTCCAGTATATTTTAGTACACGGAAGTGAGTTTGAAGTCGAAAAAAAAAATCTTCAAAGCCTTCTATAATGTCGTTTCTATTATTTTGTACATAGACGAATATAAAACAACAGAATCTGAAATAGTAATGTGCAATATGGAGATGTGAAAGTTGTAAAACTATCGATAGTACACATTAATATCGATAGTTTTGAAAAAGCCATCGATGGCCTTCGATAGTGTTCAAAAAAATAAAATATCGATACTATCGATAGTGCCATCGATAGTTTCCCACCTCTAGTGATTATTATTGAGTCTTTGTGTTGTTGTAGGAGTTTTTTTATGTCGTAGAAAATTTTTAATATAAATTTTTCTTTTTTACGTTTTTTTTTTGCATGGCCGCTTTAATTCTAATAATTATTTTTATGTGAATTTTTTTATGAGCTATTGGCCAGTTTTTAAATTAAGAAAAATTGAACAAAATTTTTGGTAGAAGTTATGGATCCATTTCGGAGACCACCACATCCCCTCATCAGACTTCTTCAGGCGGCCTCAACCGAGGATCGAAGTCGCTTCGATTGGTAATCCAATGTAATCCCATTGAGCTACCACCCCCGTCAGCTTTGTTTCGCTTAATTCTCAATTTTCCTTTTATTACAATCTACATACCAACTACAGTAGCTTAATGACACTCTGTCTTTGCTACCTAGTATGTTGGTGCGATTGTGTTTTGTTTTGTACAAAGTTCTAAAGCTGTTAACAAGCAAAGCTTTTGTACAGGCAATGCTTGTTATTGTTTTTCAGATTTTTGTTTTTTTCGGCAGGCTCTCCGATTTAGATATTTACGTTTTGTTTTTACATGGCCGTTTTAATTCTAATAAATATTTTTATGTGAATTTTTATATGAGCTATTGTCCAGTTTTTAAATTAAGAAAAATTGAAAAAATATTTTTGGTAGAAGTTATGGATCAATTTCGGAGACCACCACATCCCCTCATCAGACTTCTTTAATATTCAAAAATTTCAATGAGTTAAAGATACAAGGAATATTTAACAATAATTAATAGTAATCATTTAACAAAGTAATTCGTACAAAAGTCAATTAGGAAGAAGAAGAATCTGTAGAATCTTTGAATGGGTTTCAAAACCATTTCCGGTTGACTCAATGGTGATTATATATTTTTTAACCTTAATTAAATATTATATTTTAATGAATATTGTCTTATATAGAAAATGCATGTCTACAAAAAAGCTCTCCAGGCACTTATCTACCCGATTTCATCGACAACGCCGCACAACTTTGTTCTATGGACAGCAACATCGCCCACCTACTGTTACGAGTGTGAGGGTTTGCTATGGGGCATCGCTCGCCAGGGGGTTCGCTGTACAGAATGCGGTGTAAAGTGCCATGAAAAATGCAAGGATCTCTTAAATGCAGACTGTCTTCAAAGTGAGTATTAAAACCAAATATGCACGTACTAAGAATTCCAATTTTTACGATCCCTGGATTTCCGATATTTTTTTATTTGGACATTAATTATTTTCCCACATTTTGGGGTTGAAAAAAGTAAATATATTTTTCGAGGAACGCTACAACCTTAAAATGCAAAGAAAAAGTTGAGTTTATTGCCATTTTATTATTTCATTAGTAACAAAATAAAATAGGAACGTAAAATCATGCGTATTATTTAATAATAATTTCCGAAAAAAATTAAAAATCGGAGGCACAAATTTTGAGATGAATTCCGAGTATGCAGCTGCGTATTTTATTTTATAACGTAACGTGAAATACTCAAATAAAATTAAACTTTTTCCTGGTTTTTGGTAATTTAATTTTTTGAATATTGTTTGCATTTTCTTCCATTATTTACTTCTCATGGGAGGAAATTGCAAAAACTTTTGAGAAAGAAATAGCCAAAAATCGCGAAATGGAAATTATCAAATGAATTTTACCACAAGAATTCTAAAAATTCAACACTTGCATACCGGATGTACGAAAATAGTTCACGAAGTGAGGTTCGATTGAATAGAACAATGGCATATATAAGTGAAAAATCCAACAGCTCAGCAGGACCATCGGTAGCCGCGGTGCTAAGCGTTTCGCTAATACTCGACTACTGATGGTTGGAGCGTAGGTTCAAAGCCTGGTGTGCTCCCGAGAAGATGTCTGATGATGAAGAAAGTGGTTTTTCTTCGAAATAGCTATCACATCTACCATCGCTGTATGATCTAATTGGATTTTTCTGCTTATCCTAAAGTATAAAAATTAAAATTAAAAATAATAATTCCGTGCTAGACACTAACATACATAATACATAATAATGTTAAACTATAAATTGTGCTTTTGTACATACAACTACAGTACACAGCGTCCATTAACTGTCAGCTGGCAAAAGCTCATTTAACACTTGCATACCGGCTATACGAAAATAGTACACGAAGTGAGGTTTGATTGAATAGAACAATGGCATAAGTATATAAATGAAAAATCCAAGAGCTCAGCAGGACCATCGGTAGCCGCGGTGCATATATAGGTATAACAAAAGCATTTTATGCGATATTTTTGTCAAACATATGTAGCTAATTCATTGAACTTTTATAAGCTTCAGCTATATGTTTGTATATAAACATTACGTTATATTAGGCGAACAAGTGTATTCATACCTACTCTGAATGGGGTTTTTCAGTGTGGGATGTGCTTATTTATACACAGCTGTACGTAGTACAATATATGTATGTTTGCCAAGGCAAACGTGGGGAAAAAAATTACCCAAGTCGGCACGGACCACATATATAGGTATAATAAAAAACATTTTATGCGATATCTTTATCAAATATATATATAGGTAATTCATTGAAAGTTCCACTGTAGACATAAAACCAAATAAATATAAGTTTTTTAAAATGGGCGTGACAGCACAAACCATACCGACTTGCGCCACGTATGTTTTGTTATTTTTTGCGCAAGATGCGCACTGGTCCAGCTAGTATGTACATTAGAGTGGCCCTTACGCCTATGGAAAAAATTTTTTTCTAATTTTTTGAGACCTTACCCCCTGAAATGGTTTCATTTACAGAAAAGTCAAATTTAATAACGATCAGCTACGTGGAGACGGGTTATTTCGCGAGATGTTTCGCCACATGTTTCAATAACGTCCTATTTCAGATTTTGCTTCAAAAACGCCCTATCTCAGAGAAAATCAGATATATATTTCTCTGAAATAGGGCGTTTTTGAATAATTGTCTGAAACAGGACGTTATTGAAACAAATTCTGAAATAGGGCGTTTTGAAGCAAAATCTGAAATAGGACGTTATTCAAACAATTTTTGGAATAGGGCGTTTTTGAAACAATTTTTGAAATAGGGCGATCTTATTCTCAGCCGTCGATATATAGTTGAAATAAATACAGTTTAAGTGCAACTTTTGACATACTCAACACAAGTGGTGTGATGGCGCACTGGTAAGGCGTCTGTCTTCGAATCGAGCAGGTCGCGAGTTCGAATCTTTTCGGAGTCAAGTTGACTAACTTTTTTTTAATTTAATTTTTTTTTAAATTTAATTTAATTTAATTTAATTTTTTTTTTGCTATGCTTGAGTAGACGTGTTTTTAATGCGCTGCCGGTTTTATCGACTTTTCATTTGTTTCTGCAAATAATTAAACCCGTCTGTCAACCGAATCTGTACAATAAACGTTGGTGGCTGCCTAGTGTAACATTTACAATAAGATACGTGTGCGAAATAAATTAGAAAACAATAAATAAAAACATGTCGTATGCTGAGAAAAAAGTAACTCGAAGCACTAAGTTGTCCCCCCAAAAAGGTAACACCCCCCTCCTCCAAAAAGGCAGAGAGGCTGAGAGCGCGCCAAATGTGCATTGGCTGCAGCAGCTGGAAACGAAGATGGATAAGTTAAAGCAAACCGTGATCGATCAGCTGGAAATGAGAATGGTAAAGCAGAAGGAGAGCATGATTGAGAAGCTGAGTATTAATATTAAGAGCTGTGAAGAGAGACTAACACAAAAAATTAATGAGATCTCTGCTGAGTTGGTAACTATAAAAAATAGCGTTAAGTTTTTGGAAGTAAGGTTGACAGCTGTTGAGTCAACTTGTGAAGAGGTTGCCAATTTAAGGGCAGAGGTGATGGCATTAAAGAGAGATGCTGTTAGGCGTGAAAATGATGCAGTAGCCGCCGATTTAATTATTAGCGGCATACCTAATGATGTGCATGACAACTGTATGGCAATATTTTCAAATATATGTAAAGCAGTTAAAACTGAGATACCTGCAGTTAGAGAAGCTTTTCGTATACCAACAAATAAAGAGAAAAATAGCGCAAACAACTCCCAGCAACCCATTCTGGTAAAACTCTTCTCCTCCCATGCTCGGCGTCAATTCTTCAAAGCAGTTGCTGGGCACTGCAAGGCAACCAAACGAGCTCTGGTAGTAAGTGATATTTCTTTGAATGGCTCTGCCCGTATTCGCTTACATGAAAGCTTATCAAGAGCGAATCGTGAGGTAATGCGATATGCTGATTACAAACTGAAATATCGTGGAATGTTTACAAATCTGCTCGCAATAGAGCTACACTGATAATAAGACAGGCTAAAATAAAATTTATGAAAAACAAATTGAACCCTTCTCTTCCATCGAAAGAGCTTTGGCGTAACCTAAAAAATCTAAAGGTTTGTGGGAAAAATAAAGAGTTATGCACGATTGAACCCAATATCTTAAATAATTACTTTATCGACTCAGGCAATGTCTCAGACTCCGTACCGCCGTTACCTGTGGATTGTATTGGCATTAATGACTCCTTTGAATTTCATGGAATTAGTGAGTGTGATGTGGCTAGGTCTCTAATGAAAATAAAATCGAACGCGGTGGGTAATGATGGGATTTCATTAAGATTTGTTAAGATTGTGCTTCCTTTCATCCTAAATCCGCTTACCCATATAATTAACCACTGTTTTACAAGTGGTTGTTTTCCTAGTGCTTGGAAGAAAACAGTGGTTGTGCCAGTACCAAAGAAGCCTCTCCCGACTGTCCCCGCTGACTACAGACCTATAAGCATTGTATCATCATTTTCTAAAGTATGTGAATCCTTAATGGCTGAGCAAATCTTATGTTTTACTCAAAAAAGTGAATTACTCTCTCCGCTGCAGTCAGCCTATAGGCCAAAACACAGTTGCGCCACTGCTATGGTAAAAATCGTGGATGATATTAGAATACCATTTGATGAAGGAGAACTAACACTTCTTTCCTTGTTAGACTTTTCAAAAGCATTTGACTCAGTCAACCATAACCTACTGTGTTGGAAGCTCCGAAACATGTTTGGTTTTTCAAATAGCTGTATAAAAGTCTTAACAAGTTACCTTCAAGATAGAGAACAAAGCGTCAGAGGAGAGACAGATATGTCGCAGTTCAAACTTATTAAATCTGGCGTCCCTCAGGGATCAGTTCTTGGTCCCCTCTTATTTAGTATGTTTATTAATGATGTGTTCTCTGTATGTAAATATGTAAATGTGCATGCGTATGCGGACGATATTCAGTTATATCTATCAAACAGAATTGGTCTTGTCGAAGATTTATGTTATAAAGTTAATCATGATCTATCTGCCATTCTATGTTGGGCGAAGAATAATGGTTTATGTCTAAATGTCTCCAAATCTTATGTTATGCCAATTTATAAAAATTATGTTGACACGGATAGTATTCCTTCATTGAAGATCGGTTCACAAGCTTTAAAGTTTACGGACAACGTTAAAAATTTAGGTTTTGTACTAAACAATAAGTTATCTTGTTCACCACATATAAATAAAGTAGTCAGTACTGTTTACTCTATATTGCGAAACTTGCGAGTATCAGCTACATACACCCCACAGGAAACTCGTCGTAAGCTTGCATTGCAACTAATTCTGCCTCACTTTACATACTTTGAGTTAGTATACTGCAAAATTGACTCTGAATCATCCAAAAAAATCAATGTAGCATTCAACAATGTATCTAGGTATGTATATGGTGTTGGTAGATATGATCATATATCACCATGGAGTGGCAAACTACTTGGATGCGGCATACTAAATTATTTAGCTGCACGAAACTGCATGTATATGTATAAACTCTTGGTATGCAAAGTTCCGAAATATCTCTATGACAAGTTACAACTAACCAAATCTGAAAGAAATAATAAACTGGTCGTGCCGAAGTTCAAGTATTTATCCTCCAGCCGACTGTTTTTCATTGGCACTGTTAGACTATGGAACTCTATTCCTGAATCAATAAAAGCTGGGCTGAATAGAAACAATTTTAAGAATGTCCTACTTAAACACTTCAGTAGCGTTGACTTATCCACCGCAATGTGACCACAGCTAATCCTTTTAACAATTTTCCTTCGTCCTTTCTTTTCACTTCTCTTTATTTCCTTTAGTAGTAATTTTAAGTTTTATGTATACGTATATGTATAGTTCTAAGCTACGTAAATATATTGTTAAGAATATTAGATGTGTTACATTATGTCTTAAGTTGATGTGCATATAAAAGATGTTTACTCTTAGTTGCACATGTTTGAAATCAATGAATAAATGAAATGAAAATGAAATGAAATGAAATACATACAAAAAATATTTAATAAGTAAAATAAATAAATAACAAGTAAGGAAGCCTAATACCATGTCTCCACATAACGGGTTTCGCTCTTTTTTTCTTCATTTTCTCTCTCAATCTTGTTTCGACACGGAAACCAGTGCCGAAACTCGCTAATTTCCATACAAATTTCTGAGAGCGAGTGAAGATTGAAACACTGTTTCATTCTGAATCATCTTGCCAACCTCGATGATATCGATGTCTTCTCTAATTGTGTATCGAAAATCTATCGAAATCTCACACAGACCAAAACAAAAACGCAAAATATGAGCAAACATACAAACATTTAAGAAGAGCAAGAAAGAGAAATGTTAAACTGAATCACGATCAGCCACGTGGAGACGGGTTATTTATCGAGATGTTTTTCTAGATGTTTTGTTGGTGAAACAAGTTATGTGGAGACGGGCTTTAAGTTCGATTGGAATCGAACATTAGATACTCAGCTGTATGCTTTCATTGTTTCCAAAATTTTACAATTTTTTGTTTCCGGTCTATTGTAGAATTTATGCCACAAAATTTCAATGAATTATGTTTATATTTGACAAAGATATCGCTTAAAATGTTTTTATTAGGCCACTTTATAATTCCTGTTTGTGCCCATCTGGCAACCCCTTTTTCATTATTGTTGTTCATGCCTATCTGGCATCCTATTATTATTGTCTTTCTAGTATTTATTGGGGGACGTTTATTATTCGTCTTTTTGCTTTGAAGGTAACCTGCTGAAATTCAATAAAGTGGAATCAAAATTAAGTATATTTGGTTTTCTTGGCACCCGCATTGATTAAATTACGAAGGTTGCGTACAATTTCACCCGCATTGATATTTATCAGCGTAAGGTATTCCATAATTATATATTTTATACCAACACGGTTTTTGTTCGCTATTGTACGCAACAGCTGGTCCTTCGAGCCGGATGCGTGTCGATTTAATTGGAATATACCGTCTGCAAATACATTTAAACATCGCATAATCGCTCGCAAGGTTTAGAACCTACATCAATTATTTTTCTTTAACCATCGTAAGTTTTCCGCTGGCATAATTGCGATTTTCATCACAACATTTCCCAACATCCACGTGTGTAACATAACCTCATTTTACATATTACGTCATGGCACAAATAAAGGTACGAGATTCTGCGTTGAATGCAATCAAACGATATGTTATCATGAGCAAAAAGAATGAGTTGGCAGGGGACAGGGAATCAATAGAAAGCTATCTTCAGCTTCTCGAGGAGCAGTGGGTCCGATTTGGTGCCGCTCAGCAAGAAGTAGAGTTGTTGTGCGGTGAAGAGTATGCATCGGTTGAAGAACAATCTCGCTCACAAGCAGAAGAATGGTACATCACCGCAAAGTCGAACTTCAGACGTCTCATAGGAACTCCTGAGTCCCCTCGCCAGTCTGCACCGCCAGGTTTTACACCCTCTCCCGTTCATTTGCCCAAGTTGCGGTTGCCTACTTTCAGCGGCGACCCTACAAATTGGTTAGCCTTTTTCGACGCATTTCAATCGCTCGTACATAATAACGCTAGCTTGTCTGCTAGTCAAAAACTACATTATTTGCGTAATTGCCTTCAAGGTGAGGCACTCCAACTCGTAAGTAGTCTACAAATTTGTGATGGCAACTACACTGCTGCGTGGGATCTACTCATCGCGCGTTACAAAGTGGTGCGTGTCATGGTTGATGGTCACTTTAAAGCTATTTTTTCTATCGAAAGGGCATCTCGAGATACTGGTAAAGCCATCAAACAAATTTTAAATGTCACTATGCAGCATGCCGGTTCTGTACGCGCTCTAGGTAGGCCGGTGGAATCTTGGGACGATTGGCTTGTATACATTACCGTTTCGAAGTTGGCTTACGAAACTAGAAAGCAAAGGGAGCTGTCATTGTTGAAAGATGTATTACCTACTTTTAACGACTTGGTTGAATTTCTTGAAATCCGTGCGCGTTCGTTAGAAATGGTACCGACGAGTGCTACGCTGTCGTCTGCAACTCAAGGAGCGCGTCAGATCAATAAAGTTCCGACGAAAACGACAACCAACGTGCTTCACGCTATAGGTGAACAACCCACATCCACTTCCAAAACAGTGGACGCAGGAGCAAGCTCATGCTTTCATTGTAACGCTAAACATAAAATTTACACTTGTCCAACTTTTCGTAAGTTAGATGTGGCTGCTAGGTTTGCGTTAGTTAAAAACATAACGCGTGTCTAAATTGTTTGAGTAAAGGTCATTTTTTGGCAAAATGTCGCAGTTTATCGACTTGTAATATCTGTCGTCGTCGCCACCATACGCTGATACATGGCAGTGGCGATAGCGAAACCGCCGCTGAGCCAATTGTGAAGCAACAAGGCAATCTTACACCACAATCTAATACGTCCTCGGTAATAGATGACTCTATCACGCCGACACTTAATGCTAATTCCGATGAGTCACCTTCCGGGTGCGTAACGTCCCACGTCGCTGAAGCAGACAAGGCCATTCTATTGGCAACTGCAGAAATATACCTACAAGATCACGCCGGTCGATGGCAACCCGCACGAGTGTTGTTTGACAACGGCTCACATGCATCGTTTGTGACCGAGGCCTGCATACAACGCCTCCGTCTACCCAGGAAACCATCTGCAGCTCATGTTACAGGAATCGGTTCATCAGACGGCGGCAAAGTGAAGGGTGAGGCGGTGCTTTCGCTTGCTCCACGATCCCTTGCTGAGCCTTTTACAATTAACTCGCTTATTTTACCAAAGATTACAAATGATCTCCCCAACGTTTCTGTACATATGCCATCTTGGCCGGACATACAAAATTTAACTCTCGCAGATCCGCATTACGCCAAGCCTGGTCCTATCGACATATTAAAAGGGATGGACGAGATGGACAAATTTCTACTAACTGGCCTTTGTAAAGGGCCACCTGATACACCCATGGCGCAGAACACCGTATTCGGCTGGGTGCTCTTTGGTAAGGCTGTGCGCTCCTCCAATCCAAGTCCGGCAATTGTATCTATGCATTGCGACGTGCAACTCGTCAGAATGGTGAGCTGGAGGAGTTTCCACCGAAGCGGTTTCTAACCGTTGAAGAGGAGGCTTGTGAAAAGCATTTTCGTCAGCATTGCCGCCGCGCTGAAGACGGGCGTTATATCGTGCGCCTACCGTTTAAGGAATCTGTAACCTTAGGGGAGTCAAGAAACATAGCGGTAAGAAATTTGTTAAGAATGGAGAAACATTTTGCTGCTGATACTGAGTTACGCTGCCAATACACTGAATTTATGAAGGAACTTTTGAGCATGGGTCACATGGAGCTTGTAGGCAACGCCCAACCGCATAAGAGTTACTACATGCCACATCACGCTGTAGTGAAGAACACCAGCTCCACTACCAAACTTAGAGTAGTGTTTAACGCATCGTTAAAGACGTCGTCTGGCTTCTCTCTGAACGATGGGTTAATGATAGGCCCACAACTACAAGAAGATCTGTTCTCGATATTGGCGCGCTTTCGAACTCATCGCTACGCTATGATGGCCGACGTCGAGAACATGTATCGGCAAGTATACGTGGCAGAAGAAGATGCCGATTACTAACGCATAGTTTGGCGCGATGCGCCAACAGAACCTATCCGAGATTACCGCATGCTGCGCGTAACTTACGGCGTCGCCGCCGCGTCACACTTAGCTGTACGATGGGGGGTGTTCTACGAAAGCATCCGATTCCAATTCTGTGGAGGTAGGGGGCAACGCCATGAGCGAACCCACTACCCCCTTAACTACTGACGTCCGGGCTCCATGCAACACCTTGAGTGGACATGGGGCCGCTAATGAACGGGCAGGCAGCACTCTGGACTCCGAGAGCGATACGTTCTCGGTGTCTGAGTTGGTAGGCCCGTTCTACAACATGCTCGACGAATGCACGCTGCTGGATTCGGATCCGGAGGAGGCCGACTTTGACTCCACAGTCATTGAAGTCTCCGAAGGAGCGGGTACAGTAGCGGCGGACGTCGAGATGCATTCCGACGACCAAAATGATGCAGGTACTGCAAATTAACCTGCATCACTCCAAAGCAGCTTCGGCTGCACTACTCTTACGTCTCAGCAAGACTGCTGAGGCGATCGTTCTGGTCCAGGAGCCTTGGGTCGTTCGATCCAGGGTCTGTGGCCTCAAATCTGGGGACTACCATGTGGTGGCAGCACCTGCGACAGGTAGGACCAGATCATGTATTCTAATACACAAAACTCTTTCCTACGTTATGGTGTCTCTTTTCAGCGACGAAGATATGGTCTGCATCAGCCTCGAGCTGAAAGGCAAATCGATATGGATCGCCTCTGCCTATTTGGCGTATGACCGCCCCATTTCTGGGCAAGATCGGCTACTTGGTGCGGTTAGGGAAGCTGAACGCTTAGGGCTCCAACTGCTGATAGGGGCCGATGCCAATGCCCATCACACAACATGGGGCTCATCGGACGTAAACGCGAGGGGTGAGTCTCTTTTTGATTTCATTATTTCTAATAATTTATCTATATGTAATTCTGGAGGCAAACCTACTTTTGTCACCGCAAACAGGAGTGAGGTACTTGATATCACTCTGGTCACAGGCCCGCTCTCTGACTATGTCAAGGAATGGCAGGTGTCCGGAGAAAACTCCTTCTCTGATCATATGTATATAACTTTTAATCTACTCTTGAGACCTCCACTTAGAGCGGGATACAGGAACAGGAGGCGTACGGATTGGGCTCTGTTTAGTCAGAAATTGTCTGCTACGCTCCTTGAGCACGCTTCTCTCGGTACGTCAAGCCTACCGTTAACAACTGATGAAGCGCCTATCTCCAATAACAGGTCTGTTTCTCTCGGTGTGCTGGACACATCGTCAAAAATCGATGAAGCAGTTGACTTTGTTACAAAATCCTGTAACGCTGCTTTCAAGAGTGCCTGCCCGGAGGTCAAAGTTCGGGGTAAAAAGAAACCTTATTGGTGGAGCCCCGAGATCTCCAAGCTTCGGCTTAACAGCAGAAAGCTCTTCAACCAGGCGAAAATAACTGGCAACTGGCAAGCCTACAAGGATGCCTTAAAAATTTTCAAGAAGTCGATCCAAAGAGCTAAAAGAGACTCATGGAAAAACTTCGCTAGCGACATAGAAGAAATCTCTGAGGCCCATCGTCTACGAAAGGTCCTCTCTACTAACCCAGTTCCCCCAAGCTGTATCCGAATGCAAAATGGGGACTGGGCCACATCTAGTACTGATATTCTGAACACCCTGGTCACCACACACTTCCCAGGGTGCACCTCGGAACCTTATAGAACCTACTCTAACCCCAGGACATTTAATGACTTGGAGCACATAATTACTAATACAAGGGTAAAATGGGCAATTAAATCCTTCAAACCCTTCAAATCTCCGGGAATAGATGGGATCTTTCCTGCTGAATTACAGGCAGCAAGTGATACTCTAATCCCTCTTCTTGTTCCTATCTATAAAGCCTGCCTCAACCTGTCGTACATTCCTCTGGAATGGACCAAGGCGAAGGTGATCTTTATTCCTAAAGGGGGCAAAGCCTCCTACAGCAGCCCAAAGGATTTCAGGCCGATAAGCCTGACCTCTTTTCTACTCAAAGTTCTTGAAAGATTGCTGGATGTCTATATCAGGCTCCGTGCGAATACTCTATCTCCTTTTCAACACGCTTATTCCAAAGGCAAGTCCGTAGAGACTGCTCTACACGCTATCACTTCCAAGATAGAAAAGGGGCTAGCCTTTAAGGAATTCACACTGGGCATCTTTCTCGACATAGAAGGAGCTTTCAACAATGTTCTCCCGGGAGCCGTTACCACCGCCCTACGGGACTTGGAGGTAGAGGAGGCTCTCGTGAGGTTTGTTGAACTTCTTAGTAGAAGAGCCATTATTTCTGTAATGGGTAATTCATCGATAACTAGGTATGCCAACAGGGGAACACCCCAGGGTGGAGTTCTGTCTCCTCTGCTTTGGAACCTAACGGTGAACACCCTGCTCTCTAAACTTCAGCACACGGGCTGCCAGGTCATTGCGTACGCCGATGACATCGCCTTGACAGCGACTGGCAAGCATATACCGGTGCTGAGCGATCTTTTGCAAAATGCACTCAATATTGTAAAAACCTGGTCTCTGAAATGCGGGCTGAGTGTCAGCTCTGAGAAAACGGAAATGGTTCTGTTTACCCGCAAACATAAGATACCTGAATTCAAACCTCCGTCCATAAATGGGAAGGAGATTAAACTCTCTACCGAGGTTAAATACCTTGGTGTTATTCTAGACAGAAAATTAAACTGGAAACGGAACGTAGAAGTACGATCCCAAAAAGCCATGCTAGCACTTTACGCATGTAAATCAGCGATAGGCAAGAGATGGGGACTTAACCCCCAAATCCTCCATTGGCTGTACACAGCGGTAGTGCGTCCTATTCTCTTCTATGCAGTCACCATATGGTGGCCAGCACTGGAACTCGAAACCAATAAGAGCAAATTAACTAGAGTGCAGCGAATGGCTTCCATGCTTATTAGCGGAGCCCTTCCCTCCACCCCAACTAAAGCTCTCGAAACCATCCTATTTCTTCTCCCCACGGATATACAGGGGAAACTCATTGCCAGCTGCAACGCGGCAAGGCTCAATGCAACCGAACCCTGGAGGGACACCAGATTCGGGCACGCTCAAATTCTTAGTAACGTTCCTGCCAATTTTCTAAAGCTGGACTATGCAATACCAGCCTTCTGTTGGGATAACAAATTCTCCACAAGAATCCCGGAGAGGAGCGAGTGGAAGAACTTGGGGGATCCCGATCCTAATACACTGCACCTTTACACGGACGGCTCTAAATTGAACAATAGAGTTGGAAGTGGGTTTGTCTACGAAAAGCTTCATCTGAAAGTAAGTTTGCGCCTACCTGATCACTGCAGCGTCTATCAGGCTGAGCTCATAGCCATATGGGAAGCAGCTCGTCGCCTGACAGATCTGCCAGACATAATTTCTATCAAAATCTTCTCTGACAGCCAAGCTGCCATAAAATCCTTACAGAGTAACAATGCTACATCTATAGTTGCAATGAAATGTAGGGAGTCTTTGAACAAACTAGCCGAAAGGTGCGACCTGAACGTCATTTGGGTTCCAGGCCATAGCAACGTTCGGGGCAACTGCATTGCAGATGAGTTGGCAAGGGAGGGCACAAGCTTGCAGGATATCACATCTGCGACATGGGTTGGCCCCCCGCTTAACTCATGCAAGCACTGGTTGAGATCTCGCTCCATTGAACAGGCTAACGCTAGATGGGCCAGGGAGTCAACTTGTGTGATTTCTAGGCAAATCTGGCCTAGACTGGATGAGGCTAGGTCTGTATCGGTGCTGCATCTGAATCGGCTCTCTATAGGTCCGCTGGTGGGACTTCTAACAGGCCATTGTCTTATGGGCACTCACGCCTCTCGCATGGGCCTATATAAAAACGACTTCTGCCGCATCTGCAGGGACGTGGAGGAAATAGAGAGTGTTGAGCACTATCTATGCCACTGCCCCGCACTGTCGCAATCCAGGTACCGCTTTCTCCATAAACACTTTTTCGAGTGCCTGGCGGAGATGGAAAATGCAAGGACACTAGATTTTCTGCGCTTCATGAAACAAACGCGCTGGTTTAGCTTAACGGGCATCTAATCTTATCATATTTTCGAATCTAATTTTTCCGGAAAGGTTTGTAAACAGGGATAAGGAAGCTAGGGCTCCCGTGTGGTATCACAATGGGCCACCTCGGCCTAAGTGTGTCCCCGCTTTCATGAATTGCGGAGACAGCCACCTCAACCTAACATAACCTAGCTGTACGAGCGCTGCGCCAAGCTGCTTTAGACGCAGATGAAACGTTCAGACAAGCGGGTGTAGTCATCATGCGCGACTTTTACATGGATGATCTACTTACCGGCTCCTTTTCGACTGACGAACTTATGAAGCTGAAAAATGATGTAACTACAGTTCTGTCTAATGCTGGGTTTGAGTTACGAAAGTGGGCTACGAATTGCGAAGAGCTTAAAAGGAAAATACCGCACGCGTCGAAGCAAATCTCACATTTATTAGTTGATGGCGATGAAGTACGTACACTAGGTACCATTTTGAACACGAGCGACGATTGTTTATCTATCGCCGTGAATTTAACACCGCTTCCTGCCGTTCTTACTAAAAGAGTCTTTCTCTCAGATTCGAGTAAACTCTTCGACCCACTTGGATTAATTGCACCATGCACGATATTGTCGAAAATTTGGCTCCAGAGAATCTGGCGCGCAGATGTTGTCTGGGATGAACCGGTGCCTACAGATGTCGCGGAGGAGTGGATTTCTCACTGCCGGCAGCTGCCTGAGCTCACAGCTTTCAAATTAAATCGTTGGATTGGTACCAGCGAATTCTCTGATGATGCTGAATATCACGTTTTCACGGACGCGTCACAACGCGCCTACGCTGCCGCACTATACTGCCGCGCGCAACAACCTGATGGAACCTTTAAGATTGTTTTAGTCGCCGCGCGCGCTAAAGTTGCGCCCTTAAAGAGCACTACTCTTCCACGATTAGAATTGTGTGAAGCGCATTTAGGCGCAAAACTTGTCAAGCAAATTCAGCTAAGTTTCGGTTGCGACATGAAAAAGTTATACGCGTGGACTGACTCAACTATAACGCTGGCTTGGTTACATAGTCAGCCAAGCCGATGGTCAGTCTTCGTTGCCAACCGGGTAGCTTCTGTGCAAGAAGTTATAGCTCCTGAATGCTGGAGGCACGTCCGGTCAGAAGACAATCCTGCTGACTGCGCATTTAGGGGTTTGGCTCCATCGAAACTGCTCGTTCATTATCTTTGGTGGCAGGGGCCTAGCTGGCTGGCTGAAAACGAAAACCAGTGGCAACATCAATCAGAAGAAGATTTAAAACAACTGACCAAGTGTAACTCCGATATCAGCTCCGGACTACGAACAACCAAATCCATATCGCACGTTACCCAAACTACCGAGGATTGGGAGCTTTTGTCAAGGTATAATTCTTACACGAAACTCAAAAGGGTGCCGGCCTACGCTTTACGATTCATCAAAAATCTACGATCAATTGCCAGTCAGCGCACTACTGGCACTCTCACTAGCAAAGAAATTCATCAAGCTGAAAATGCACTGGTAAAGTATGTCCAACTTCACGCTTTTCCAAAAGAAATTGTTTCTTGCAGGTCAACCAAGCAAACACCTTTAAGAAGTCGCCTAATCCGTCTTCAGCCATTCTTGGATTTAGAGGGCATTCTTCGTGTTGGCGGCAGAATAAAACGTGCTTCGGTACCCGCCGACGTCAAACACCCTATAATTTTACCCAAAAATTCACCACTGGCGAAACTCATGATACTCGATATTCACCGCAGTACTCTCCACGCCGGACCGCAAATCATGCAAACAGTTCTACAACGGCGCTTCTGGGGTTTGGGTTCTCGCAGTATCGTTCGCGCTATCTACCACAAATGCGTAAAATGTAAACGGATAAACCGCCAACCATTGGGTCAAGTAATGGCTGATCTTCCAAAGAGCCGCCTAACCAGCCACCGATGTTTTTTGCATAGCGCCGTCGATTTTGCGGGACCCTATCTCATAAAATTTTCGAAAGGCAGAGGTGCTAAATCATGCAAAGCGTATATATGTAGTTTCATATGCATGAGTACCGGCGCAATGCACCTCGAGCTCGTTGGGGATCTCTCCTCACCTGCGTTCGTTGCCGCATTTTCGAGATTTGTCAACAGAAGGGGTTATTGCCAAGACATGTATTCGGACAATGGCACTAATTTTGTTGGCGCTGAAAGGGAGCTACGCGCCGCTTACCACCGTTGCATGAGAGATGAAAAACTTAAAACATATCTGGCGAACATGCAAGTGACATGGCACTTCAACCCACCAAGCGCACCACACATGGGTGGTTATTGGGAGGCAGGAGTGAAACGAGTTAAATACCATTTGAAACGCGCTCTCGGGAGCTCTTTATTGACATACGAAGAATTTTCTACACTGTTAATCGAAGATGAAGCTTGTGTCAATCCACGACCACTCTACTGGCACTCTGCAAATGCTGACGATTTGGAAATTCTCACGCCCGGCCACTTCTTGATTGGTGAGCCAATCAAAGCGCTGCCTGAACCTGACACCGAAAGTTTCTCGGGAACGTTACATCAACCATTAGTGCAATGCGACAACATTTCTGGTCTCGTTGGCGAAGCGAATATCTCGTCAACTTACAACAAAGAACTAAATGGTTTCGACCCTCCGCTTTGAAGGAAGACGACGTCGTTATTATCCATGATCCAAATAGTCCACCTACTAAATGGCGTCTTGGACGTATAATGCAGTGTCATCCCGGCTCAGATGGAATAGTACGTGTTGTGAAACCGAAGACGGCGGACGGTGAATTGGTACGGCCAATAGCGAAATTGACACTTTTACCAACGCAAAATGATATTTTTACCTTGTAATAGACCTACGTACCTATATAATCTGAAATGTACTTACAATTTGAATTGTATTTAATTTTGAACTTATCCTGGTCGTTCAAGGCGGCCGGTATGTTTGTGCCCATCTGGCAACCCTTTTTTCATTGTTGTTCATGCCCATCTGGCATCCTATTATTATTGTCTTTCTAGTATTTATTGGGGGACGTTTATTATTCGTCTTTTTGCTTTGAAGGTAACCTGCTGAAATTCAATAAAGCGGAATCAAAATTAAGTATATTTGGTTTTCTTGGCACCCGCATTGATTAAATTACAAAGGTTGCGTACAATTTCACCCGCATTGATATTTATCAGCGTAAGGTATTCCATAATTATATATTTTATACCAACACGTTTTTTGTTCGCTATTGTACGCAACAATTCCCATATATAAGATTGGGCGCGGTCGTCAACCGATTTCGCTAAAATTTTGAACATGTATTACTACAAGTAATAAAAGTGTATACACCAAGTTTCGTCATAATATATCAACTATTTGTCGAGTTATAGGCCAAGAAATCTCATGAATTCCTGCTTCTAAAAGGAGGCGGTGCCACGCCCATTATCCAAAATTTTTGTGTTTTTTGTTTTATGTCCATAGTTGGTCTCCTGCCATAAATTTTCAATGATATATCTTTATATTTTTTATTTAAAAATCAGATGAGATGGCACTTGGAGTATTCGAGAGAAAAGTTCTTAGGAAGATTTATGGACCTTTGCGCGTTGGCGTGGGTGAGTATCGACGGAGATTTAACGATGAGCTGTACGAGCTTTACACAAACATCGACATTGTTCAGCGAATAAAGTCCAGCGGCTGCGTTGGGCAGGTCATGTCGTGAGAATGGATGAAGGCGCTCCGGCCAAGAAAGTATTTCTATATAAACCCGCTAAACGCAAAAGAAAAGGGAGACCTCCACGGTTAAGCGCCAATCAAGAATAAGAAGATCTTTATATTTGACAGAAATATCGCTTAAAATATTTCACTTAGGCCACTTTATAATATCCATATATAAAAGTGGGCGTGGACGTCAACCGATTTTGGTAGTTTTTCGTCCAAAGTAAGTATATCACGCGTACCAAATTTCATCGATATATCTTCAACGCTTTCTGAGTTATGACTCATAAAATGTTCAATGTTTGCCCCTTAATAAGTGGGAGTGGCACCGCCCATTTTCCAAAATTTCACCATATTTCTTCATAAGGGCCTGAGCTCAATACGTGGGTGAAATTTTATTACTCCAGCTCTATTAGTGACTGAGATACAAAATTTCCGATTTTTACTATATAGGGGAAGTGGGCGTGGTCATGGTCCGATTTCGCCCATTTTCAATACCAACCGTCCTAGTCTTGATACCAACTTGCATTCCAAATTTTATCAAAATATCTCAATTTTTGCGCGAGTTAGAGTGCGTAAAGACGGACAGACGGATGGACATGGTTCAATCGATTTCTCTTTTCACCCTAATCATTTTGATATATATATATAAGTCTATATCTATCTCGATTATTTCATTCTGTTACAATCCACCGTTATGAAATCAAAATTATAATACTGTGTCTACTAGTACAGCTGAGTATAAAAATGAAAAAACCTGAGGGATCGGAAAACATAATTAGTCAACTAGTATTTTCCTAGGACTTATTCAGACAAAAGCCAACATTTAATTTCATACAAGTGAAGATGACCATAATAAACTCTTTATACCAAGTGCTTCACTAATCGTTTGAGAATTGTAGGAATGTGCAAAGCCGTAGTGAAATCGACGAACGGAGGAATCATATCGAATTTGTCTTTTGCATACCAGCTGAACAACTACACTCTAAAAACTGCGTGTAAATATGCTACCAAAATATATGTAATTTTTAGTTGAAAATTTCAGTTTTTTTCGTAGATTTACACTACAAGTGTGTAATTTACAGTTCTAAACGAAATTTTACGCCCTTTTCAGCAAAAGTGAGCATATCATGCGATTTTACACGCATTTTGGATTAAAATTGCATACAGAAATTGTAATTTCAAATCTCGTACGCGAAATTACAATTGAGTGGGGTAAAATTACATAGTGAATTGGTAATTTTTTTTAACTTATATGCGAAATTACAATTTATTACTCGATTGGTGTTTAGATTTAAAGTTTGTTTGTGTAGGCTTTACACTTTTATTGTTTAAATTTAAACAGCTTATCTGTTGAATTTTTCAGTGTGCGATTTTGCGCATAATAAGGTAGGAAAAAAGTAACCTACCTTTTTGTATGCAAATTACACGAAAATTTCTAAGAGTGTAATAGAAAGCAAACTGTATGTTTTTTTAACACACTTTTATTAGCTTCACCTGTATGTATGTATGTATGTATGTATGTATGTATGTATGTATGTATGTATGTATGTAACTTCATCCCATCCTAAAAGTTGCGAACGTTTAACTCAATTATTATTTTTTTGAAACATTCACCTTACTTTTATTGTGTTCTCTCCTCTATTATTTCTATTCACCTCCGGATTCGAAACGTGACATCAACATGGGATTCAACCCAACGACATCATATAATGAGATTCAACATTATACTCTACGATTCATTGTGGCTTTTATGTTACCTCTTTTCAAAATAGCCTCTATGAATTTCCTTCAATTCACTCCCGTATGCAAGCCAATAACAGAGAACGTAGATGAACAGAGAAGTTGCAACTACGAATAATCGTGGAAGCCAGAGACCCAACAAAATTCTGTTAGTGCATCTGGTGAATAAAAAATTTTAATTCAACACAGCTGGCTGTTAAAATAACAGAAGTAGAGCGGGTTCGTCTGTAGAAAGGAATGTTATATTAAATTTCTGTACATCTGCTGATATGGCTCATTATTCCTCCCATACACCAATTCCATCGATGCACTAATTTCCCAAAACCGCTGGTGTTTTAACTATTTTCTTATCGAATTTGAATTATAAATAAATTAAAAATTAAAAAAAATCAATTAAAATTAATTTCAATTTGACTTTACTGGGACTCGAACCTGCGCATCAATGCATTTTCTGTATTAAAAACCATACAACAATGCACCAGTTTGCTACAACCGGTGAGTATTTTTACAATTTCCACATCGATTTTTTAATTATTTTAAAATTTTCGAAATTTTGAAAATGTAAAAACATTTTGTTGTCCATTTCATCTTGTTGATGGCCAACCCATCAACCTCGTTGATGAGCAACGATCAACCATCTCTATACCTATGCCAATGAAATTTAATTGTCACCCTCTCTGAACAAATAGATGATGCATCCATACATATCGACGGCTGAGAATAAGATCGCCCTATTTCAAAAATTGTTTCAAAAACGCCCTATTTGAAAAATTGTTTTAATAACGTCCTATTTCAGATTTTGCTTCAAGAACGCCCTATTTGAAAAATTATTTCAATAACGTCCTATTTCAGACATTTATTCAAAAACGCCCTATTTCAGAGAAATATATATGGAATTTTCTCTGAAATAGGGCTTTTTTGAAGCAAAATCTGAAATAGGACGTTATTGAAACAATTTTTCAAATAGGGCGTTCTTGAAGCAAAATCTGAAATAGGACGTTATTGAAGCAATTTTTCAAATAGGGCGTTTTTGAAACAATTTTTGAAATAGGGCGATCTTATTCTCAGCCGTCGATATGTACATATGTACATACATATGTACAACTATTGAGCAATAATAAATTGGTGGCTGCTTCAAAACCCTCACCATTCATCTTGGTGTATCTGGGCACAGCAGCTGCTAGACTCTGATGACTGATCAACGAAAATCCTACTGCCCCCCAAACATATCAAAAAATTGTTGTGTACACAAAAGCATCTATTGAATTATAATTTTTTAATACAGAAAGATATGCACATAGAGGCGCAGGTTCGAGTCCCAGAAAAGTCAAATTGAAACTAATTTAAATTGATTTTTTTTAATTCTTAAATTTATTTATAATTGAAATTCGATAAGAAAATTTTAAAATTACTTTGCTGTTTTAGGAATTTGGTGCATTGGTGAAATCGGTGTATGTGAATAAAACTAAGAATATCAGCAGATGTGCACAAATGTAAAGTAACATTCCATTCTACAGCGCGCTGCTAATTTTTTCAACTTTTCTCTCAAATCTGTAATTCACCATCACTCAACTCTGGTAATGTTAACAAGATGCAATAAGCAAAAGCAGAAAAAATGCAAAGACAACTAATTGCTGGAAGTAAAATGAAATCCCCCAAATCGCGTTGCTTTGCTTTTGCTTAACTATACAAGCAAACACGGCTCAGCTGAAAACTGAAGCGAATGAATCGTGTTCTCGTTTTTTACTCGGCTGCCCGAGTTTGCTAATTTACTTTTCGTTAGCAAAAGCAAAGCAAAAGCAAATGCAGCAAAAGTAGCTAAGCAATTTCAACCCCTGGTTCAAATTCTATTTATAGCACGGTTGCCGAACTTGGTAATTACCAAAATAGGTTATTTTTTCACTGTTGGTTTCTTGGTAACTTTCACATCTGTTTGGCAATTTTTATTTTCAAGAAGTTGTTTACTATTTTTGGTATACAAGAAAAATATGGAAGTGATTATAGGACAATCAGAATATTTTGAAGCACTAACTGTTCATTGTGAATATGCACAGGCAAATAAAGAAGAGCATATCTCCGATTAAAAACTGAAATAGTTTTGCTTCGATACACATAGTACATATTAGTTGATATTTTTTCGTTTAGGCTTCATTTTTGAGCTCTTATGACCAATGTTTTTTTTTTATAAGGAAAAAATGTATGTGAAAAATTAATATTTTTGGTAGAAGTTATAAATACATATGTATGTAGATCTATTTCGGAGATCACCACATCCCTTCATCAGACTTCTTTTTATACTCAGCTGTACTAGTACACAGAGTATTATAGTTTTAATCACATAACGGTGGATTGTAACAGAATGAAATAATCGAGATAGATATAGACTTATATATATCAAAATGATCAGGGTGAAAAGAGAAATCGATTGAGCCATGTCCGTCCGTCCGTCCGTCCGTCCGTCCGTCCGTCCGTCCGTCCGTCTGTCCCTCCGTCCGTCTGTAAACACTCTAACTCGCGCAAAAATTGAGATATTTTGATGAAATTTGGAATGCAAGTTGGTATCGAGACTGAAACGGTTGGTATTGAAAATGGGCGAAATCGGACCATGACCACGCCCACTTTTCCTATATAGAAAAAATCGGAAATTTGGTATCTCAGTCCCTAATATAGCTGGAGCGATAAAATTTTACCCACATGTTGAGCTCAGGCCCCTATGAAGAAATTTTATGAAATTTTGGAAAATGGGCGGTGCCACGCCCACTTATTAAGGGTCAAACATTGAAAGTTTTATGAGTCATAACTCAGAAACCGTTGAAGATATATCGATGAAATTTGGTACGCGTGATTTACTTACTTAGGCAAATGTTTTGACGGAAAATTGTCAAAATCGGTTGACGGCCACGCCCACTTTTATATATGTGTATTATAAAGTGACCTAATAAAAACATTTTAAGCGATATCTCTGTCAAATATAAAGATCTATCACTGAAATTTTGTGGCATGAGTCCAACTATGAACATAAAACGAAAACCACAAAAATTTTGGAAAATGGGCGGAGCCACGCCCACTTATTAAGGGGCAAACATTGAAAGTTTTATGAGTCATAACTCAGAAACCGTTGAAGATATATCGATGAAATTTGGTACGCATGATATATTTACTTAGGCAAATATGTGGACGAAAAATTACCAAAATCGGTTGACGACCACGCCCACTTTTATATATGTGTATTATAAAGTGGCCTAATAAAAACATTGTAAGCGATATCTTTGTCAAATATAAAGATAATTCATTGAAATTTTGTGGCAAGAGTTCCACAATAGACCGGAAAAAAAAAATAGAAAAATTTCGGAAAATGGGCGTGGCACCGCCTCTTTTCAGACAAAGGAATCAACGAGATTTCGGAGCCCATAACTCGACGAATAATTGAGATATTATGACGAAACTTGGTTTATACACTTTTATAACTTGTGTTAATAGACACGAAAAAATTTATTGAAATCGGTTTATGACCACGCCTACTTTTTAACAGATATTTCTAGAATACCCTTTGGGAATTTGTAACGTGACATCTTTGTAACTAGAAGTCATAAAGGAATTAATTTTGCACAAAGAATAATATTGATATGCTTAGTTGGATGACTGATAAAAATTTAGAAAATGGGCGTGGCTACGCCCACTTTATGCAGCACTCGCTTTATATAAAGTACACCGTGTTTCCATCAAACGCAAACAAACAATGAAAGCATACAGCTGAGTATCTAATGTTCGATTCCACTCGAACTTAGGCTTCCTTACTTGTTACTTTTATTCTTGCGTCCGCATAAAACATCCTTTAATGAAAAATTTCACTAAAAAGTTAAAAATAAATAATAGCTTAAAAAAAAAACTAAAAAACACGCTTTAATCTTAAAAATCGTACTAAAAATTGAGAAATAATTTAATTAGAAACAAAATGATGAACGAAAATATAAGTATTTAAGGAAAAGCGTGGGGGTGCTCAATAATATTTGAACATGAAAATATTCGATTCGTACAACTAGTACAAAAATATACATACCTAGTTGCGAAATTAAAGAGTACGTTATATGAAATCTCAAAAAAAGTCAAAATAAAAATATTAGTTAAAAACAGCGATCTTAAATATTTTTTGACATACTGAGCACCACCCGACGCTTTTCCTTAAATACTTATATTTTCGTTCATCATTTTGTTTCTAATTAAATTATTTCTCAATTTTTAGTACGATTTTTAAGATTAAAGCGTGTTTTTTAGTTTTTTTAAGCTATTATTTATTTCGTCTACTATCAGTTGATCAGCTAGTTCACTTGCATACCAGTTCACGTTTTCGCTGCAGGTTATGCGTACGTGTAAGTACATAAGAAATTCTAACCACAACAGCATCACTGCAGCGCTGTGGTGAAATAACTGAGATGAGAATGTTAATAACACAAGAAGAAATTAGAGTACATTGTTTGTCACTATTTACATAATTAGTACAGTAGCTCAAATGTAAGATGCTAGGCTTCTGATTAAAATGACGCTGGTTCAAGTCCAGGTCGAGTCACTTTTTTTGTTGCTTGTTTTATTAAACCTTTTTTTTTATCATTTTTTATTAAATAAAAGTGTCACCCGAATATCGGGGTTTACATACTAGTTAATTATTAAAATAAAAATGGCCAAACAACCAATATAAAAACCAATCAGATGAGCCTGCCGATAAACAAACTCTACTAACAAAGAAAGTAGAAAACTCGTTGCGGATATAAATGTACATACCTACCAAGCTATAACAGCTTCCTCATCGCTAGAGGACATTGTTATTATTGTTAAACTGCTTTGCGGACGTTACACAAAATGGAAGCTGTTTTTAGGTTATTAATTAAATCAGCGATTTTCTTCGAAACTCGAAGTATAAATGATAAAAGATTTAACTGGATCACAAAATGAAATTTGTTGTCTGTGCTTTGGACGTGACTATCCTATCAATATATAAAATCGGTCGCTGATTCCGAAAATCGGGTTAACTTTTAATTCTACGGGAAGGTTTTTGAGATATCGGCAATTTACCGTTATTTGGCCAATGGCTCCACTTAATCCTGTATATCTCTTTAACGAAATATATTCCTTCGGGTAACATCAAACGAAAGAAAATTAAATTTCCTTTTCATGGCTCCTATAATATTTTTCTCTAACTCTTATTGTTTCTGAAATATTGACGATTCAATTTGATTTTTTTCGATTTTTTGCGATTTTTTTTAAGAAAAAATTGACTTTGTCAGGCAATATCTTTAAAACCAGAATTTTCACCTTCGGTCCTTTACGTGAAGCTCTATTCTATTGGGAAAAAGATAAGCTATCATCGATGACAATCCATGGTAAAATGGAAAAGTTATAGGCGATAAAGTAAATACAGCCAAGTCGCGCAATGCTACTACACAGGTATATTTTCTTTCGTTTGGTGTCACCCCAAGGAAGATAGCTCACTGCGTTAAAGAGAAATACAGGATGCGGTGGAGCCTTGGCCAAATAACGGTAAATTGCCGATATCTCAAAAACCTTCCCATAGAATTAAAAATGATTTTCGGAATCAGTGACCGATTTTACATGTAGATAGGAGGGTCGCGTTTAGAGTGTTTTTTGGCTGTAGAGCAGTGTTATTAATAAATAAGCCAAGAACAACATCTGATTAGAAAACGTTACATATATTGCGTTGCGGACGTTATATTTTTTGTCTAGTATATACATATTAGACATATACGCCGACAGTGATTCCGGCGGCGGCGGCGCCATTCCAAAAAAATATCGGCGGCGGCGGCGACGCCGGCGTGCTTTTTCGCGCCGGCGCGCTTGCCCCAAATCTACAAATCACAATCCTTATTCAAATCTTAATTTTATTTAGTTACCTTAATAGCGCTGGCTGAATGGAATAAATAAACTAATTTCCACCTTAAATTGTTGAAACTTTTTTATTAACAGCAAAAAACAAGTGGTACATAAACTAAAATATAAAATAAAGAAAATAAATATTAAAGAGTATACACAAATCCATATGTAAGGGTAAATTTAAATTAATTTGCTTATTTTGTATGATAATAAACAGGCATACATATATTTACATACATATTTATATATATGTATATAAGGCACTTTAAAATAAATATATGGACTTACACAATTTGCACTCTAAGCTAGCGATATGTAATATGAAATACGTTTTTAATTAATATGTAATCAAAATATTTTTTGTTGAATAAATTTTTTGTTTGTGATTAAATAAGTTATCTCCAATATTCTTAAAAATGTTAAATGTTTAACTACCCAACAGAAGGCACTAAAACGGGGTTGTTTAAGTACCCAACCTGAGTTACTAAAGCGGGTTCTTATAAGTACACAACCCGCTTAAGTACCTCAAATTCCTGTCAATTTTAGGCAAGGCACTTATGCGGGTTTTACTGTATTTTGAATTTTAAAAAACCTGCTTTGGCATACGCTATTGTCTTGTTGCTTGATAGTAAGCCACTGAACAGAAACAAACGACAGCACTTCATTGATCGTAGCGCTCACACAAGCGAAGCAAACAAAGAGCGTAATAATCTGTGTGAATTTGGTTCTCAATTTTTCGGACAATTGTCCCCTAGCTACCTGGGCCTGGTTTACAACCACGTCTACTTTTCAAAGAGATATTTAAAAAGCGCTCTTCAGAAATTCGTAAATTGAATTCTCTGTAATTAACAGTCATACAGGGATGATATTTTGCTAGCTTTATAAGCTTTATAAGATTAATTTAATGGTAGAAACAATTTTTTTAAATGGGCGTGGCTACGCCCATATATTTCCTATTTGCAGAGCTCTGCATAAAAGTATACAACCGAGTAAAAAATGTTATATATTTTATATATTTATACTGTTTTTTGCGCAAAAAAAAGTCACGAGCATTACTAAGAGCAACATTTTTATACCTTTCATGAGAATGAAATGGTATTATAACTTTGTGCCGAAAATCAAATCTTGAAAGTACTAGAAGGAGGCGTGACAGACCCATCAATATATATACCGATATAATCAGAATCATGAGCTGAGTCGTTTAAGCCATGTCCGTCTGTCCGTCCGTCCGTCTGTGTCAACGCAAACTAGTCCCTCAGTTTTTGAGATATTTGATTGAAATTTGGAACACGAGTGAGTTTTGATGCTCAATCGATCATTTGTCGGAATTGGCCGTTAGCTCCCATACAACCGATTGTTCAGATATACACATTTTGGGGTATAACTTCTCCCTTCTTACAGCTAAGAACACGAAACTTTGGAGTATTTGTACCCATATTGACCCAAACAAGGTTACCGACAATTGTCAGGATCGGACCACTATAACATATAGCTGCCATACAACCGATTATTCAGATATACACATTTTGGTGTATAACTTCCCCATTTAAACAGCTAAGCACATGAAATTCTGAAGTATTTGTACACATATTGGCTTAAACAAGGTTACCGAAAATTGTTAAGATCGGATCACTATAACATATATCTCCCATACAACCGATTGTTCAGATATACACATTTTGATGTATAACTCCTCCATTTTAACAGCTAAAAGCGTGAAATTTTGAAGTATTTGTACCCATGTTGTCCCAAACAAGGTAAGCGAAAATTGTCCAGATCGAAGCACTATAACATATATCTCCCATACAACCGATTGTTCAGATATGGATATTTTGGGGTATAACTTCTCCATCTTAACAGATAATGACATGAAACTTTAAAGTACTTGTACCCATATCGGGCCTAATAGAGTTACCGAAAATTGTCAAGATCGGACCACTATAACATATAGCTGACATACAACCGATTGTTCAGATATACACATTTTGGTGTATAACTTCCCCATTTAAACAGCTAAGGACATGAAATTTTTAAGTATTTGTACACATGTTGGCCTAAACAAGGTTACCGAAAATTGTCAAGATCAGACCACTATAACATATAGCTCACATACAGCCGATTGTTAAGATATACACATTTTGTCGTATAACTCCTCCATTTAAATAGCCCAGACACCATTTTTTCTAATAAATCGTTCCATAAATAACCCACAAAATTGAAATTATAAATTATACTAAATCAGGCTATGTACATTAAGCCGTATCACGAAAATAAAGTTTGCGTGTGTCAGTTTTATTTGAACACTTACGTCGAAAAAATATTTATGGTGTAAAAATTTTTTTTTTAGGCCCGCGTTAAAAACAGCTAAATCGCGTTTTTTGTAATAACTTCCTTATTTGATGTCCGATCTCTATGATCTTAATGTCGCAGAAAAGGTCTCGCTCAGCACTATATTTGGCCCATATAAAGTTTCGACCTCAAAGGTTGTTCTGAGTTTTACCTTTAAAAATTTTGGAGTTACTATCCCTAGATTTTTTTATTTTTATCACTAATACAAAGCTCTCAAAAAACCATGAGGACTCCGCTAAAAAAGTTGTAGTCTTTACTCACAAACAAAAAAGTTATACCGTTTTAAAATCAGAGAACCTGTTTTTTGAAAAATTATCCCAAGTTCTTATTTATATGAGGCAGTAACGCCATATAGTATGAGTTTTTGATTAAAAAGTATTCTAAGTCCTCGCTTGACTTGAGAATCTTGTACCGCGATGGAACAGCTACCAATACTGGATACATGATATGCCAAAAATTATTGATGATTGGACTATTCGTGCTGATCAACGTTATTTATATTGAATGATAATGGCTGTAGTGAAGATTTGGTAAGTATTCAAGTGGGATCTCTAAGCACAACGCGCTGGCTTACAACGGCTTCACGATTTCTGCATCCGTGCGTATCGTAAAATCATCCAAGTTATTTAGAAAAACTGCTATAGTTCGTTGTAAAATTATACGCGCCTAAGAAGAGACAACGGAAGTCTAAATGTATTATCAATACTTGCGCTGGATGCGTCGTCTGCCCCTAGAAATGCAGTTAATTATTCAGCCTACAATTGAAAACAACGCACTTTACTTTAATCCCCAAAACATCTTCTTATCTATGATAACCGAGACCAAAAATGACGATGTCCTCCAAATTTAGAGATATTTATGAAAGCAGTTTCAGAGCTCTGAAAGTGAATTCTTCGTCGCTTATATTACTTTGCTCACACTCAAAAAAAAATTACTCAGATTATGGAAAAATGAGAATGATTCGCCGCTAATGACATATTTTCATTGTTTTGAATAAAATTTTCTTTCAAAACGTTGTTTTTATTCCTTGATTTAAAGAAAATTGTACATCAAAACAATGAAAATGTGTCTTAAGCGCCGAAACATTCCCATTTTTCCATAATCTGGGTAAGTTGTTTTTTCAGTGCAGGTTTCGAACTTTTAAAACAAATTGGAATTTATGTGCAGGGAATTCTCTTCCTTCTCATATGCATTTTATATACATATACTATGTACGTATAGTTTTTTCCCCTTTTCTTTATTTTTATTACCTCAACAATAGTTACTCATACGCCCCCACATCGGATCGCTTTGTATGTGAAAACTGAAAATGTTTTCTTAAATATCTCGAAAATGGGAGTGCATACACTGCACTTCTAAAAACGCCATCGTAATCTGGAGCCAAAAATTAAGTTGACGTGTTTCGCCGTTCCTCTGTGGTAATTTTTTATAAAAACAAGTAAGGAAGCCTAAGTTCGAGTGGAATCGAACATTAGATACTCAGCTGTATGCTTTCATTGTTTGTTTGCGTTTTTTCGATATAGGGTGTATTTTATATGAAACGAGTGCTGCATAAACAGGGCGCAGCCACGCCCATTTGAAAATTTGTATCAATCATCCAAATAAGCATATAAATATTATTGTTAGTGCAAAATTTCATCCCTCTATGACTTTTAGTTACAAAGACTTCACGTTACAAATTCCAAAAGGGTGTTCCAGAAATATCTTTGTTAAAAAGTAGGCGTGGTCATAAACCGATTTTCAATACATTTTTGCGTGTCTATTAACACACGTTATAAAAGTGTATAAACCAAGTTTCGTCATAATATCTCAGTTATTTGTGGAGTAATAGGCTCGTAGATTTCTTTGTATAAAAAGAGGCGGTGCCACGCCCATTTTATAAACTTTTTTTTATTTTTTGTTTTCGGTCTATTGTAGAACTCATGTCACAAAATTTCAATGAATTATCTTTATATTTGACAAAGATATCGCTAAAAATGATTTTATTAGGTCACTTTATAATACCCATATATAAAAGTGGGCGTGGCCGTCAACCGATTTTGGAAATTTTTCGTCTAAACATTTGACTAAGTAAGTATATCACGCGTACCAAATTTCATCGATATATCTTTAACGGTTTCTGAGTTATGGCTTATAAAACTTTCAATATTTGCCCCTTAATAAGGGGGCGTGGCACCGCCCATTTTCAAAAATTGTTATATTTTTTGTTTTATGTCCGTAGTTGGACTCCTGCCACAAAATTTCAGTGATAGATCTTTATATTTGACAGAGATATCGCTTAAAATGTTTTATTAGGCCCCTTTATAGTTCCCATATATAAAAGTAGGCGTGGCCGTCAACCGATTTTGATAATTTTTCGCCAAAACATTTGTCTAGGTAAGCAAATTACGCATGCCAAATTTCATCGATATATCTTCAACGGTTTCTGAGTTATGACATATAAAACTTTCAATATTTGCCCCTTAATAAGGGGGCGTGGCACCGCCCATTTTCAAAAATTTTTATATTTTTTGTTTTATGTCCGTAGTTGGACTCCTGCCACAAAATTTCAGTGATAGATCTTTATATTTGACAGAGATATCGCTTAAAATGTTTTTATTAGGCCCCTTTATAGTTCCCATATATAAAAGTAGGCGTGGCCGTCAACCGATTTTGATAATTTTTCGCCAAAACATTTGTCTAGGTAAGCAAATTACGCATACCAAATTTCATCGATATATCTTCAACGGTTTCTGAGTTATGACATATAAAACTTTCAATGTTTGACCCTTAATAAGTGGGCGTGGCACCGCCCATTTTCCAAAACTTCATCAAATTTCTTCATAAGGGCCTGAGCTCAATACGTGGGTAAAATTTTATCACTCTAGCTATATTATTGGCTGAGATACCAAATTTCCGATTTTTTCTATA